>JAMXBB010000003.1:3914833-4514833 GCA_024138015.1 Lumnitzera littorea
AAACCCAAGGTTTAGGACGATCGGCTAAAGGATCCGATCAAACCCAAATTATAAACTATTTAACAAAATACCAGTAAAAATGACCCTGTAAACTTAAATTTAAGAAAGTGAATAGTAAAATAAGAGACTATAAAATTTTCAAATTTTAAGCATAATAACTACTAATTACTGAAAAGGCAAAAAGTGTAATATAATAACTAATAAATTAGTAGAGATAGATTATATGTATACTAAAAATTTTAGAATGACCAAAATAATATTTAGGAATGTTTACGTGTATCCTACATGTATTTACGTGTAGATAAAAATACGCGTAATTGCTAAAATAGGCCGAAAATTAAGTAAATAATTAAAGAAAAATACAAAATAATTATAAAAAAATCAGAAAAAAATCAGAAGGAGAGGTCTGCAACTGGATTAGGTCGTGACTGAAAAGAAAAAAATTGGCCAATAAAAATGTGCCAAACTAAAAGCCTAAAATCAAGGAAATGGGCAAAATCACATCAAATTAATGCACATTAATTACTATGTTTGTCTATAAATAAGGAAAAAATTCACAGAAGACATTTGGACAGTTTGTAATCTGAGAAAAATCGAAACACAAGAAAAATCGAGAGAAATTCCAGAAAATAAAAAAAAAAAGAAAACTGTGCAGATTAGCAAGGTGAACTGGAACCACCACCCACCACCACCTGGGACCGAACCACCACCACCACCCTACCCTAGGACCAGCGTCTGGACCGGCCGACAGCCTTGGACCGGGTTTGGACGGCCAGAAATCCTTGAACCGGTTAGTCATTTACTCATCCTGATTTTTGTATAATTTTGTAAAATTAGTTATTTTGCCCAGAAAATTATGAAACTTGTTATTATGAGGTTTTATTGTATGTAGATTTATGGAAAAATATTGATTTAGTTTAATTATGTCTGGAAATATAGGGTTCTTAAGAAATTGATCAAAACCGAGCATGATTAAACCGGAAATTAAATAGGCTTAGGGATGTAGTTTGGGGCTCAAAATTTTTCTGTAGGATTCTCATATGATTTAGAACAGTGCTATGAAGCCCTTTTTTTTAAATTAATTTTCGAAAATTTTAAGTTAATTTTTAGCCCTAAAATGATGGTAAAATTGGGTGATTTGGGATTAATTAGGTAATTAGGATGTTAATTACTGATTTGGATCTTGATTAGATGATTAAGGAAGTTAATTTCTGCAGTGGAACCCTAATCCTAGCTTTTAGGTACTAATTATGGTTAATTAGGGAAATTAGGTAAAGAATATGAGAAATTAGGAATATGTGAAAATATAAATTACTAAATTTAAAAAAATAAAGTTATTTAGATAATATTATAATTGAAATCAGAAAAATAATAAATCGGAATTAATATTTAATTTTAAGTAAATATCTTAAAATGTAAGATTTTTACACCTCGGGAATAAATCCGATATCCCAATTAGGGTTAGTGTGTACCGAATAGTTAGAATACCAAAATTACGACCCAATAGGATATTTGAATACCCGAGCATAAGGTGATTAATGTCACATTGGGATTCGAGCCTAATTACGACCTAGGAATTAAAACTAGAATCTAGTTTAGGAACCGAACCCCGAAATAAAATACAACGAATTACTAATACGTTGTAGGTATACATGAGGAAAATGAGTTACATTATAAATTAGAATAAGAATCCATAAAAAATAAGTACTAAAAGGACCTCTTTGCATTATAGGACACCCAGAAACAAATCAGCTCGCAATTTGAGGATCGAGCGACCGAGCAAATTCATGTAAGTTGGGTTATTGCTTATTGTAATAGAGTACTAGTTTTGTAGTGCTCGGAGACTTAGGCTTGTATATGCTTGTGATTGTAAGTAGTTTGCGCATGTGTGATGTATCTGAATTCGTACTGGAATTTGTGCTGTGAGTGATTTTGTGACTGATTGAATTGTTGTGGACTTGTTTGAACACCCTAACCGGAATTTAATCTTAGTCGACCGTAATAACCGAAAACGTCATGCATTGCAACCCGTTAGGGGATCATAGGACTCTCCAACCAAATACCGACCCCTTCGAAAGGGATAGCGCAGGATTGCAAAATGGTCCCTTCTTCATCCTCAGTCGAACTAAGTGACAGGAGAGGAGGTCGCGGCGGGGGTGAAGTCAATGATTCGAAGGTAGTCGCGGGAGGAGCGAGGTCTCCATTGCACAAGCCTGGGTTTGGTTGTGAGCTGCTGCATAACATGGAACTCCTCAACCCGGATCGGAACGGGTGAAATTTCTCTGATTTCACAACGGACCGGACTACGTTGTGCGATGACACTTGATTGTTGCATTGCATGAAAATAATTGTTTGATAATCCTGTTTGTGCTTGTATGCATTCATGAGTCTCCAATTCAACTTACTGAGCTGTAGTTGCTCATACCCTTATAGATCCTTTTGCAGGTTCTGATTTGTAATCTCTTCAAGTACCATGCCGCCCTACAATTATCCAGAGGTTAGTCTTTTTGAAGCCAGGGGTGTGAGGATCAAGTTATTTAGCTTAATGTGTAACCAGACTGACCTTGTAGTTAAAGGATGAAGACTGTTAGTTATTCTGTAAATTAGTAAACTGTAGTTATTATGTAAATCTTCCTGGGAAGCTCTGTGGACTTATTTATATGATTATCTATGTTTAATAGTAATTTGAGTTACCCGTCATATTTGTAGTATAATCATTAATCGAACTGTTTACTTTAAAGCGAGTGGTCGTCGACGCCTTGTGTAGATTATCTCTATGGTAGGAACTGTGAGGCCAGTTTCTATCATAGAATGGTTTACACGGCGGGACTGTTGCGACTTCGCGACTTCGGGGCGTAACATATGATCCCTAAGATTAGCTTGTATTTAATCATTAAATGGATAATTTTTTTTATTTGAATGTGAAATGCCCCATTATTCCTTTATCAAGTTCTTTACTTGTTTTGAAATTCCACCTTTCTTTTTTCTATTGCTAATGTAATTGGAAAAGCAACTCATTGTGTGCTTATCTATGGTTATCACACACAACAAAGCAAAATAATTATTTAATTGGCCAATATTTATTAATTCATTTTAGCTATCCTACATAAGCACAATTAACACATAAGCAATATAGCACTCACCTTAGTATTCTAAACTCTTATTCTTTGATTACATTATCAACACATGAAGCATTTAGCACTCACCTTAGGATCCTAATGTTGTATTATTCTTTAATCTACTCAATATAACATCCTATTAGAACTACATTACAAAATTCAGTTCTCCATTTATTTTAACGTTCAATAAATATATTCTTTTTTATAAATCCGATTAACAAACCATAAATTAATATTTTCTAAAGCCTTATAATTATTGAATCAACATTCACCAAAGGTTGTAGTTTCATTTACTCCTTTTATTAGGATCTATGCATGATCTTGTCTTATATAATCAAGATATTAAAGTTTTTCTATAATTACTAAATTGTAAATTCAATTGGCAAATTCTAGATTCATAATTACAAATCCATATGGTTATTAGATTAATTGTTAGAATAAATCACAAATCTATTCATTATATTGATTATGAATCTAAGTCCAATCTTTTATGATTATATAATTGAAGATTTAGGGTTAAGGCCTACTTGACTTAGAAGAAGCCTCGCCTCTTCTCATCCTCCATGTCATAGTATGAGAAACTCACTAGAGTGAGATTATGAGAAGGGTCTAATTCCATTTATACAGCCAAGGTAAAACAAAGAAAACCTTATTTACTACTTGTCTCCATTATTTACAAAAAAAAAAAAAGGATAACCTATGATATTTACCTTTTTGACTTTGATATTAATTATTAGCCTTGCTTCCTTTTAAAATGTAAACACTATATCCTTTTATTTTAACATTCTTATATTGTTCCTTTTATTATTATTTAATATTTTTATTTAGGATATCTAAGAGTAGGTCAATAGAAAAAGGTAAAATATTAGTGGACTCAATCAATGATCTTTAATATGTAGTTAAACATAAGATGATGTGTAGCTACTATGATTTTTTCTAAGAATGGTAAGAAGAATGGAACAAGGTTATCGAATTCTTAGAAGTTAATAATGTTAGTAAAAAAGATTTGGATGTTTTTTATGTTATTACAAAGGATGAAAGCTCTGAAGATGAACCTACTATGAAGATGTTTAACTGTTAATAAAGAATATACTACACTTAAAGATGGAAACATTATCAAAGCAGGTCAATAGCTATGCTTAATTGAGATAGCTAAATTAGTGTTAATTCCCCTATTGTAACAAGGCAACATGGTTTATGAAATAGATTCTCTCTTTACTATTCATTGACAAATGGCTTGACGCTCAAGGTTTTACTCAACACTAAGGCCTTCAACCCCTCTTTAACTCTATCTACGTATTCCCTTTCAATTTCATGCACTCTTACTTCCTCCTAAGATCTTCCTCTTCCTTAAATCTTCTCTTATCCTTGCTAACTACCTCCAAAGCTTGACATTTGGCCTTGTTCAACTCTTCTTGCTTTTGTGTTCATTGGTGCCTTCTCTCTATCATCATCACTCCTATAAATCTCATTACTTCCTTGGTTTCCTACTCTAACTTGTCTACTTCCTTTACCTCGCCTCTCACCTCTACTTTAGAATAACTTAGAACAACCAATTTAAATAAGCTACTAGAGCTTTATATTGATTTCTCTTTCTTTATTGCTCTACTTTGAATGTTAGTTATATCACACCATCTAAAGTATCGAAAGGCTACGATTCCGCTACACTTACTATGTGAAGCTTTAAACTAGCAATAAAATGTATGTGTTTGCTCATTTCGCTCTTTTACCTCAATCTAATTATAAGTATCTCAAAATCTTTCACATGATCTTCCATTATCATCCCTTCTTATCTGAAGGTTTGCTATTCTAAGAAGGTTTTTTTGCTTGTAGTAATGTGCTACAAAGTGCTTATGTAAGATTCACATCATTTCCTTCTATGTGCTGACTTTACCTTTAGCATTTCTTACTCTTTGCAATCACAAATTCCTCTACTACAAAGTTGTAAGTCTCTAACTCATCCTTGTGCATTCATCATATTCATAATATTTGAATCCCTTTGACACCTTATACTCCCAATCTAGATAATGATTTACGGAATCGCTTCCTCTAAGGGTCATATCTCATCTTTATAGTGACTAGACTTGGCAGTTGTTGCACAACATTTTCTCTACCATTTGCATGTAAGTTATCGTCCTCTTCTTTCAACAATTCATTTATTTCCCTTCCAATCCATATCTTAGCACCTCTTTGATGCATCTCCGAGGTCATACACATAGAGGCCACACTACAATGAATGAGAACAAAGAAAATAAAAAAAGGGGTTAGCAAATCCGGGCAACTACTGATTAGATATGACACACCAATTGCTCTTACTTGGCTTAATCTTCACTCGATATGATACACAAGTGTCGACTAGGGTTACTCACTACTATTCTTCACTAAACGAAATAAATAAATGTTAAGGACATAGAGAAAGCACTAGGTTACTTTGAAAAGGATACTTTGTAATTCAATTATGGAAGTATGATGTATGCGCACATAGTAATTGAGGTATTTATATATTATCTACTAGGGCTACATTAATGACAAAAAAGAAAAAAACGGATAATGTAAGAAAAAATTCCTAAAGCATGCCAAAAAGAATAAAAATGAGAAACAATATTCTGTACAAAAAAGGAAAAGAATCCTTCTAAAATATTGTACCAGAAAACACGTGTTAAGAAAGGGTTGATAGGTTATGATGTGGTTAATCTTAGTGCTATGAGTACTGATATGGATTCTTGGACACCTCAACACTTATAAGATCAAGCATAGATGAAAGTAGGATAGGATCTAGAAATAGGGTTGAAGTGTCCTAGTTCAAGTCAGAACTTAGACATTTAAGGATATTAAGATCCTCTTCATGTCGGATGGCTTAACTCGAACAAGTTCTTAGAGCTAGGTAGCTTGGATACCATGTCGATCCTTACTAGGGTTCGATACTCAGGTCGGCAAAGTGTAGAAGACTAAGGAGAGTGAAGGAATTCTCATCCTGGATAGGTTTTCTTGTTAGTATTATTCGCATAAATCATTCCAATCCTCTAGCTTCGCTTCGATAATTGATTTGGGGAGTTGATTCCTATCATCCTTCCTCCATGTGCCCTAGCTCCATGACTTCTCATTATCACCAGCTAGGCATTTATATGGTTCACTATTTTTGTCACAACTTGCATTCCATCTTCTATAGTAGATGTAGGTGCATTATCCATACCACTCCTACTAGTGTTGTCTCCTCAACTACTTCCGCTTGCTCTCATATACATTTTCGTCGAATATTTCTAGTATGTAATAGGTAATTCTACACTATAATACTCTTTAAGGAATTTCATCAAATTCATAATGTATCTATATTACCATTAAGTTATGTAATGCAATTTCAATTAATTCTAACCTCCAAACAACTAACCATAAGCAATGATAACCTTAAAGCAACCAAACAACACAATTACAAGCACAACATAATGAGTTACACAATATACTATCCAACTTAGGCTTTGATATAAAAAATAATTATGATGTGAATAAGTAGACACCAAACTCATTCACATTCGTAAATTACATGATAACTATTTTTAGTGTTTCTATTAAGTGTTTAATCAGATGCAACTTTCTCTCTAGTTTGATATGACTTATTGAACAAAAAAAGATAAGTTTAGGATCAACTTAATTTGATATTATTCACAAGTAAGTCCATTCTATGTTCAATATACTCAAAGGTTTGATAAGCATAAGGAAAGCTCCATGAACTATGGTTTAAAGGTTGTAATATTATGAGTTACAATGATAAAATGAATCTACATCATAATATAATTCTCATAAGAACAAAATGGCCCATAAAAGTGCTAAAGAATAGTAGAACAAAGAGTGGAAATCTCCATAGTGGTCAAACAAGATAACTCTTGTTTAGACAATAGGTTATTGTTTTTTAAGGATTGAACACTCTCAATCACTAGGTGGACAATAACATTGCTCCATTTAGATGGTTATAATGAGCATTTTATGGTCAGTCTACTAATAATCGAACGCTCAACTCCTCCTAATCAGAATGTAAGCTCTAACATGTCTTATTCGATTGGCTATTCGAATGGCACAAGCTTACTATTTGGACGATAGATGTAACTCTCGTAAATTTTTGTCTTATGGTAGCAATTCGAACTAACTCATCTATACCCCTATTCATCGAGGCCTCGATCTTTAAGCATGCCAAATTCAAGCTCTTTAAACTCTTGGTACGAGCTATAAAAAAGTTCTTGTAATTATTAAATACGTATGGTTATTAAATCATCTAACAATTAGATTAGAAATGTTATATGTACATATCTTATGGTCTAAGAGTTTGAGAGCCGGTAAGGGTGTTCAACTTGGGTGTATCACGTGGTGAGTAGCATTAACGGGTAGTTTATTTGTAAGATGGAGTATTCTCTAAAAGTAGGTGGTTTGGCTTCCTGTGAGCAAAATGATTTGGAGCTAATACCACTCTCTTGATTATGGATAAGGTAAGCCGAAGCTAGTTATGTTGTTAAGCCTCCTAAAACTTACGATGGCTTATGACAATACTGGAAGACATTTCTTGAGAGAGATAGGCTTAGAACAATCTTGTGATAAGTAGGAAGGGAAAGCTGATTGAACCACCATCTAAAATACAAGTAAATATGTGAGAGAGTAAATGGTCGAGTATTACATGGTTACTCTATGGGAGTTGAATCTCCTATCTCGTAATAAGTGTAAGCGCCATAATCAATTACTCAAGGTTTGGTTTGTAAAATTTAGGGTGATTGAATAAATTGTCCGATCTAGCCTAAATTATTTGATCTAACCCAAATTTTATGATAAAGCTAGAATTACTAGTAAAAGTGAATCCGTAAATTTGAATTTAAGAAAATAGGTAATAAAATGATTAATTAATATAATATTAAATTTTTTGAAAATTATCTATTATTCATTGAAAACACTTAAAACGAATTCCGATAACTAACGAATCGATAGAAATAAATTATATATATACACTAAAAATCATAAAATAAATTAAATAATATTTAGGAGTATTCATTTATATAATATATATATTTACATGTAGTAAGATATATACAAAATTACTTAAAATATGCTAAATATGCCAAAATAATGTTAATTAATTAAAGAAAATACATGAATAATAAAAGAAAAATTATGGAAGAATGTGGAATTGTCTAGAAAGTGGTCATGGTAGCTGGAGAAAAAAAGAAAAAAATGAGCCAATCAAATTAACACAATAAAAAAGGTAATTTGGAAGAAGATAAGATTAATGTCACTTCAAAATTAATGCAGAAAATATCTAAGCACCCTATAAATTCAAAAAACTCACTCTCACTCCTCATTTATTCAATTTAGGACCTAGAAAAAATATGGAGAGGAGAGAAAAGAAGAAAGGGTATTTTTACAAAAAAATTACAAAATTCGTGTGTAAACAAGGGCTATAAGGAGATCCCCAACCTGGCGACAACCTGGGAGTAAACGGCCACAACCATCACACGGTGGTGACAATATCTAGGCTGGTTGACAAGGCTTTGGTGGCCAGAGTCACCAATTCTAGTGAGTTTAATTTTTCTCTTGATTTTCCATATTTTGTTAAAAATATTAAATATATTTAGAAAATTATGAAATTTGGTATTCTAGAGTTTTTAAGTATGTAGATTTAGGGAAAAATTTTATTTTTATGATTTTTCATTTAGAAATATGTTGTCCTTAATAAATCGTGCAAACTTGAGTTTTGTTCGGATTAGAAATAAATGACTTTGAGAGTGTAATTTTGAGCCCAAAACTTTTGTGTAAACTGCTTAGGGATTATACAACATTTCTAAGAAGCCATTTTTCAAAAATTAATTTTTGAAATTTTTAGATAATTTTTAGGCTTTAAAATTATGTATAAAATGGGTAATTTAAAGCTAATTAGGTAAGTAGATAAATAATTACTGATTTAGTATATAATTATATGTTTTAGGATATTGAAATTCGATAGAGTATGCTCTTTGTAGCATTTAAAGGGTTGGATGTAATTATTAAGGTATTATATAGTAAATAAGTAATAGAAAAAATAGTAAATTTTAAGTTAATTTTGTAAATTAAGGTAATTAGGTGTAAAATCTAATTTGAGATGAATTTAGATATTTTGAGTTGTTAATTAATGTTGGGAGATAATATTTAGAATGATAGAAATATTATATATGTATTATATACATAATAGGTAATAATACATAATATGAAAAATTGAAAATATAATAACTAGAAAATATTATAATAAAAATTGATATTATACTAATAATAGGAATATATAATAAATCTAGTAGAAAACTTAAATTTAGGTATTTACATGAAATATGCAAAATTTTCTCGTATCAAAAATAAATTCAGTACACTAATAAGGGTTTAAGTGTACCAGGAAAAATAGAATACCAATTTAGGATTAAAAGCGATAATTAAGATACTCAAGCCTAATGTAATGAATTTCACATTTGTATTTGGATCGCATTTTTAGGGTTTATATATAATACTCGTTATTAGAACTGATTTAAAAACTTAAGCTAGAATCAGATTTGGAAATCGAACCCTAAGCTAACCTAGGAAACCTAGGATGAATTAATAATAACTAATATGTATATGGGAAAAATTGAGTTAAATCGTAACCTAGAGAATATATATATATATATATATATATATATATATCTCATCAAGATATAAATACTAAAAACGTATTTATATTATATATTATAAGACACACGAAGACATATCGATCTATGATTAGCAGAGTAAATGACCAAGGATACTAAGTAAGTTGAGATTAATACGTTACTATATTTTAAAGTACTAATTTGCAATATACGAAGGCTTGAAATTGTGCTTGATTACGCTTGTTAGATAGTGGACTACGCATATGTGCTTGTTTATAAGTGATATTGTGATTCTGATTTGTTGCTCTGGATTGTATTTATATGAATTGTTGCAATGATTGAACACCTTAAATCGAATATAATTAAATATACGACTTGAAATTCTAAATTGGACATATATAGTAACCCATTAAGGAAACATTAGGGTAATTCGGCAAAAAACCAACCCCTTTGAAAGGGATAACGCTAAATAAAATAATTAGTCTCTTTTTCATCCTTAGTTAAACTAAGTGACAGATGAGAAGGTCGTGGCAAGGGTGAAGTCAATGGTTCAAAGGTAGTCATGGGAGGAGCGATGTTTCCATTGCACAAGCTTAGGTTTAATCGTAAGCTGTTGTATTAACAGAAACTCCTCAACTTGGATTAAAGCGAGTGAAATTTTTCTAATCTCACGACAGATAGGACAACATCGTGCAATGACATTTATTTGAACATGTATTACACCTAATAATTTGGTTGATAACCCTATTTGTGTTTTCTGTATGATTTTAAGTCTCTACCTCAACTTACTGAGCTGTGATTACTTACGTCTCTATAGACACTGTTGCAAATGTTAGTTAGGAAGCGGCTTATATCAACCCTGAAGCTAACAACTGCTGGATTCTAAGGAGTAAGGATATAAATAGAAGACTGGATATACTCTCAAGTGTAGATGATTATTCTTTAAAACTTTTAGTATTAATTTATGAATTACTTAAGTAGATTCAGATTAAGTTACTAAATATTGTAAAAATACTCGGGTTATTTCAATATAAGTATGTATTTTGTTTAAAATTATAAGTAAATAATATGTTTAATTTATAAACTATTTACTTCAAAGCTAGTTAGTCGTAGACGTCTTATATAAATCAGGTTTAAGATAGCAACTATAAGGCCAGTTTCTATCTTAAATTGATTTGCAGAGTGGGACTGTTACAACTCTACCGCTTTGGGGCATGATAATAAGTGGTATCGGAGCAGTTATGTTTCAGCTTTCATCGAGCCACCTAAATGCTATTTAGTGTATTTAATGAGTGGGTAGCTCTTATTGATGTGAAAAGGCTTTTGTGGTTAAGCTCAGAGGAGTGACTACTAGAGAAGGACATCATTGCAAGAGGGGTGACTTTAGTCTAAGCCTCCAGCTCATGTAGGTTAAGCTCAAAGGAGTAGCCACTAAAGGGAGAACATCACTGTAGAAGGCAGCTATGTTGCTAGTTGGTTGAGTATACTTAAGTATACCACCCTACCATTAGGCAACTAAATAAGAGACAATCTTGAAAGATGAAGAAATGGGTGAGGACGATAGGAAGCCTATGAAGACCCAATGTCCTAGTAAAGATGATCTTGGGTGGAGTCTAACAATGGGTGGAAGAGGGTTAGCAATCTTTTGTAGGGGTAGTAGTGATAGTTTGGTCTAATGACAAGGGCATCGTGAATTTAGGTGGGGAAGAATGTCACGAACTAAGTGTTTGAGGGTAAGTAGGGGTGTTATACTGGTGTATTGTATGACGAGTGGCATCAGTAGGCAGTTTGTTTGTGGGATGGAGTATTCTCTGAAGGTAGGTTTGGCTTCCCTTAAGCAAACTAGTTAGAAGCTGATGCAACTCTCTTAATGATGGCCATGGCAGACCGAAATTAGTTATAATGTTGAGCATATCAAAACATACGAAGGCTTATGACACCATTAGAGGGCACCCCATGAAAGGGATAGGCTTAGAACAGGAAGGGATGGTTAGCTTTGTGGGGCACTCTTAAGATAAGCAGGAAGGGAAGGCTGACTCGTCATCTAGGATACAAGAAATATGTGAGGTAGTGGATGGTTGAGCACCACATAGGTACTTTGTAGGGTTGAACCTCTCGTCTTGTGATACATATACGTTTAATGGACTTAAGGGTACTAAATACCTATCATCACTGTATATGAGAATAGAGATACTCCATATTCTTAAAGCACTTTCATGTGTATATAAATATAAATATGTGCATATATATATACATATATGTATATACTTTTGTATCGATTTTCATAAAAGATCAAAAATCAACAATAAAACCAAAACCTTTGTGATCTTAACATACAGGTTGTCGTGCATGAGACTTAAATAGCTTTGTAAGGTTGATTGTACCAGTCCCGACTTGACGCATGGCATTATCTCTTTAATTTATTACATATATCTTTTGTTATTGTGATCATATTCTTATTTACTACATCATTTCAATAAAACTTGTTAATTTTCAAGAGAAACCAAATAAAATCCAATTCACTCCATTTTGGGTTCTTAATATTACACTTCAAAATATTCCAAAGAATAACTAATATTGCATGATAAAAGGTAATAGTGTTTGATCGAGAAGAAGTAGCATAACATCTAATAATAGTTATTCTAATTAATTTTTAAGGAAAAAGGGAAATTGATGTTATTCTATAAACAACAACCTTGTTTCCTATCTATTACATTAAAGTAAATGAGTTGTTAAGGAAATAAATAAGTAAGTACAAATATATTATTTTGATTAATTGTATTAAAAGATGCAATAAAGAATGTACAAGAGATTAAAGTAAATTTATTGAAATGCTTGTGTCCTTTGAACTTAATACTAAATTTTAACCCATAGCTAATATCCTCCTAGGGCTATAATTGAGCTAAGTCAAATCAAGTTTTTCAAGACTCAAACTTAACTCATTTAAAAAATATCAAGCTCAATCGAACTGAGTTTTACCAAGCCTAAAAATTAGAGGACCAATCTTTAACTCGTTAAGAATTCTAAAGCTCAAGCTCGTTTCATGTTTATCTAAACAAACATAAGTTCAAGTTCATTTAGAATAACAAACTTAAGCTTAAGTTTGAACTCGAGCTCCTTTAGATAAATGAGCTTAAACGGATCTAAACTTAAATTAAAGCTCAAAATTTATACAAAATTCAAAATCTACCTTTTTATTTTTTTTTCTTTATAATGAAATTATTTCAATATTTTGTGATTTCAAAAACAAGTTTATGAAATAACAATAAAGGGTTGCATCTATACAGAATCACACTGCAATGACTTAATAACATAACATCATATTATAGATAAGTAAATTGCATATGTTTCTCTCACATGAAATTGTAAAACAAATATACCAATCAAAATGCAAATTTTGTATTTCATAATCAATCATTATTGATAGCTCTTATTTATCCATTTGTAATATGCATGTGTTATATGAAATTTTGATTTATACACTGTTAAATAAATTATAAAGTATAAAACTATTATACAATGATATATAAGTATAAAATTAGTATGATTAGAAGATTATTGAAATATATAAGATTAAAAATATATGAATTGGAAAAATATACACTATAGAATAAAATAAAAATCATTAACCTACTAACAAGCTTATTCGCGAGTTTGCTCAGCCGACTCGTTAATAATATAAATAAGCTTACTCGTATACATATACTCGGAGCTTAAGCGTAACTCATTTAATTGAATAAACATGAGTTGAGTGGAGCCTAAAACAAATCAAGTTCAAGTAGCATGCAAGCAGCTTGATTTATTTATAGCTTTAATCTCCTCTAAGGTGGAACCATGGCTAAGCAAAGATAAGTTTACACTTGTGTCAAATTGTAGGTGTAAAATCAATATATATATACATATGTATGTATGTATGTGTGTAATATTTAATTTAGATAGTAATTTTAAATAGATATTAGGATCTATATATAAATAGAATTTTAAGTGACTCCATTTTCTTGTATGTAATGAAAAAAGCTCAAAGGAAAAATGTATTATAATTCAATTAGAGGATAAGGTATTCCTGTTGTGGTTAAAAAAAAAAAAAACTACATGTAAAATTTATAATGCTCGTGCCTTAAAAAAATATAAAACATTGTATAATTAAAACTTGAATATATCTCTTCTCAGAAAATTTTAAAGTCAAAATTAAATCCAGGAAAAAACATAAGAACTCATTATTATTTTCTCAAGATTCAAAGTGTAAAGAATTTATTATGAAACTACCTAATGCTAGAATCGATCTCTTCTTTTAGGAAACTAGCTACTTAGTAAATTAAAATATTAGTTGACACAATTTTTTTCTCTTCCCTTTTTCAAAAAAAAAAAAATTCCTTTTCTAACTATTTTAATTATCAATATATTAATTTTTAGGGAAATTTCAAACTAATCTAGTTATTATTTATACTATTAGTTACGTTCCTCTTGAATAAATGTTTACTTCCTTTATTTAAAAATACCACAGTCTTCAGATTCGGATCAACCTCTTGGATAATTGATTTGAACAGATGAGAGTACTAACAATTTAGAGAAAAATCGAATTCGGCCGGAAGTAAAACTAGAGTTTAAATCCAAATCAAACCGAGTTGAGATCTAGAGGTTAACCGGATTTGAAACCGCTAGAAAAAACAATACAACCGGCAAGCACACATTCATTTCTTATTACACGCCTTGCTCCGCTCCCTTATCCAACTACCGAACCAGGCGGAGCAAGATTTAACCATGGCTAGACTACTTTCACCGCATGTCAAAGTCTCTTTATCATCACCATCCTCTTCCTCTTCCTCCTCTTCTAATTGCACGCTGCTTCGTACGCCACGCCTTTCTCTCTCATTCAAAGCTCTTCCCGGTTTAAGCCGCCGACAACGTAGCTTTCCAAGTGAGTAACAAAGAAGAAAAGGTAAACCTAGTGCATGTCATGTTTCTAAAGTGAAGAATCTGAAAATGGGTTTTGTTTTGTTTTATTGGGTTTTTGCAGGAATTTATGCGTTATCAAGTAATGACATCAAAGTGGGTACCAATCTTGAAGTGGATGGTGCTCCTTGGCGTGTGCTTGGTACTTCGTTTTCCCATTCTTGAAAAACTTGTTCACAGCTTTTGTCTACCTAGTGTTTCTTTATTTGCAGAGTCCATGAGTTTGTCTCTAGTTTCGTGACTTTGTGATGTTGAGTCTTACATTGTAGTCCATTATCTAATCTAGTGTTACATTTTCGTCCATTATCTTGGATAATGTTTCGGAGTACCAGTACGTTCTTCTGCCAATCACCTGTTGCAAAAACAGGATGAATTTTTTTTGGACGTGAAACCCACTTTTTTGGCTTTTCATTCATTATGGTAGCATGTAATCTGGAGACGATGGAGCTAGACACTGAATAGGGTCATGAAACTATATGAAATTCAAGGTGTCTAAGAATGTGGAGATTCTCTCTACACTGGTCCTTCTATGTGTGCTGAGTTGCTGAATAGGTTTTAACGCATGGAATTGAATAGGATCGAGAGAAAGAGCACCTGGCTATCCATTGAACGCTGGACTTGGAGCACAATGCTGATCACTGAATGTTTTCACCCTTCTGGTCTGAAGCAGCCTCAGCTTTGCCAGTCGTTTTCCATTTTACGATAATCTAACTTGTCTTTGTTTTTAACTTCTAGAAAGGACACCATCTAGTTTTCTCATCGAGGAAAATATTCCACTTTGTCTTTATTATGTTGATATACACATATGAGGCTCGTGGTTATAAACAAGTATTAGAATGACCCAAAAGATCCTTTTTCGGTGCATTGATGGGTTGATGTAGTTTGACCATCCATACAACATTATTGATTTAACTCCACTTCAATGTGTATTCATCCTTAATTATGTGATTCATTGTGCTTTCCTCAGAAATATATGCATAGCATGGATGGTGAATATGATGAGCACATCATTTCCTCGTTGGCATAGTTAGTCTAATGTCATTTTTTTCCTTGATCATCTCTTGTAGAATTTCTTCATGTGAAGCCTGGAAAAGGGGCTGCATTTGTGAGGACCAAGCTCCGAAACTACGTAACTGGAAACACTGTTGAGAAAACTTTTCGAGCTGGAAGTTCGGTAACTCCTCTGACATGTCACCTACAGTTTAACTTTTGTTGATACAATTAAAGAAGATGTTGGATCTGGGCTATCTTTTATCTCAGCATTTTAGTGATACTACGTTCTCTCATACTTGTGGTTTAAATGAAGATACAGCTGCCATCAATTGCAAAAGGGAGGGTTAAAGAGCAAAGTTTGCATGTTATCTCTTCAAGTTTACATTGTCACACTTGTGTCATTTCAATCTTCTATACTTGTTTGCAAATGCACCGTCATGTTGTCTCTCAAGATCTAATTGTTGACGTGTACTGTAAATCTGAAGATTGGCTGGAAGCCACAAGGTTTAACATATTCAAACATTCTGGTTATGCATGGGATTAGTATGATATACTTTCATATGCAGACTCTGCCAAAGGCAAGAAATATAGTGGAATATCTTTCTAATATGACCTGCAATAATTAAGGTATTGGCATGGATCATGGATATTTTAAAACCATGGACTGCAAACACGTATCTATGAGGAACAAAAAGGGAAACACAAAATAAGGAAGAAAAGTATCTAGATTTTATGGATGGCACTGAATGTATTGATCTCTTGCTATCTTTCCCTTAGTAAGATAATTGCTTTGGTGTTGCAGAGGTTGATGTCATCTATAGTAAGCAAGGACATTGTCTATGACCACATGCTGAGTACTTTCTGCACAAATGTTTGACAGGAAATATCTTGCTGCAACTGCATTCATATGGATCGTTCCTCTCATTTATTAGCATTAGATTTCCAAATTTTGATCTTTAACCAGTTGTATCCCATTTTTAACTGGCTTCTTGCTAATGATTCTTTCAAGTGCCTTGCCTGATTAAGGCACTTATTGATGCTTTCTTGGTGATGCCTTAAAGCAGGGAGGTTTCTAACCTCTGATTGTTTCTCTAGATTGAAGAGGCAAATGTATTCAAGGAAGCAAAGCAATACACTTACAAGGATGGTTCAGCTTTTGTCTTCATGGACTTGGTATTCTTCTTTTGTAATATTTCTGTGTTGTACATCATACTTATTCTACCAGTTGCAGTTGCAGTCACCAGTCCTCTTTTACACTCGATAGCATTTATATGTGAAGTTTTATCTTATCATCACCATGTCTCTCTGATGAATAGCAGAACTAAGAAGGAAAGATGTTAGTATATTCGATGTCACTTATCAATGAATTTTACCTAATGTTGACGCAGAGTACTTTTGAGGAAATTCGCCTTAATGAATCAGAAGTTGGGGACAAGACAAAATGGCTGAAAGAGGGTATGGACTGCAATGTAATTTTTTGGAATGGAAAGGTACTTATTCCCCAGGGTATCTTCTTCCTTTAATGTGCTGATGTAGGAGGAATCATGTGATTATACTAGATTGATATTGCTACATTATATTTGTGACATGAAAAAGACCAAGTCGACAAGTTACTAGGAAGACTCACTATTATGTTTCACATGAAATAATAGGGTGTTTTTATGGTTTCCCTTGTCATTCTTTCTAAATATGATTAATATGCTTGTGCTTGCATGAGCACATATATTGTTTTGAAAAGTGTGTTTGTACTCATCTCTTCAGGCAGGGATTTCACTGACTCAAGGACTCAGTTATGTGAACAAAATAAAGATTCATTTTTGGTACTCTAATCATCTTCATTTCTAGATTACTGCATGAACATTCTTCTGCAGTTACCAAAATGTTTCATTCTGAAGTGAAATGACATCATGTGATCTATTAGATAGTATCTGCCATCTGCTTCATAAATCTTGTGGAATGTCATTGCCAACCTTTTAAGTTTCGATGATATAAGTATGCTGGACCTATAAATAACTGGTTGACTATGCCCTTTGGGGTAACACTTATCCATGGCACCTTTTTTCCTTCTGTATATTGTACAAGCTACCGACTGTAATATTTTCTGTGATCTGGCAATTCAGACTGTTGATCTTGTTTCATGTGATTGAGAGCTCATCAAATTTATGCTTTCATGCTCATTGCTTGATGGCACTTAGTGAAATTTTCTTTCTTAACCCCTTCACATTCCTCCAACTAGCCCATAAAGTTCATAAATGCCATTAGTATTTGTTGGATACCTAACTGACCAAAGTTTTGCAGGTTATTGACTTTGAACTTCCCATCACAGTTCAGCTGAAGGTGGTGGATGTTGATCCTGGTCTTAAAGGAGACACTGCACAAGGTAATACTCAAGAAATAATTCCCATGTCATCCAAGAATGTCCACATCTAAGACTGTTTTTCTAGGATTTTATGACGAATTAAATTTTGGGTTTTCTTTAAGCTTTTCAACTTCTTGACAACAATTATATCTTTTTAATCCTATTGTAGTGATAAAAGCAATGGTGCATTCACTTCACTGTACATGATAAGAGGGAAATCTATTCCCATTGAGTAGAGATTCTTACCTTATTTCCTTGTTGCCATGCCTTAGCAAAGCCACAAGGAATAAGATACATATAGGAGTAAATTGGCCAAAATACCCTTCTTTCATAACCTTAATCTCTGTGTTCCTCATCCTTGAACCTCCACTACCCACCACAGCTGCCAACAACAAAAACAACCAACAGAAATACATGGCCACTATTAGAATCAAAATAAACGTGTGAAAACCCTAAGATATAATGGAAAAAGAAAATTAAAATTACTGAAACAAAGGATAAAGTTACAGTAGGTTGTACCAGATGCATGAGTCCGGTGGCTGAGGATAAGAAAGAGAAGGAGAAATGGTAGTTTATGGTAGTAACTTTCTTCTTCATGGAATAGACCCATAATAGCAAGAAATAGCTATTATTTGAATGGTGGGATTTTCTTGCCTTTTGGATTAACTATTTTAGATGTGAATATGCAACTTAATGTGTTAATAGCTATTCAACATGTAATAAATGAGGAATTGCTATTGTCATCCCCCCCACTGAATGGAGTGAGCATGATGGAAGTGTATCAAACATGCTTGCAGGCCAACATTTGGCATATTTTCATATCGTTGAAGGAAGGGTATGGCTATAACTGGACATTTCTCCTTTGTGCACATAAACCACCCTACAAGAATGTTGCACTGATTGGGTTTCACATGTTGACAGATGCATTTTACCATTCAATTCTTTTCAAAATATCATGGATATGATATATGAGCACATAATTAAACCAACATAAGGGTAAAGTGCACAAAGGGCCCTGAACTCTTTTGCACTTTTTGAACTATTCTTGAACCTTTAAAAAGCTTCAATTTTGTTCTAAATTGCATTTTTTGGTTTTGGGGGACATGACACGATGCATGCTGCATTAGAAAAATGATGTAGGGAGGCTTGCATCAGAAAGGCTTCAGACTGAATTAACCATTTTTATATGTTTAGGAATGAAGAGTGCAAAGCAAAGAGCATTTGTGGTGCATCTACAACTAGACGAATATTTAAAATTTTTTATATGTTTCACGTGTTTCTTGCTGCTGATGGTAAGGAGTTGAGCGGCAGAATTGATGTCAATTTAAAACCTCTCTAATGTCTATAATAAGTTCATCCATGTTTTTGGTTAAACTTTATGGAAGAAAAAAACAATCATACAGGAGTGCTTGGTCAGGAACATCCGTTCTCCATGTTCTGGTTAGGCCAACAAAACTTGTATGTACTGCAGGAGATTTGATACTTGAGAGTTGAGATGCTTGAATTCACCACATTTTCTCCTTGGTCAGGACTGATACTTGCTTTCATCATTACCAAACTCCCTCAAGCTTAACCAGAAATTTGTTATTTTGATGACAGGTGGATCAAAGCCAGCAACACTCGAAACAGGTGCTGTGGTGAATGTCCCATTATTTGTGAACATAGATGATGAGATATTGGTGGATACTAGAACAGGGCAATACATGAGTCGTGCATGAGTTACCCCTCCAATTATCTTTTTGTTGCTTTTGGAAGACATTTTCTTGCATTCCTTTTGGAGCTTGGATAGTTTGAGGTTCAGATAGCATAGAGCTTGCAACTGTTAAAAGTCTCTCAAGCAATTTGTCAATTTTAGTACTTTGTAACCTTCTGGAGAATCTCGATTCTCTTGTAAAATGAGATACTGGCAGGTGCTTTTGTGCACCAAGCTCGGCATTTTCAAGATAGTTCTGTAACCTTTTTAGTCCAGAGGATAGTTCTGTAACTTTGTATCAAAATTTATATGAAGAAATACATGGTCGTCTCTCAACTTTCCTTACCTGTCCAACGATCCAAGTTCATAAGGACGTCCCAATTTCTTTTAGCCAACAAGAACTTGTTAAATGATCAGTCAAATACATCACTGACTATCTATAAATTGGTTTCTTATCCGGGATTATCCCTTGCTTCAATGCAAAACCAAATACATTACATGCGCAAGGCAAACTCCCGCATTGATTTAACTCATTTATCAAAATGTTACAAGCTACCTTACTTGGACGTCTCCGTCTATTATTCGTAAGGATCAAATTGAAAACAGAAACAGCCTTGTCAAGCTTCCCATCCCTACAAAGTGCTTTCATGACACTTTCAAATGTTGTCATATTAGGCCAGTAACCTTCTCCAATCATCTTCTCCATGTAGCGCAAGGCACCTTCACTTTTCCTCCCTTTGGTAAAGGAACGAACGACAAATCCATAAGTATCGAACCCAATGACAACATCCTCTCTTTTCATCTTCTCAAACAAGTTGCAGACATCCAGCAACAGCTCATTTTCCTTCCATGAAACCATGCATACTCTCCTCAGCAACGAGTTCATTAAATTGTCATCAACTTTAAACCCATTTTCCTCCATCTCTTTATAAACATTAAGAGCAGCTTTTGTTTTCCCCCATTTCAGAAGTCCATGCAAAAGAGTGCTATAACTAATACAATCCGGAACACAATTCCTCCCCTTCATCCTCCTCAATAAGCTAAAACCTTTCGTCGGCCGTCCCTCTTTTGAGTACCCATGAAACAGAGCATTGTAAGTAACCACATTTGGAATCAAACCCATTTGAATTGCCTCATCGAGCAACTCCATTGCTTCATCCGACCTCCCCACTTTGCAAAAACCATCCATAACAGCACTATAACTATAAATATCCGGAAAAACCGAACCCTTCTCCTTTATCTTCCCCAGCAACTCGAACGCATCCTCGACTCTCCCGACATAACAAAGCCCTTTAATCAAACAATTATACGTATGAATTGTAGGTTCACACCCCATGGATTCAAACACCTCAAAAGCATTTCTCAAACGACCCTTTTCACAAAATGCGTCGATAAGACCAGTAGCTATTGCAACACTAGGAAAGAACCCATCTTTCAACATGGAATCGAAAACAGATTTAGCATCATCCAAACTTCCTTTTTTACAGTAACACTTGATCATTGTCGAATATGTCCATCTATCAGGGACAAGACCATAACATGATGACATGTTGGAATACAGTTCTAACGCAAGATCAGGTTCATCTGCTATGACTAAAGCCATTAACAAGTAATTGAATCGATCTAAGTTGCTCATAAATCCTTCTTCCTTGTTAAGGAGAGTCACAAAATGGAGTCTTTCGGTTCTATTTCTGGGTAGTGCTTTTATTCTATTGGCTAAGTAACGAACATTTTCTAGGGTTTTTCTTCTTTTCGTATCTGGGTTGTGGTGTTGGTGTAATTGGGAAGCTTTCGTAAAATAGGGTTTGGTTTTGTTTGGGAAAGTGAGCACGAGGGGTTTGTGAGAGTGATTTGGAATGGTGGAATCAGATGGGGTTGTGAGAGGACAAAGTGGAGGAGTCTGAAACACCAGCAAGCTCATGGCTTCTATCCACTTCTCATTCCTGTATGTTCTGTTCACAAGAAGATGAAGAAGGCAGAAGAAAGCAGAGTGTGCGCCTTGTATACAGTGTACCGGGCAGGTCGGACTGAATCTTCGAACTTCTCGGAAATGGGAAATTTGGGTTTAAATCGAAAATCCCATTCGCCTGCATCCACCTAATGTATTGATACGCCACTCTCTAATTTACGGAGCAGATTAATGCTATTGAATTTTTTTCGTAGGACAAGGGTTTCTCTTCCTCCCAATAAAAGGCGACCCAGATAAGGAAAAATATTATGTAATTGGAAAAATTACAGTGAGAGCCCTCAAACTTTGGGCAATTAAAAACTAAAACTTTTTTAAAGCGTACAATCAAATCTTGAAGTACTGTGTCACACTAATATGGATTGTTTTAATAATTATTATTTATACTAATAGGACCGAAAAGATATAGGACACGAAAATCGTATCTTATAAATACATATTTAAAAAATTTTAATACTAAACCTGCCACATGGCTTTTTATATCTTAAAAACCTTTTAACACGTTTATTAAGTTTATAACTTTCTACTTTCTTTTTAGTTAATACACGATAGTAGTTTATATTCAAAATTATTAAGGCAAATTTCACTTTGCATACTATAGTTTTTGCTTCGCTCCGAATAGATGAAGTCTTAATAATCTTGTAGTGTGAACCATTTTAAGATAAAAATTAACCTTATAATTGTTATCTTAAACTTAGTTCATACTAAATGTACTCGACTTTATCTTTTTGAAGCATTTAATTTGATACATGTTTTATATAAACCTATGAAGTAATTTTTTGAAATAATTTGTTAAAAATAAACTTGTAATTTAATCTTAAAAAAAGTAGTCATAAATCCTACGAGTAATTATTATTTCACATATAGACAAAAATATTGAAAACTCCCAAATCCTTTAAGGATTCTTATATAGTTTCCCTTAAAAGATAAAAAGTTAATATTAAGAGTAATAACTGGCAATTTCTTATTGTATCTCACTCCATGTTCCAGTTTACTAAGGTTCTGGTATTAGGTGAACACTTGGAAACCATTTAGAACTTATAAAACAAATTATACGAGAATAAGCAACAACTTACTCAATAATTGGGGTAAAAATAGAAATATACACTCAGCACATTACAAGTAGAGTCTTCAATCAAGTTGGTTAGATACAATGCAAGTATAAACAAATGCCATTGCACGATATTATCCGGTTCATCATAAGATTAGAAAAATTTCACCTACTTTAATCTAGGTTAAGAAGATTAACGTCGCGTACTCATAAATCGAGACCAAATTGGAGCTTGTGTAATGGAAAATACCATCCTCCCATAACTATCTTCGAATTACGGCCCCCAACCTTACCATGATCATCTCTCCTGTTACTTAGTTCGACTGAGGAAATGATCATTTCAGCTATTCTCATTGAAAGGAGTCCGTATTTAGCCTAAGAATTCTAGCAATTACCCTTATTGGGTTACGATGTATATCAGGTTGAATGTTAAGTTAAGTTTGAGTTAATTAATCTTTAAAGCAATCAACTAAACTCAAACAATTCAAGTATAATAATATTCATAGAATAACTATATTAAGGAGCTCAGTTCTTATCACAGCAAATCAAAACTTAGTCACAAGCGTCGCATACACATAATTAGTTAACTACAATTACAAGCTAATATATACCAAAATCCTTAGATAGTCTGAAATAATATCCTAAAAGGTTGTAAAATATTGATCCTACTTACTTATTTAGATACTTACTAAGGAAGACTTAGGTTATCAACTATCTAATCACTAGGGAATCCTGTATATATAAAACCTAAATTTAGTTTTCGTAATAATTATGAAAACATTAAGATTTTATCTAAAACTGTTATATATATATAAATATATTATCACAATAATATATAAATACTTTATCGTTTTGTTATTATATATATATATATCGAGTCAAGTTATTAATTATTAATAATATACATAATTTATATTATTATGTATTATATATCTTTTTTATCATATCGAAAAGTACTTTTAATTTATTTAATCACGTTTCAATACTAAAAAGGTTGTTGTAATACGCACATTCTAGAATATTATATAGTTATAGGTTATACTATTTAAGATTGTTCAATTTTAATAAAATTAGTATCATTTGGTTCGTACAGATCTAATGACACATGTTACAGGTTTTATTTCTAGAGATAACTTTTAACGGGTAGTTCAAGCTTTTAATACAGTTAGACATATCTATAAAAATATTATCGTATTATACATATTTTAGGTTATTAAACTGCATTTTACCTAATTTGTCAATATATTTATATAATATAGGTATTATCTAATTCTAAACATATATAATATATCTCAGTTATTAAAATATCATTAAACATATTAAAAATATAATTTTTATCCAATCTAACTAGTACATATATAGATAGTTTTTATTCAACTATTTATCATATTTTAACTTATTATTATTAAAAATGAGTCCCAATTTATAATTTAGGTTATTTTACTATATAAATTCATAATAAATAGCTCGGGTTATCAAATAATTCCCTAAAAAAATGAAGAACTCAACTAATACTTGGTTTCAAGTTTTTGATTTATTGCCTATATATTCGTATTTATAATTTTACCCTTGAATTATCTTAAATTACCCAATTATAAGTCCCAACATTATTATTATTCACTAGAAATCAATATATGTCCATTTCATTATTTAATTTCATAATTTCCTATTTATTTCACAATTTCAGTCTATTTTCGAGCGATTTTTAGGCCAAAAAATGCAATCAATATTAAAAATATTCAAATCAAAATTCGGGTTACATAACAATTATCTATATATTATACAAATCCTACACAGAAATTTTAAGCTAGAAATAACATCATTTGGTACATTTATTTTGCAATTCAAATTTCAGATGAATAGTAGTTTTCTTAAGTAAGTATACTAAATATTACAAAATTTTTCAAAAATAAAAATATCACACGAAAGCATATTTGAACTAACCTATCTACAATTTTTTTCATAATTTTTTAGATGGTTTTGGTATTTTTTTACAAATTATTGAAAAATAAGACAGGGAATCGATCTTCGTATTCTTGGATGCTCTGGTGGCTAATAGCGATTGGGTGGTTGTCGGAAGCCCTAGACGCTAGGGGTACTCATTGGTGATGAAGTGGCTCAACAGTAAACATCGGGAGCCCTAGAAACTAGCCTAGCTCAGTGTATGCTCTATTTTTCCTATTTTTCTTTCTATTTTTGTATTTTTTTTTTTAATTTTTCCTTGAGTAACTTAGTTCCTAAAGTGTTTAATATGATATTAAGGACCCTATATATACTAGCTTTAGTCGGCTGGAGATTGTTGCATTTTGTCTAAAATTTCTTTTGCTTATCTTGTCATAATAAATTAGGAGGAGGTGTCTCATTTGGGTGCAATTTACTATTGATTCAGCATTGATCAGTCTCTACAACTTGTCACGGTGATTCCAAACATCCTTAGCAATTTTCTAGGCATGATTCGACCAAATTGATAAGTTCTTGTAGATATTTTAATTAAATAACATTATTATATACATATATGTTAGTATTTGGTGATTTTATTAATATACGAGTACATATATCCGATGTATATATCATGTGTAGTATATAACTATATTCGTATAATTATGTTTATAACATATCTTTTATTTTTAAGATATATTTCTTAGTTAATTTCATGAATTCAACACGATATGTATATAACTAGGTAATTTGGGGTTGATTTATGGATATAATTATTATTTATATCAGGTATACTTATAAAAATACGAGTATATTGATATAATAAATTATGTTATATTATCTCATTTTATAACTTAATTAACTTATTTGTAAGTACTTGTCGCATTCCGAGTTTAATTTTAGGGGTTTCGATCAGTTTTATACTATAATAATTAATGACACTTCTAAGGCTACGATTGGGATTTTTGGTCATTATTTTTTTAAATCTAACCTTACTGGGTTATTTCAACTAACTTTTCTAATTTAGTGGTAAAATTTGAGTTCAATTAGATAACTTTTCCTAAAAATCCTAAATTTAGGTATAATTACCCTAAATTTAGGTACGATTACCCTAAATTCAATTTTAAGGTCTCATATAAAATAAATTCTCAATATTTTAATTGTATTATCGATAATCTTATTATATTATGAATTTCTAAATGTACGAGAATTCCTCAATTAGGGTTATCAAGTTTCTCGTAAGTTTATAGCCTAACCTGTTTATTTTTCTGAATGCTTTAAATCAATTATTGACTCTAATCATACAAAGACAATACTTTACCTCAATACTTAGATGTTCATATTTTAATTATTGATTTATGGAATATTAAAATTTTAACCTTTATCATTTTACTTTACGTACTAGATTTTCGCACGACACTTTGTATACCTGTATTTTTTTATTTACTCAATCAAATTAAAATATGAGACAAAAGAATCAATTAATAGTTATAAATACATATTTCAAAAATTTTAATCCAAAACCTACCACGAAAAACCTTTTAGGATGTCTATTAAGTTTATAATTTCTACTTTCTTTTTAATTAATGTACGATAGCAATTTATGTCTAAAATTATTAGGGCGAATTTCACTTTGTATACTATAGTTTTATCTTTTATCATTTTACTTTACATACTAGATTTTTGCTTATAATACTTTGTATATATATATTTTATTATTTACTCAATCAATTTAAAATATAAGGTAAAAGAATCAATTAATAGTTATAAATACATATTTCAAAAATTTTAATTCGAAACCTACTAAGTAAAAACCTTTTGGGATGTCTATTGAGTTTATAATTTCTACTTTCTTTTTAATTAATGTACGATAGCAATTTATATCTAAAATTATTAGGGTGAATTTCACTTTGTGTACTATAGTTTTATCTTTTATCATTTTACTTTACATACTAGATTTTTGCTTATGATACTTTGTATATATATATTTTATCATTTACTCAATCAATTTAAAATATAAGGCAAAAGAATCAATTAATAGTTAATTTAATAATTAAGGTTATTATAATATAATAGTATTAACATCGATCACCCATAAGGATGAATCAAGTTCAAATCATTCTTCTCCAAATTGTAACACGGTTGGCTAAAAAAATTAGTTAATTTAGTAATATAAAATCATTACCAATGTCTATTTTAAAAAAATAAAATTGAAAAAAAAGAGAAAATGCTAAGTAAAAGTAAAATTCCTTGCTTTCCGATGATAATTCATCTTTTTAGCAACATGATTCGTTTCTTGTGTTTCCATTATAATTTACTTTAAAAACTCTCGAAGATATCTCACTTAAACTTACCCAAAAGCATAGAATTTATGAAACACCAATTAGTGAAAGCCATATTTCCCTCTCTCCAAATATTGGTGTGAATGTGTTCCATAAATTTTGAAATAATGTAAATCACCTTTTAAATTTTAATAAATTGATAACATAAATAATATTTATATTTTTAGTTAAAAAGATCCATAAAGATTGAAGTTTACGGGTGTTAAATACACTTTAATAACGATTGGTTCACTTCATTGAATAGAATTGATATATAATGAATTCTTATTAATTGAGAATTGAATAAACTTGTTATTGTTATTCTTATTATTTTGTTTACTTGTAAAAAAAAAAAAAACACATAATGAATATAGATATAATACAATTTAAAATTACTATGTTGCCCTTGTCTTCTTCGCCCCCTCTCTAAGAACCACCGCACCTTCCAGATCTGGATCTCAACATGTCCCCAATTTACCAACTAAAAGACCTTAATTGAACTGGACGTTATTTCCACAAAACACAACTAGAAAATCTCGATCCCACAAAACACGATTAAAAGATCTTGATCTCACAAAACTGGGAAATGGACATCGTCGTCGTTTGTCCCTAGTCGAGTACTCACCGATACTCCATGGCCGGAAACATGAAGACAGGGAGAGATTCAAATTTGTGACATAAATTCGAAAGAAAAACTAAATAACAATCGTAAGGGAGTTTAAATTCAAATCAAATGCGTTCAAATGTGAAAAATCACCAAGGTCGCCATCACCGAAGAAGAAAGGTTGAGGGACAGAAAAATTGATTCTCAACACCCAGAAAAAAAGAGAGAGAGAAAAGAAACAACCGCCGGAGTTTGATGTTGGTGGTTGCCAGAGTTGAGTTTTCTGCTGGTGGTGGTGGTGGCGGCGGTTACATTAGTGGCGGGTGGGTCAGAGTGGTGGTGCGTTGTGATATGAACAATTCATGGATATTTGAGAGAGAAAGGGTACCTAGGGTCTTTTTCCATTGAATTGGGATTCGCGATTTTAGGTTTGGAATGCCAATTCAGTAAAATGAGGAGTTGGGTTTGCTGGTGGAATCTCTATTATGGGATCAAAAATGAAATAAATATCGTAATAGGAATTCATGAATAATATGGAATGGATCGTAAGTTCAAAAAAGTATTTTCACATTAAAGTTAAATACTGGAGAGATTATTTATAACATTTCAAGGTTATTTATCAGCGTTTAGGAGAATTATTTATAAAATTTAAAGATTATTCCATTTCATCCTTTACTAAAAGAATATACTGTGGCATGTCCTTATCGGCTTTTTCATGGTATTTGGTAGATGCCAACTAGTTCCTCCACCAGCGTGACTAACGGTGGCTACTGGAGTTACCTTACGTATTAACTTTAACAACTCAAAGTTGAATTGATGCTGAAGTTGGCATTCTAAAATTTTAGATGATTAATTATAAGCCGATGTATAGTTGATGTATTAAATATGACATTATCTCAAAGTGATAAATGGTGGAAAAAGCACGTGCATAAAGTGCTTACCAAACTATTATATTCAAGTTGCAAGCCAATATTAGTGTTCAACAATAAATCAACAAATGTAAATATAACCATATATCAGTTAAGTCAGCTTGGTCGGATTTTGGATAAATTTGTAAAAATTACAGCCTGTTTATTTCGAGACACTAGAATAGAAATGGAATAAAAAAGTTATGCCTTGAAAATAGCATTATTCAGAATAGATTAGGAATTTTTACTACAGTGCTTAATTCATATAATATTTTATTACAGAGAATATTCATTTTAGTATTCACTTCACACTATTAAATACAATATTGAGTTAGAAATACGAGTTAAATTACTAATTTATCCCCATCTAGTCATTTAAAAAAATAATCAAACTTATTTAACTTTTCTTATATATATATATATTGAACAATTTTTTTAACCACAACTATCTTACATTTTTTAATATGTCTTATATCTTGAGCTAAAAAATAAAATAAAATAAAAGAAAGATACTATACAGTTTCATATTTTAATGAGGATATATTAGTTATGATATATGGACATTTTATTTCTTGTATAGAGGGAACAAAAAATTTTACTTCTTCATTGGTAATATCTATTCATAATGGGATGAGAATAGAAAAGTTTAAGAATTATCCTCATCAATTTTTTCAATTAAATAATATAATAGACAGTTGCGAAAAAATAGATATTTTTTTCCCATTCTATTTCCTTTAAATAAATGAACCATTAATATTTTTATTAGTAATATTGGACTTAACCAGTGAACTCTTCATTTATTGAAAGAGTACAAAGGGCTTCATTGTTTATAATTATATGTCATAATATAGGCTTCAACTTATGTGGTGTATATGATGTTATACTTTGTACTTTACTCTATAAAAGCTGGTTGTATAAATTTAGTATCGACATATACCTTGTGACAACTCGTATACCTACTCTAAAATCTACACCCATGAAAACTTCAAAAGTTCCAAAGTCATAGATTTCACATGTCTTGTTAACAACTTATATAAAGCAAAATAAATAAAAAAAAAAAGAAACTTATCGATAGAATAATATTTCATTTTTCAGTTAATAATCTATTAACTTGTTAATATCCTAACAATTTACTTTATGATTTTATAATTTCCTTTTTTTCTGATACAAAAAGTAATATGCTAATTGTATTGTCTAGTTACTCTCCTTAGGTCATTTGATTATGCTACTATAACTTTGTAGACATAGGCTTTGTTTGAATTATTTTTTTCTTTCGTCTGTATTTGATTCGTATATAAATTATATCTATTTGAAATTTGATATTTAAAAAATTGTCTTTATCTTATCTGTTTATATTTCATAATTATGATAAAGATAATAATTGAAGTGTTGAAATTAAAAAAAAATAAAAATTTATGTATTTTTAAGAGAAAAGTTTCAAAAAAAAAAATTTTATATATTGAAAATAATTATTTTAATTAATATTTTTGAAAAACTTATTTCTATTTTTTTAATATTTTATTCTTGCTAAATACAAAGGTTTAAGTAAACAAAAATAAAATATCAATAAAATAAAAAAACAGATGAAGTAAATGCACCATAGTACGAATTGCTATTTTCATAGATCTCACGGACACAGGTGTCCCGATCGACATGTCGGACTACATAATCTTTTGCTATTGGGATCTTCATCCCATTGGCCAAATCCACTTGTTTTATTATCTTCTTTTTGGTTAATCAAATAAATTACCAGATATCACCATTCAGTTTTCCCTAATCAATCGAATTTAAGAATGAATATCAAGTTGTTTTCGAAGTTCAAATTTCCGAGTGCCTCTTTTTATTGTGTCACCATAACGTGCAGGAGGAAGCGTGGATAGAGTCTAGACCATAATAGAGAGTATGACCTCTTCTCTACCTTCAGTCCTGCTCGAACCTACTTTAGTCCAAGCATAAGATATTATAGATGTCGTTTTTTAGAGTACACTATAAGTTTCCTAACACGTTTCAATTTTTCATTGGATTTTCACGTCTATTTTAAATGTTTGATATAAATTTATACCACGATTTCTGATTTATGCAATTTTGTATATTTTAAGAGGCCATATCAATTTATAATTTCACTTTCACGGTTTTGGACATGGAACTCAATTTTTGTGTGATCTGTATCTCGAATCCGATATTATTACACAAGGAAAAGAAAGATGAAAAAGATGAAAGATAAAGAAAAAAAATCAGAAAAAGTTAAATATTATGTAGTCATACGGAAAATAAAAAACGCAGCATTTACATGATTTTTAAATATTTGCGAATACCGATACTCCTCTACTATTTATAATAGTCGGAAGAAAAACGAAAGGAAAAGATAAGAAAAGAAAAACACTCAAATTCTCAGTGATCTACTGGAGGCTTTACAATACAACGGATTCTTATAACTATAATCATAGTAACTATCACTTATTGGATCCACTTTAAAAAACCTACCATTTCCATCATCATCATCGTTACCACCACCACCTTTTCTACTGCCAAGAATAGGTTTCAGCAACTTCTTCAACACCTTTCCCAACCCCAACCCTCGTCGCCTTTTCCGCTCCTGTGCCGCCACATACGGTGGATTCTGGCCACTTACTCCAAGTGGTTGCTTCCCTTTAACACCTCCTGGCTCAGAAAGGCTCCTTCCTAGTATGGCTTGGTTGAGTTGAACTTCAAAGGAGAGCCTTTCGTATTGGTCCAAAAGCGTGCTTTGCTCATCACCGAACCTCTTCAACACCACCGCTATTTCCTCCGTCGTTGGCATTTGTGTCTTCATGAGGACTTTGTCTTCTCCTCCATGTATTTGTTTGTTGGGTTGGGTTGGGTTTTTTTTTTTTGATAAGAGGAAATGGAAGAGGCTTAAAGCGTTTGTCTTTTACTGTAGTTATGGATTTTTATGGTACAAGCTTTAATGGTTCTTTACTTGGTAAAGAAGCCAAAGAAAAAGTATTATATTCGAAGTCCCATTAGGATAAATACTAATACATCCTGGAAACTAAAAAGACTCTACATGAGCTAAACTGTTTTGAGTCAAATCATTTGACTGCCTCTAGTAATTAATGATAATAAATAAGCAGCATAATTAGTGCTGGAAATTCGAATCATGACTCTTACAATGATCCTTTCCTTTGTGTTGATTAAGGTTAAAACCTAGCGGGATGCTCGGTAATCTCTTAATGGATGGATCTGGGTTCGATTTTTATGTCCTTCTTAATTTTATATTACAGATTAAGAAATCACGGTTTTATTTCCGCATTATATCTGCCCTGGTTATATCCAAGAATGAACCAAATGAAATATATCTGGTTTTATTTACTAAAATTATCATCACTCTCTTCAAGATGTATATTTAGAAAAATATAATTAAATCTGTTACACTAGCTCATTAATTGGTAAAAAAATAAAATGATTTTTTTTTAAAAAATATTTTCATAGTATCAATTGTTAAGAATGAAAATATATGAAAAGATATAAAATTTTTTCCTCATTTGATCTCTTAAGAGGTGAATACCACGTATGTTATCATTTTCCTATGATTAAATATTTTTATAATAATATAATTACTATATGTATAGACTAGCGGATGCTCCTTCCATGTTATAGGTGCTTAAAAGAAAGATAAATAATTAAGTAAAAACGTACAGTTATTCTCGATCTATACACATGTATTTGTGAAATGTCCCCAAATAACTTCTTTCTAACCATTTATTGAAACATCAGTTCTACTTCTTCAAATAGTGACCTCATTGTAATTTCCATATATTCTTTTTTACTTATGCACTATGGATTACTACAATATCATTAGATATGAGAAGCATCAAACTGGTTAATGTCATAAATAGGATCCAAATTTTATTAAAATGTACAATTTACTATATATATTTTTAAAATATTAATAAACTACTTAATTGAAGTTTGTATAGTTATTTTTATTACACCTAAACTAATTCTATTAAATTTATTTACTAACATAAATACAAGGCTGAATATGGAGTTGAACATTTTAACCATCATAAAGTCAAGGGATGACGGCCAGCTACTTATAGAGATTTACGTATTGCCATCTCCTAATCTTAAGATAGTTGGAGTGACCGCTTAAGATAAAGTATATCGCGATTCACTTTAAAAAGTGAGTAATTATATTTATATCAATAAATAAACTTAATAGAATTAGTTTATATAGTAAAAATGACCAAGATAACTTCAATTAGCTAATAAAGCGATCATTTCAAAATATAAATCATAAACTGTATATCTTGGTAAAATTTAAGTAACATTTGTGACGTTGGACATTTTTATTTATTACAAACTCTCTGTTATGCTTATTTTAGCAATTCCGTGCTTAGAGGCTTATAATGACCACTGCATCGTGAAAAAAGGCATCATGAGGCTGCTGCTATTTCCAAACAGGGATGAATCAATAGCAATCATCGAGACAAAGTATGGTTGTTTAATTTAAGGTAGTATTTAGTTGTATAATTTTTATAATATTAGATTAGATAAAAAATTTTATTTTATATTTGGTTTATAAATTTACTTGATGATTGGACAAAAACCAACCTAATGGACTGGATAAAATATCTAAATTTTATTCTATCTAAACCACGTTATAAAAATAAAATTCATTAAACAAAAACAAAAAATAATTTGCATTTTCAAAAATATTTCTTCATGTTATAATATTAAGTTAATAAATATTATTTTAATTAAATATTACAAAATATTATTTATTTTATAATAGAAATAATTAATATTTTAATATAAATTTCGTATCTAATACTATACAAACCAAACATAATATAATAAATTTGTACTATTTAATTCTTTTTATACTTGTACTGTTTAATTTTCTTTATCAAATCCTGTTCTTACAACTAAATATTATCTAAAAGTAAAAATATTTCAATGCAAGAAGATATATAGGGACAATTTTCTCCTTCTTTCAATATTTTCTAATAAATCGCGACCATTGTGTAGATAATCATCAAGTTGAATTATACTTTTCTAAAATATTTTAAAAGTATCAATGTGTAGTGGAAATGCAAACACCAAGCGAGGACTTAAGATTTCTAGGTAGGTAGGTTATAAGATTTATAAAATTGTTATGTTTTCTTGATGAGACTAATCCGCATTAAGTTCTTTTATTTGACTTTCCATGCCAATTTAACAAAATTTTCATCATTACTTTTCTTTAAGTCCATTAATCCCCAGCCATCCATCTTCTTCCAACGTCTTCAATTTATTCCATGATATCCAATGTATCTTCTACGTATTTGCCTATGTGATTTCTCCAGTTGATTAACTAGTCTTCTTGGGAAAAGCAAGACTTGTGAGTAATAATTACTTGTACTTTGGAGAATCGAAGTCCACAAGAATTTTCCTACCCGCCAAACCCAACAATTTATATTTAACTTTCCATATCTAGCTGGTTTACTTCTTGTCTTTTCCAAAATGAATTTCATATCTATATAACCTAATATCTCGCCTTTCTTAATTAGTATTTCAAGGTACTTTTCCATGTCTACTCCTGGGTTAATACCAAAAGCACCACAAATCTCCTCCTTCAATCCCACAAATCTCCTCCTTCAATCCCCTCTTCATATTTTTGGAAAAAAATATATCCAAGAATGAACCAAATGAAATATATCTGGTTTTATTTACTAAAATTATCATCACTCTCTTCAAGATGTATATTTAGAAAAATATAATTAAATCTGTTACACTAGCTCATTAATTGGTAAAAAAATAAAAAAAAAAGATTTTTTTTTAAAAAATATTTTCATAGTATCAATTGTTAAGAATAAAAGTATATGAAAAGATAAAATTTTTTCCTTATTTAATCTCTTAAGAGGTGAATACCACGGATGTTATCATTTTCCTATTATTAAATATTTTTATAATAATATAATTACTATGTGTATAGACTAGCGGATGCTCCTTCCATGTCTTTTAAGTTCTTACCACAAAAATTTTCCTCACTAGGCAACACTTGTCATGGGCAGATTCCGTCACTCGACCCCGTGCGGCACTTAGCGTTCCTGACCTCACTAAGGACGGCTAAGTCAGCCTGTAATACGCTCACAATGTTAGAGAGAGAAAGTAGAGAGAGAAACTCTGATAGTATATTGTATTCACTCAAAATAACTTGTGTATTACATCTGAGGGGAATACCCCTATATATACAGAAAGCCTTTACAATCTAATGGTCAAGATCAATTCGATCTAATGGTTACAATTGATTCCCAACTACTACATTCACCTACCTTCACCAACTACAATATTCTGGTCTTCTCTAGAACCTTCTAGAACATTTCATCATCTAGAAGCTTTTAGTGGGCTTGAGCTTTCGTCTTTGGGCCTTAGGAACCTCCTAAGTATGGCCCACTTCGAGAGGTCTGTAACATTCTCCCCCATTCAATCTGGCGACGCCCTCGTCGCTCCTTCATCGTGGAACTGTCGAATCTTGTCTTTAAATTGCCACAGTGCTTCGGCTGGTTCCCAACTGGCCTCACTCTCTGGTCTTCCCTTCCACATTACCATATACTCATGTCTGGGAGTTTGTCCGCGTCTCTTCACATGTCTATCAGCTATGATCCCTTCCACTTCCTTATCAAATGAATCCCGTACTCCTATTGGGGCCCTTTGTGATATGGCTCTACTAGGGTCTTCTTCATCTTTGTGGAATGGTTTTAGCATGCTCACGTGGAAAACCGGGTGGAATTTCAGTTTAGGTGGAAGTTCTAATTTGTAAGATACTTGCCCCACTCGTTTCACAATTGGGAATGGACCCTCGTATCGCCTCATCAGACCTTTATGTAGTTGTCCCCTCGTACGTTGTATTAAATGTAACTTAACAAGCACTTGGTCACCTACCTGATACTCCATCGGCCTTCGCTTCCTGTCTGCGATCTTCTTCATTCTCATGATAGCTCGGTTTAAGTATGTCCGGGCTAAGTCATGATTTTCCTGCCATTCCCTTGCAAATTTATATGCGGGAGGGCTGGACCCTGTATATCCTATTGCCACTGTATGAGGAGTTAAGGGTTGCCTTCCCAGGACAATCTCGAAAGGACTCTGTCCGATGGACTCATTCTTCTGTAGGTTAAACGAAAACTGTGCCACATCTAACAACTTGGTCCAATTATGTTGGTTAGCCCCTACAAAATGCCTTAAGTATAATTCCACTAAGGCATTCACTCGCTCCGTCTGACCATCCGTTTGGGGATGCAAACTAGTTGAAAAGTTCAACTCAGATCCCAGAAGTTTGAACAGCTCTGTCCAAAATCTCCCTGTAAATCGCCCATCGCGATCACTCACAATGTTTCTGGGCAGGCCCCAATACTTTACTATATGTTTCAAGAACAACCAGGCAGCTTCATCCGCTGGGCACTCCTTTGTTGCTGGGACAAAAGTCGCATATTTTGAAAACCTGTCTACTACAACCATAATTGTACCATACCCTTCCGATCGGGGTAAGCTTACAATGAAGTCCATGGAAACACTTTCCCATGTCTTTTAAGTTACTTTCAAAACACTGGTAATGTCTTTTAAGTTCTTACCACAAAAATTTTCTAATATTAAGATTAGTATTAGCAAATATTGCAAAAAGAAAACCAGTGAAAGAGAGAATCGTTAACCTCGACTTCCACCAATATTTGATGTCCAGAAATATGGTATTCTCTAAAGAGTGAACTTTGTTGCATTTAAGAGGACCGCTATCCCTCCACTGAAACCCATCGCTTTCGCGCATTACATCCTATCAAAGCTAAGATGCTCTTAGAGTTTATCGGCTCTTTCTCTATCTAACTTGGTCTCTGTAATTGCCACAACCCTTTCGTGTATTTGACGCAGCACACCTACCATTCCAAGCCAAAATTTTGAATAGGTTAGGGCGCATTTCAAAAGATAAGAGTATCCATAAGTTTCGGATTTAATATTTTGAACCTCTTCAAAACCATTGTTATTTCCTCCGTAGTCGTTGGTGTCTTCACAAGTACTTGTCTTGTTTCTTCTCTTCTCCATGTCATTGTTTTTGTTAGATTTTGATAAGAGAAAAATGCAAGAGGCTTTAAAGTATTTTCTTTTATTACAATATGGATTTTTATGGTACAAGCTTTAAAAGGGATAAAGGTTTGATGAGAGAGACGAAAAGCCAAAGAAAATTATCTTCAAGGACCCCTTAGCATAATAGATCCTAAAAAAATATAGGGCTCTCCATGAACTAATATATGAGCCAATTTGACTGCTTCTAGCAATTAAGATAAAAAATAAGTGGCATAATAATACCTCCAACAAGTTACAACTTACAATTATTCCTTAACATAGCTTGATTAAAGTTATTTTATAGTCTTATCACTATAAGAAATTCAAACTATGGTAACAAAATATCACAGTAAAGTACCATTTTTCTTAATAAAATGAGTTAGTTGTTGCAAAAATATATGTAATTTTTCTTATATTGTTATAATGACATGAAATAAAAATACACAAATAAAATTTTAGGTTTTTTATTACTTGGAAATCCATTAATTTTGTTGCTTAATATAAAATTAAAAGAAAACATATTTCATAATCAAAAGCTATTCAAAACAAATCAGTACATATGATAGATATATTGCTAAAATGTATCACTAAAAAGAGAAGGCAATAAGATGTCGCTATCATAAAATAAAAGAACGATGTACATATTTTATTGTAATAACTAACTCATTGCATTTGAAATATAAGATTGTAATAAATAGGTTTTTTTGCTAGAATATTTGTTGCCAAAGTTTGAATTTCTTGTAGTGCATCCATAGTTTAGTCTATGATTCTCTATTATAAAAAACTATATTTAAACTCTTTTTGTAGTATTTGATTAATAGATTGGACAGTGCAAGAATGCTGTACAGTGCAATATAGTATAAGGAGAATAAGACAGTATAATCCTTTTGCATTATATTTGATTTGTGCAGTAATTGAAAGAAATAAAAAATGAATTATTCATGTTATAAATTACAATAAAGTTCAATAATATAATTTTAGGACTTGATATACGATTACTTTTGGAATTTTTAAAATATATTTATTCTATACTATAAAATAAACGCCACCAAATATACAATATAAATTTTTTTATTTTTAGTCCAATATGTCAAGGCCCTCTTGTCTATTAACTTTGGCCAACATGCAAACCAAAAAATGCATTAAGAAATTTGTCCAATGCTGTAGCATAAAAATATGACAATCAAATGATACCTTTATGGACATCATTCGAGGAAAAGAAATCTTTATGCATAGTAAAAGGATGATTATAATTTGCGTAATGGCGTAAACATTGATTTTCCAATTTGATGAATTAAATTTGATTCTCCCTTTCTCAAAAGTTATTTTAATGTAATGGATAATTAAAAAAAGGTTCGATGACTTGTGTTTTGGGTGTTTTATAAAGAGTTAGCTTGTATTTTACCTTTTAACAAGTATAGGACTCGTTTATTTAACTTTTGTATAAATTATACATAGGTAGGACGTGACTTTTTTTTATTGGTTAATGTTATTATTACATAATTTATACTAATAATATAACTAAAATTATTTAAAAAATATATAATTTAAATTAGAAAAGAAAAAAAAGAGAAAAGAAAACAATAGCAACAGTAACTTTAATAATCATTTCAAAGCTACCATAAAACTGGAGGTAGCTGGCAATCACTAGTTTAGGAGCAAAAGAAGAGGGGGAGAGGGGAAGGGGAGGCCAGAGGAGGTGGTCACGACACAACTAAGGGTAGCTCATGCAACCATACAATGATGGTTGGTGGCTGCCACCATTGTAGCTATCAACCCCTTAGGTAGTGTTGAGATAGTAGAAATTAAAAAAATAAAAAATGTAAAATACTTGATAAGTCAAAACCAAATTATGTGACCATTTTAAAGTATATATATATATATCTGGTGGACACTTTAGTTGTGAGCATATCCAGCATTTTGATTATGCTACTTGTCGACCAGCCCTTAGCCTTAGGGTGGTTGGCAAGTAGTGACAACAGCCACTTTTTTGTCTTGTATATATATATATATATATATTGTTTTTTGTTTTCTTATCTGATTATAAACTTTTAATGAATTTTAAGTTACATTGTGAATTTTAAATTATATAACCATAACCTCGGCCTATTAAAAACATATTCCTATGTATCTATTACACAAAAGCAAAAATATGAATTATGTATTTGTCCAAAAATAAGACATAGATTAGCTCTTTGAAAAATATCCAAAATATAAGTCACTTTATTGTAATTTACCCTAAAAAAAAAGAAACAATAATAATATGAATCTAATGTATATTTGACATGTAGCAATAACAAAATAATAACGATATAGATGACACCAGTCCTAATCTTCATTTATTACTAATCAGGAAACCACAATTTTATTTCTGCATTTTATGCCTTCATTATAATGAAAATGGAACCAAATGAAATATATGTAGTTTTGTTTTCTACAATTACCATCATTCTCTTCAAGATGTACAAAAGAAAATATATAATTAAATATGTTACACTCGTTAATAGAGTAGAAAAAAATTTTCTTTTAATGTTTTCATAGTTGGATTAATTATTTAAGATTGAAAATATACGATCTTCCTTTAACCTATTAACAGGTGAATAGGACATATGCTATCATTTTCTTATGATAAAAGATATCAGCACAAATATTTTTATAATATTATATGATAGTTACCGTATATCGATTCACATTATTATACTTGATACAATAAATTAGAGAAGCTTCAATAGAAAAATATTGGAAAAGCGTGGAGAATGCTAAAAGGGATAAATAATTAACTAAAAGAAAAAATACAGTTTTTCTCTATATAATAATTATCATTTATTAAGGAAGAGTATGCATATATTTGTGAAAAAACCCCAAATAACTTCTTTATACCCATTTACTGTAACTTCATTTCTACTTCTCTAAATAGTAGCCTCATTGCAATCACAATACATTCCTTTTGACTTTTGCAATGTAAATATCATTAGATAAGGGAAACATCAAACCGCTTTTAATTTTTTATCCCATTTTTATTTATTACAAACCTTCTATTTTACTGTTGTACGTCCTTTAGCAATTCCATGCTTGGAGGCTTATAGTGGCCTTTGTATTGAAAAAAGGCACCAAGAGGCCGCTGCTATTATTCCAAAACAGGAAAGAATGATGGCAGTTATCAAGACAAAAACATGTGCTTGCAATATAGTTCTTCAAGATAAAAGTGAAAATATTTCCGCACAAGAAGACATACAGGAACACTTTTTTCCTCCTCTCAGTATTTTCAAGTAAATCCAAATGATTGTGATGCATAACCATCAAGTTTATAATTTTCTAAAATATTATTACATAACCATCATTATAAGTAATTGTAGCTGTGGATACTAAACTTGGACTTCCCACTTTAATAATATAGCCATTTTATATTTCTGGGTAAGTAGGTTATAAGATGTTTAAAATTGATATGTTTTCTTAATAAGAAGAAAGTATTTCTCTGTGACAAGTTAGAGAAGATTAATATACAAAATATGGGTTCTTTTTAGTTATACCATGCTTTTCCTAATTATGGGTTATTTTTAATTAATTACAATATGCATTTAACGTGGAGAGAATATAATCGAATTTGAAGCATTCTATTGAAGAATCGATATTTATATTACTAGATAGAAGATAAAAAAACTACATTTGATGATCAATTGAGCTTATAGAAGTTGTATGATGTAAAACATAAATAATCCTTTTTATTTTTGTTTTTCAATTAATTTATGCTTTGCCTTCAATGTAATTGTATTAGGTAAGTTTGCATAGATCCTAAATCTTATGCACAGGTGCGATGTGTAAATATGGGTGTGAGTCTAGCACATGCCTATGGGTGTGCATGGTTTGTGATGGCGGTGTATGAGTCTATGGTGGTTGTGGTGGAAATCTACGGATGTGCAATGGTGTATGGGTCTAAGATAGTGGTGGTACTATGTTGGTCTGCGGTGGTGTCTGGTTCATGGTCATGGTATATAGGTCTAATTTTAGTTTGTTATGGGCATAGGTAGGTATAGATAAGAAGAGGAAGAAAATAGGTTAAAGAATGTAAAGGTAGTTAGGGAAGATAGGAAATGAATAGCTACTCATGACTATAGGTTATGAATAGCAACCCATTCAAGCACATTGTTATAGTATACAAAACTCATCTAACCCAATAAAAATTTAATACAGTATTACCCTATAAAGTTTTTATCGCATTATGGAACATGATTAAAACCCTATAATGTTTAGGATGGAGTTTTCGGACCATAAAAACCAAATAAGAACCTGACTAAGTAAGAAATGATAAATTATTTCATTGACTTGATCTCCTTCTTCTTCTTCTTCTTCTTCTTTTTTTATTGAAAAGATTAATAAGTATATTAAGCATTTGTTTATAAAATTCTTTTAAGAATATATTAACAATAGCTTAGAAAATCAAAAGCAAAATAAAATATTTAACGTAATTAGAGTAAGATGGTTTGGGTATCGAATTTGTAATAACTTTAGAGGCTGATTTTAGTAATATGAGGAAAAATCTCATAAGGCCCTATATGGATAGGGTTTGATAATAGGAGTAAAAATCCTATAAGGTAATGAGAAACACAAAACCCTATAGGGTGTGCTAGAGTTTTATAAAACCCATCTTGCACTTGCCCTCACTACTTCCTTAGTTATAAGTAAGAATTTAATTATTTTTCATAATAGCAATCTTAAGAATATCTTTCATATGATTAGAAAAATAATTAAATCCTATAATAGCAATTCCACAAAAGGAATTGGGGTAGGTTTTTTTTTTTTTTTGTAGGGAGGTGCAGTGGGGTAGGGGGTTGGTTTTGAAGGATGGAATTTCTATTGCCGTAAATATGAAAGAACATATTATTGGAAATTAAAAAAGGCTAGGTCTAATATTATTCATGTTGGATACAAGATTAATTATGTTTATTGATGATGTGATTCAACTAATTAGGCTCATTTAGCATTTCCCAACGGGTCATGGATCTGTGTGCTTAGATTAGGGACCATTAATATTGGCCCCCTTTGTCTCCACTTCTTTCATTAGCTCAAGTCTAATGAGGATTCCTTTTATATCACTAGACAAGTCTTGTGGACACATCAAAATCTTTCTTAAACTTATAGGCTCATCACAATTCTCTTCAATTTTTCAGTACTTATAACACAATCAAATGAGGCAATTCTAGAAAATTAAAGCAATGTATCTATGTTTGGTAACCATTTACAAGTAACCATTGGACCTTGCATAAGTGAACAAAATTTTAACATTCATTGTGATGATTCTTTATATGATATTTGGTATGCAGGAATGAATTAGAAATAAAATCGCAACATTAGAATTCATTCCCTTTAGATAAAATTACGATTCTTTAGAATTGGCGATTTTAGTTTTAAGGAGAAATTTGATTCCACCTTTAAGGGCACATAATTGCAATTTCATTTCGCCTTTGTTAATTATATTAATTAAAAATTACTTATTTAACTTTCAATTATATTATGATGTAAAACAACTAAGGTTGGAAATTTCGTATGCATTTTTGGTCCTAAATGTTACAACTCAACTAAAGTATTATCTAAGCGAAGAACATCCATTGGCCACATAACATCATAGTATTATGTTGAATCATGACATGATCAATTATTGCTATTAGTAGTGATTTCCAAATTCACTATATTCCTTGTAAGTACTTCAAGAGATGGAGTCAAAGAATTTTCATATAACAAGAATGTATTAGTTTAACTTATTTGTTCTCTATGGAGCCAATCCTTTATACTTAGAAGAGTTTCTATAGTTTTTAACTTCAATGAATTGAGATATTAATCAAGGATTCAACCTTCAATGCTAAATATAAATTCCAAAGTTATAGTAAATATCATGTGTCATTATTGCAACTTGAATTATTTCCAATAGTTAAATACATTTAATTCAACTATTATATTTAGAAGTTGTTAGGTATAATAATGGACCTAATATATTTCTATAAATTTTCTCACCTTCTTGTTATTTTCATTTGTGTTTAACCTTGTAGAGGTAGACACCAATGAAGAAGCTCCAATGGGTTTGTACAATCCAAACTTTCTAAATATTTCTCTTGCATATTTCTCTTACCTTGTGTTTAGCAAATGTTAGAAAAGATAAAATAGGTAGAAATCAATATGAATCAAAAGAAAGGAAAAAAATGGAAATGAAAAAAAAAGAAAATGTTAACATTATTCTATGTTTAGATATTCAAGAAGTAAATGAATGATTTACTATATTATATTACCCTTACTTTTATTTAGCAAACATACATAATAGGGGTGTTTTCGTAATTTTAATTCGTTTCCATCATTTTCCACCACTTTCTCTCCAAATTGGAGAGAAACATAATGCCTTTAAAAGTGGAAAACTTTCTCGCTATTTTCCCTTTATTTCTTTAAATTTCTACTTTCATTTTAAATTATCAAACATAAACTTTCCGCTCCTTCTCATTGGTTTCATTTGATTTTTATTGATCCAAATACAATGTTAGCAAAACTTGTACCTTGGGTTGTGGATACGATACACCACAAAACCATGTACAAACCAAGTAGGTGAGCATGATATCACTCACAATTCATCTATAAGGGGCACTCATCATAGTCATTATTAAAGAGGCTGATAAGAGCTAAAAATTGAACTTAGTAGCTAAGTAAACCTTACTACAGGAATAATGAAGAAGAAAACAAGCAGTATATTTTATTAATGGATGATGCGGCTAATTACATTAAGGGTATTTATACTCGACTATTCCAGGGAAGTTTATATGAAAGACAAATTACTAAAATGGGCAAATGACCTAAAAGAGATTAAGTACTATGTTAAAATGATGTAAGGGAGAGGGTAAAATGTATAAAGACAAAATGGAATATCTTCTAACAATAGTATAGTATAGAAAAGTTATGGATATGTGTTACTGGTTGTTTAAGTTGAAATCAAATAAAGTGAAGTGGCTCTAAGGCAATTCGAAGGTAAGTCGATAGTTGTCTAGTTGGCTCTTGAGTTGGGTAGCTCTAAAATTGGATGATCCAAGGGCAAGTCGGTAGCTGTCTAATAGGTCAGCCTTAGGAACAGGTAGTTTAGAAATTCGATAGATAGTTTTTGGTTAAGTTAGCCGAGCTATCCCCAAATTGAGACAAGTTGAGAGCTTTAAGATGCAATGATGAGAAAGGCATAAATGAGCTCAAGAAACAAATAAGCTCATGTTGGTTCAATGGGTATAACTTTTCTAAACTAAGTGGAAGTAAATGATCTAACATGCTATGGTCTCAGGCAAAAGGCAATGGTGATAGGGTCTTTAGCCAAAATTCTATCATTGGCCTGCATTCATAGACAACTCAAGAAATGAGACGATTGAGTTGTTTGCTAAGTGAAATGATCTAGAGCTTCGAACTGCATTAAGGAGGCAGGCATACAAGAGCTTAGGAAATAATACAGCTTGGGTTGACTCTTTCGAGCTTAGTTAGAAGGAAATGATCTATCATAGCATGCTATTAATTCCCTTAGCTCGGGTATGGGTGATCGGACCTCGGGTTTGATTCATATTGCTCATTATCCCATCTTCATAATAGTAAGTAAGCTTAACTTATGCAATAGTGACCAATAAGGCCTAAATCTGTAAGCAATATATGAACAAGAATGAAAGGCAACGGTAAGTAAAAGAGACATAAGCATAAATCATATACTAAATGTCAATACACTTTTATTAATTCATTGATGTTATAAGGCTACAATAGCATAAGCATGGGGAAATGGTGTATATAACAAGTGCTTTTATCTTAACCAACTAAATTGATGAGTAAAGGTTTAAATTTAGAAGAATACTCATCTTCCTTAAAAAGCTTTACGAACATTTTTTATCTTAGCAAGAGGAACCATTAAAATCTATGAAATTGTTGCATTCCTATAAAGGAAACTATATAAAAATAGTGAGGCTTATAGGCTATAAATACAAAAATTCTCCCTTCATATTTCAATAATGTACAAAGGGTCAGGGCTCTACTAGTATGAATGCATTACAAAAAGGGATTCTAACACAAGGCATGTATAGATATTACACTAATTTTGAATAAAAAATAACTGAAGCTATTAGCAGATGTGGTGGGGATGTAGAGGAAGACATGAATATGGTCGTGGAAGGAGTAAAAAGAGTGAAAGTAATTTGTGGTTAAGCCTATATAAATTTTATTAAACTAATTAAACTATTAACATATTTAGCTAGGATATCTATATAAGATATAAGTAAGGCTTCGACTTCAATAATATAGGCTTTATATATTTATACATATAAATGCTTACATAAAGATGTGTTTTTATGATGAGATGGTATGACTTGTGACATGTTAATTTCAATGAGAGTACTTTTGCAAAAATAGAAATAGTTTTATCGATGAATAGTTATTCATGTTTTCATGAATGAATTACCATTCATCATATCCTTTATGGAATTGCTAATATGCATAAAAAAAAAATGCAACTAAATATAACAATAGCTCTTTCATAAGATATAATATTATGTTTGATATACGAGAGATTGAAATAGAATTACGATTCCAAGTTTTATTTCCTTTTGCTTTGTTTAGAAGCGTATTTAAAAACCGGAATCACTATTTAATGGAATTAATAATTTTGGGTTTTAAAGAGGAATTTAATTTCACCTTCTTAAGGAAAATTTATTACTATTTATCAAATCAGTCATTTTAATCCTCCCACATTTATTATTATTGATCAAATTACTTATTTAATATATATTTTAATTGTAATATTCGATAATTAAGAGTATTTTTTATAATTATTATTAAATATGTATTTAATTTCACTTTATTTTATTTCATTTTATGTATATTTTTAAATACAAAAAATGATTTATTATTCCGTTTGTTATTCTATTCTAATTCATTCCATTTTAAATTATTTATACGTATCAAATATAACATAAGAGAGGAATAACATACTTATTCCTAGTAAATGGATGGCTAGACAGGTAGATTGATGTGTAAGCTCGTAAATGTTTTTCGAAAAAACAATTTCACGTATGGGACGTATAGTAAGGATTATTATATTTCTTTACAAAAGAACTTTGTTGTCTTTTTATTGAAAAAGTTATTTATGTGAGGATGAATGTATGTTTTTAAGTTTAAATTTAAGATTGAATTTTTAGGAGATTAAAGTATATATCAAATAGAAGTCGAATTTATCGTGAAATTAGGACTTTGAACTGTATCTGAAAGTTATATTAACCATTTACCATAACGTAAATTTTTTATTTTAATCGGTCTAAGTTGCACATATGTTAAATTTTGACCTTTTTTAACGTAATTTTCCTTTTTATTTTGAGGGGGAAAAAATAAATTAATAACAAGCCCGTCGCAGTTCTATTGAGAAACATCAGAAAGTGACTTTCACGCGCATGGATATGCCACCTGACCTGCTAACTGCCATGCATCTGCTTCCGTGCTAATCACCGAGATCACTCCAATCCCATCATCGAACCCAATAACGCAATCGCACATTACACCTTCCCAAAACCCTAATTTTACCACTTTCTCATAGAAACCCCCAATTCGAATTCCTTATCGTCTACCGTTTCCCATTGCTACTTGCTTGCGTGAAAGTTAAGCTAGTAGTATCGGCAAGGTCGTTATTTTCAAACCAAACATGAGAAAAAGATGCATCTTTTTTATTACCCTTTTGGTCTTTCAGTAGTCATTTGATAAGTTTTTTGTTGATTGGATCGCATTCTTTTTCTAATGTAATGGGTGTATATGGATTGATTCAAGCCTTGTTCTTGTTGAGTTTGGTTTGTTTCCCGACATTTTCTGGTATTTGCAGTGCTTTAAATCTCACACACAACAGCACCACAGCTCCACCACAGGTATACTCTCTCTCTCTCTCTCTCTTTGTTCTTTTTTTTGGTTAATTTGACATTATATTTGAAGTGAATTCGTGCGAAATGGCCGTGTTGACATTATAACTTGTTATAATTTTAATAGCCCCTTTTCGTAATTCTATGTTTCATAATTATGTCTTGCCTTTGTTTTATAACATCTGATTTGATATAGATCGTTAAGGTTGACATATATCAATGTGAGGCAATAAAACAGTACATAAAAAGGTCTAGATTTCCTTGTTCATCTTGGCAGTGGCATTAGTGGATATATACACAGTATTACGTGCACATGGTTTTGTCATTGAGCACTCGGTAAGTAGCCATGAAAGGAAATATTACATATCCCAACTACGGGTCTTTTCTTGTGATTATATGTGCAATTAGTGCTTCATAAATTGCATATTTACTTTCTAAGTATGCTTAACAAGCAGCCTAGGGCACTTGTTGCTGCTAGCAAGAATGGTGTAATGGAGTGGAGTTATCATGGGATTGTTGATGATCCATATTTGGTTGTCTTAATATGTCTACCATGCTAAAGGTCGCTACTGAATGTGGGTTGGCCTGAGAAGCAGGGTCAGCTCTCATTGTCGCTTGGCAAGGAGGGGTTGTCCAAAAGACCCTGCATTTCTTAGATCCCTGAGTTAATTAAAAGAAAATAAAAGAAAAGCAAAATAAAAAAAAAAAAGCTTAGTTCACTCGTTTAACAAAATCCATACATAGATGATGCGGATGGTATGATACTTAATATGTTCCCATTTGTTTGTATCAGGCATCTCCTCCACTGTCTCCTCCTTTGGCTGTTCCCAAATCGGATCCCAAAAATGAGAGTAGTAAAGCAAGTAACAGTAAAACCAAAGAATCTCAGGTGGACAAGAAGTCATCAAATGCAAGTACAGAGAAAACTAACCATGATGTCTCCATCAGTCCTCCTACCAGTGTTGCTATGCCTGATAACAAAACTGAAAATAATACAAAAAATGTGGAGAAGAAGACTGATCCAAGGAATGTGAGTACAGAGAAAACTAACCATGATGTCTCCATCAGTCCTCCTGCTGGTGTTGCTAAGCCTGATAACAAAACTGAAAATAATACAAAAAATGTGGAGAAGAAGACCGATCCAAGGCCATCTCAAGATGGGGGCATAGAAGAGAATTGTGATGGCAAGCAGAACTTATGCCCCAAACAAAGTATTAAAGTCTGCCTACAAGGTTCTGACAAGGGTATGCTTTTGTTAACCTTAGTGCTGTTGGTAACTCAATTGAGAAATTCTCTTTTATTTTCAATCATGCTGTTCTTTGGATTTCCCTATAGTATTTAGTGTGACTGGAGGATTTCCCTTCAGTATTTAATATAATTGGAGGATATAGTCCTCATGGTTACGTTTGTACCATTCGGTCAAGCAGAGCAGTGAAAACATACTCTTATGACTGGAAGGAGATGCTCTAATGTCTTCATCTTGCAGTTAATCATATTGTAAAACCAGCTAAATAGCTTAAAATGTCAACCAATTTATTGAGAAAAAGCACAAAACAAGTTAATACTTCTCTTATGCATTAATGAAAATTTTATTAACGTTCATTAGAGTAAATTATAGTAATAATGAATTATCCAAAACATCAAATAAATGTAATTTAATACTATTTAGTTCACATGGTGCCAAGTGGTGCAAAAGTGCAACTCACTTTGTTGCCACCATGTCAACACCACACGGTACAATGTGTCATAAAAATGTTAACATAGGCATGTTTAACCGGTTGGACTCTTAGCTGGTTTTTAGTGTTTAATCTAAACAAAGTTCATCTAAGTAAACTACCGAAAAAAAGGTCATTTTGGTATTAAATCCACCAATCAAAAAGTTTAGGTGTGTAATTACAAACACCTAAATTTGAACATTGGACATCGTCCCAATAGCCAATTATATTTAGAGTAATCTGTGTTTAACATTAAATTCAAATAAGTTATCTATGCTTTTATCGAGTCAAATTTATCATCAATATTTAGGACTTCGCTCAATTGGACCTACTAACTTGTGGTCTAGTGGCTTAGTTTTTGTGTTCCTAGTCACAAGATGAGGTTTCAAATGTAGTTCCTAGTTACTTTCCAAACAAATATATGATCTAACTCACTTAAAATCCTTGTTCAAGCACTTTTATAGTGTTTGACTTCTTTGACTCACTAAAAAAATTTATGACTTATCTGTCAGGTACAATTAAAGAACATTTCTGTAAGTCCTCTTACTGATGGCATCTGTCCCCACTGCTGTGTTTCTATGACCAACAAAGGAAACATTTACATCTTTACGTCTCTGTACACTACCCTAAAAAATATAAATAAATAAATACCTTCAAAAATGAGTATTTTTTCTTCATATGGTTTGTGGATAGTATGTCGTCTTCAATATCAACAGATTGCTTTTGGTCAAGGAAAGTGCTTAGCTAATGAAAGTCACATTTGAATGGAAGCATATAAGATTATGTAAACAAAGGATGCTGCAAGTTAAATAGATGGCCAGGTCAGGGTATTTTGGGATATTTGATATTTTGATATATTTTATGATTATTTATATTGGAGAAATAGCATCTTTCTTGGTGGTTTTGGACCAGTTTTGCACTGCCATGTGTACTTTTCCCGTTGGTTTTCATCTCCAATCTGAATATTACCTATTTTGTTATGTCTATCCTACGAAATTCTCAAAGTCATTCTAATTTTGCCATCTTACTCACCTTATCCCATATTTGCATTAGACAGCCCTAGACCATAGTTAGTCTAAAGTTTAGATGTAATGATGTGACCATCTTACTTCTTGGCCAAAGCAGCAGGATAATGCTTTAGAATTGATACATATCTTCCTAGAGGCTCTGCCAGAAAGATATTTGACTCCAGAGTCACAAATTCTCTTTGCGCCTTTTCTGGAATTGCTTTGCATGAGGATGTCAATAGCCAAAGGACACAAAAATAGAAGACTAGACAGAAGTCTGCTATTGACCTCTAGCTTCTTTCAATCTTGCACCAATTTATTGTTCATAGGCATTTTTGCATATGCCTGCTTTCAACAGCTGGAGTCATGAAAAGAGTTACTTGGCCTTTCCTCTCCCTCCTCCCTCCCTCCTTAAAGATCTGTGGGGTTTGAAACTTTCATTTATATTAATAACTTTATGCAAAACCTGAAGGAGTCAGCCTAGTAATTAAGATCCAATTACTCTCATGACAATTTGCTTGAGGTTGTAGCTTGGAATCCTACTAAGGATACTTTGCTGCTATTTACATAGCAGAAGCTATAACCAGTGCATGGGTCTTGTAAAGTCATTCATATGTCCAGAGGTTCCTCTGTTGAAAGAAAAAAGAGATATTCATACATCTTTTGTATTCTCCAGCACTGTTGCATTTCTGAGCCTCTTTCATGTCTTCTTCAGGTCTGTCAATGTATTCATTCCCAGCTTTCTCAAATTCTGAAGAGAACTCACACTTCAAAAATAATGATAGATTTGTGTAACTATGTTGGCTATAGAGAGAGGAATAAACATGGATTATGATTGTTTCAAGGTTTAGACAAGGAAGATGGTGGAATTGTGCCAAGTTTGGGGCTTTTCTAGAACTTGATTGACAGGATAGATAGTTTAAACAGGGAAATAGAAGTGATACCTCTGGCAGCATGCAAATTACTCATGTGACAAACAAGCAAAATTCCCTTTGCTTTCAATCAATACACACACACACACATGTACAGTATTTTTGGACAGAGGATGGGGACAACTATGTGAATATGTAAAGCAAGTTTCACAGTAGGATTGCACTTTAGGATACTTTCTGTACAGCTGGAAACTGGATCATTCCAGTGGATGCAAGATATTAAAGGATGAAAAAGTCCGAACCCCTTTTTGTGAAGGATCTGGAAACTAGGTATCCAAAGTTTAGATTCATTTTCCTTTTTGGATAAGTTCAGTAGAATTCAATGTTCAGTTCCTTTGACATTGTGTAGCTAAATATTTTCCTCCGTGGCTTTGGAATCTGCAACATGTAGGTTTGTGTTGACTTCTCAAATGGAACTTAGTAAAGGTGAAAATGGTAATATTGGGTTGGGAAAACTTTATCCATTAGTTTTGAGTAAAAATAGAGGAGATCAGCAATAAATTAGGGAATCTTTATCTTTTGTAAAAGAAATTCTATCCTCAGTCTGGGTTTATGGATCTTCAGATTGATTCATTGCTGGGATATTTGTCATAACACATAAGTCAAATATATGTTGCATGCATTGTTTGGTTCTTTCTGAAGTCTGTAAAGGTTCCTTTTTGTGCTATCAATTCTTCGTGTCTGACAGACATGAATGAGCTCTGTCCTTTAATTTATCAGTTGGTTGATTTCTTGGGAAAGGGGCACTGCCTATGGAAATGAGTTAACTTTGCAGTTGTTGAGGGATGAATCTGTGATGATGTTTGACTATGATGTAGTGTTAAGGATAAAATTTCTTGGTTTTTGAAGTATAGCATGATGATGGGTCAGTAACCAAAGGGGCTAAGATATTCCTGAGAGCAACTATCTGTGCTTCTCGTTTGGTGGAAAGTGGATTAGTTTCACCTTTCTTACGATCAAAGTTCAGTGCTGAAGTTGTTTCTAATGTGTGAGTGTCAAGTAGCCTTACAATGTCCAACTGGAGGATTTCTTATCAAGTATTTCAAACATGTGTTTGGACCATCATTTTAGTTCAAAATCCATGAGGCTGTCGATATTTGAATGTTTTAATAGGTGCATTGCTTCTTGTGAACCATCAGAGCCTAAGAATACATATTATAGTTATTATAATCTAACAAGCCTAACCATTCTTGGATTTAAGTCAGGGAAAAAGGATCCGGAATAATTTTTTTTTTAATAATTCTGAGTAGCAGGATGTTCTGAACCTGAGGAGCTGGTGACAGGTGAAAAAATGTTGATGGTTCGTCAAATTGAACATTGAACTCTAATTATGATGACTCGCTAGAGAGGACCCTCCAATCTCATAAATTACAAAGTACTCCTACAGCTGCTTTAGACTCATATTTGAATAACTTCTTCTATGCATTCTTATTGATAACAGTAACGTATTTATAAATCTTGATGATATGTTTCAAGATCAAGAAGAAAATGAAGATAATATATTGATTTTAATGGAGAAAAATGGAATGATGAACCCTATTTCTCTCTAGAAGAGAGCCATGAACTAAAAGCTCACACACATGAGCATATGCTCACACAGAAACTAGTCCTCAAGGCTACACAAAATATCTGTCTGCCTGTCTCTACTAAACTTCCCCTATTTATAATAATAGCTACAACTAACAAATAGTAGCTTAAGAAATTTCTAAGACACTAACACATAAGAACACCTAATTGTTTTCGCATCAAACCACCTATAGCACAGCTTACACTACCGAGCACACATACACATCCTCATACAAAACACATGCAAGCCAGTACAAGCTAAATACAAAACACCACAACATACACTACTCCACACTAGTATCGTAACACTTGATAATAGCAAAAAAGGAAAAAGTCAGATATGGAAAATAATGTTAGATATATAATTTGGAAATAAATACAAATGACCTATTTCGTCATTTTTTAGGCAGGTTATTATTGTCAGTCTTTTAGATTATTACTACAAGTCTTTTAATAGATATTATCAAAAAAAATTTACCTTTTATTAATATCAATCCTTTAGATTATTACTATGATTCTCCTAATAGATATTATTATCTCCGAATTCCAATTTCATCAAGGACACTTGGAGCTATTGACATATAATAAGTTATAATGGACTTGTGCATAAATCTTGTGGGGTTGTTTGTCTGCCCAAATGTAACCAGCTATACTATGGTTATACCCCTCTGTTACCTTAAAAAAAAAAAATGATATTCTTAGCTGAATATATATTTAATTTTAGAAGTTATTGGTCATGGGCTCATATAAATAAATGATTTCACAGGAGAAATAAAACAAGCCAAAAAAAATAAAAATCAAGTCATTTACTTCTCTTTAAATTTATCTTTGTTTATGAAACTAGAGGGTTCTCTATAACAAGTCCCTGAAACTCAGAAATCATAGGTTCTTTCAAGAAGGTGAACAAATACATCATAAGTGAAGACTTGTTTGTGAAAAGCCCATTAACTAGACCTTATTATGTGCCCATAACAGATAACCTAAAGGAAAACAAAATGAAATTTTCCTTATTATAATTATTTCTTATTATTTTCTATAATGTTTTTGACACAAGAATTTGGGCAGTTGGTTTTAGGTATGGAAGCATCTCTATTGAGTACCTATGGGAATTGCTGACTTTAGATATGTTACTTCTCTAATTTTGTTGATTTTATAATTACCCTCTTTTGATTGCATAATTGCATGGCATTGAGTAAATGTGATGCACTACAAGTTGTATAGCATAATATTCATTAGCATTTACCAATTCACAAGCACAAACCCTATCTGCTTTGAGAGCTCATTGGGAAGATAATTCTGAACATTGGTTGGAGTTTACTTTTGAGAATTTTCCAAGGCTTATGTGGTTCTTACACAAATTATGACTCAATCATGCATCATATAGCTCAAGATTATGCTTCCAACAACTCCTACCCCATGAAACAGAAATGAATGGAAGATGAGTTATCTTTTTTTTTCAAATTTTTTGGGGTTTGTTTTTGTTGGTTGGGTTTTTTTTTTCTTTTTCTTTTTAGTGGTTTTTTTTTTGGGGAGGGGGGGTGGGGTTTGGGGGTGGGCTGGTTGAGTGTGGAGTGGTGTGGGTGTTTTGGTCAATTGAAGATGAGTAATCTTGTAAGTTGACCTGTTCAACTAGTTACCTTGTGGTGCAGGCAGTACACGACTGATGTTACATGACATTCTCATATGTTAGTATGATTTTGTCGTTTTTATTAGTGAGAGCTATCTATTTGCTCTGTCCAAGGTAGAATTAGGCTCTTAAGTTGTGTAAACTAAGCTCTTCGACTACAATTTTATGCAGCTGCAATCATTCAAAATAGCCAGGATTCTCGCAAAAGATGCTGAAGTATTGTTAAATTCCATGTAAAACCACTCAGTGTATATTTGACCATACTTACCATTAAAATTTCAGGATTGTGAAAATTTTACCACTCTAGAAGGATTCCATGACTTTGTTGATTGGAGATTTTTTGTGCGAAGTAATTTTTGGCCATTTTAGTCCATGACACATCCTTAGTGTCATCTTAAGGAGGTGGATACATATCCATTTATCTCCTGTTTTTCATATTTAGGATGTCATCTAGGTTAAAATGGACAGAAATTACACCACTTGTCAGGTTTGCAATTGCTCGGAAGCCAGAATTTTGCTGTGGTGGCAAAAATAAGTCTCCAAACTTTGACAGTAATAGGGTCAGAATAAAAGTCGAATGAATTACCCACAAAAAAAATTAAGTTGAGTGGACAATAGGTAATTTTGTAAAACTGTAGTGGCCTGACATCTTTGGCTTTATAAAAACTGCGGTTGATTCTGTTAGAATTGAGCCTTGGAGAATAGTCTTGACTGACTAGTTTAAGCTGTCACTTAGTCAGTTGATTGAGCAAATACACAGGGGATACAGGGGAAACCACTGTACTATGTCACTTACCCAGATGCTCTAACCTCATGGCACATGTTTAGTTATGGTTTCTTTTGGAGATGAAACAGCATGAGTTTGCTTCATCATTTTGAAAAATTTGTATACTTTGGAATAGACAAGTGTTTGATGATCTTTATTCTCTTTTTGGCCCTTGCCAGCTTGATCCATTTCTTGCAGTACTATATTGGTATTGGTAGTGAAACTGAATGAGTTTGTGGTAAATCACTAGCAGTTTGTTTACCTTGATTTCATCTTCTTTTGGTAATTAGCTTAATTCCATGTTATACTTGTATACTGTATTTCCTAAATTGTTCATAGTCTCTCTCTGAGTGGTAGGACTATAGGATATAGATGCTCAGTGAATCTTCTGGCATTTCCTTGTCATTCTTAAGCTCATATCTGCCTCATGGTAAAGACCTTCCTATTTTTTGGCTAAAGCCAAGCTATTGGGTTCATAACTGGGTTGAAGTTACTCAGTTTTTTTGCATGAGAGGTTTGAGAAGGCTTTTTAGCAGTATGATTTCTGATAGAAATGCATTATCACCTCTATGTTCTCTTTTTGAAGTCTGTTCCTAATTTCTATATCTTTTCCTTTGGTTACAATGGATGGGAAACAGGTAGACCCTGAAAATTGATCATTCTCTCTGTAATCTAAGATATTCTTTCATCTGCATCTCTGCAGGATAATCTGACCAATTTAGGTTTTATTTTTCCTTCTTAGCAGGTTCTAATGGAAGGGCAATCTTAGTCCAAAATGAAGGGGGAAATGCTCTGGACGTAAATATTACATTGCATGTTTCGACAAAAGATATCGAAAATCAACTTAAAATATACAAACATCAGATTAAAAAGGTAAACTTCTCGCTTGGATTAGGTTTGCTTGATTTCTTGCTTAAGAATCATGTGGGACTTATATTCACAGTAAAGTTTTGGAAACCGGCTAGTTTCACATATAGTTAATTGTTTACAAATACATACATTGGCTTTCTACATAAAAATGTATTCATTTCGATATCATGAGAGAAATCATGGACCATGGTGTTGTGATGCTAAGGAAATACTAGAACAGAATGTTGATTTAACAGGCATTTTATTTTCCATTGTTTTTAATTGATAGGAAATTTAAACATAATAGCAGAAGGTTCAATTTCCAAACCCAATTTAGAACAGAAAACCGGTACAAACTGTTCATATACTTTCATGTTGAGCAGAGTGCTATGCTTGTCTTGGGGGACAAAGTGCCCTTTTGAACTCTCATAGCCTACACTCTTCAGCTAGGATCTTATTGTGATTTCATTCCGTTGAAAATTTGGTGAAAATTACAAATACAAGGGTTCTCATTGAAGAAATGTGGAAAAGCCTACCAATCCACCATCTTGCCATTCCAAGCCCGCTTTCTTGCTGTTTCAGGCCCTCTAGTATCTTAGCTTATGCAATTGAAGGAATGCCCTAAGACTCCTATTTCTGGATTCAATATTCGTTTCACTTTAAAGTTGGTAATGTAGGTGACTTCGTTCAAATGCTTCCACTGACTTTCAAATTACCCTAATTCTTGAGGGGGTCTAGCTGGTTCAGGTTGATTATCTGTTTGGGCTATTACTTATTTGGATCATTCATCAGATTCACTGTTAATTGGCTTATCCTTTTTCTTTTTCCTTTTTGTTTTCTCTATTTCCAGGTTAAGATGCCAGTTGGCCAAGTTACAAAGGTAACAGTGCACACTGGAAGCAATGAATGTGTATTTTCTTTAGGACCTGTTATCTCTAAATGGGATGATCTGTTCCGTCGCCCATCCTTCGACCAACTTGCTACCCCTGTCAATGGTGCATACTTGTTAATAATTACAGTGGCAATCTTTGGGGTAGCATGGGCCTGCTGCAGGTTTACTAAGAGGAGGTGGCGGGGTGGTGTAGCATATCAAGAACTTGAAATGGGTTCATCTGAAATTCCTTCTGTTACCAATATAGAAAGTGCAGAAGGTTGGGATGAAGGTTGGGATGATGATTGGGATGACGAAGTAGCTGTTAAGTCTCAAGGTAGGCCTGGCATGGGAAATATATCTGCCAATGGCCTTAGTTCTAGAGCTGCAAATGGGGATGGATGGGAAAATGATTGGAACGACTAGGGTATTGGTAACAGACAGGCTGCGGAAGACCTTTTTCTGAGAATAATTGAGCAGAAAAGAGAACACAGAATGGTTTTCGATTGTTGAGCCATCCTGATGCCCACCTTTCTATTCTCTTTCAGAAACCCAGAAAGGACCCTGTAGAAAAGTTTTGTTTTCCATTTGTACAAAATTTTGTTTCCGAAGATTGTTTCTTGACCTAATAATATATAGCCTGTATAGTTGATCATATCTGTACATGAGCTGCGAATGCGCAGATTTAGTCTTTTATTTGCTTCAGTTTTTGAGTTATTAATGTCAAAAATTGTGCCCTATCCCAATTATCATAACACATGCATCTTTTCATGCCTTGCGCGGCTGCTCCTTACATTGTTCCATTTATCTAAGTTGCAGAAGGATCAAGCAGTCGAAATTGTGTCCCCTAAAGCATGTTCGGATTGATCGTACAATACATATGCATCACCGAATGGCTTTTTTGCTTCCTTCGATGAAAAACATGCATATGAAAATATGATTTTATAGTAAATTTGGAGTACCGTCCGGAGAAACTTCAGACCGTGCAGCGATGCTCGTCTTCCATGTGAAGTTATGCTCCCGTTTGTAATTTTGATGCCTCTACCTGACTATAACGAGGGCTTTTCCATTGGAGAAGGTTGGCCTTGTTCTTAGGGCTGTAAACGAGTTTGAGTAAAAGTAAAAACGCTATAATACTAAATTTGAGCTCTCATAACTTATAGTTAGAGCTCAATGCAAGCTTAGTCAATGTTTAAAATTTAAGCTTCACTTCGCCTCAAAAGTGGCATTCTACAAATCCATGTTTGACTCAATTAAACTTTTTTAAGCTCAATTTATCTAAAATATATTTTCTTTTAATTATAATAATAGTAATATCAAAACTCAACTTAAAAGTTGATTAATATTTATATTTGATTCAAATTCCATTAGATTTATAAGTTTCTTAAGCTAAACATTAAAACTCAAACTTTACTCATTAAATTGTTTAAGTAGCTCAAGCTTAACTTGATTGTTCTTAAATCCCTTTTCTTTACTTTACCTTTTTTTTTTTTTTTAATTTCTTTCTTAAATTCCAAGTTGTATTTGGTTCATAGGGGTAGGATTCTAATTCCTCGCGAATCTATTTGAATTATATAATACTTCTTTCACACCAAAATCCATGTAAAGTATGGAGTTTTAACTACTGTAATAAGTATGATATTCTATTCTAAAAAAATAAAATAAAATTCCTACTTGTTGAAATTCATGGAATCGCATTTCCTTCTTTATTCTTTTTTTTTTTTCCAGCCAAATTTATTCTTTCATTCGGATTCCAATTCTTAAAACACATTTTCTCTCTTCTAAAAAAATTATCATTCCATTGTCTCTTAAAACTTCATTTTCTTACTCACTCTCTCCTTTTTTTTTTTTTTTAATCCACATTTCTCTCCCTCTTCCCCCTCTCCCAGTCATCTTCTTCCTTTGTTCTATACTTCTTTCATTTACAATTCCAGTATTCATATCCTGCTTATGAAATAAAATAATTGCGTTCCACATTCATTCTTTTATAAATTATCAAATAATAGATTATCAATTAAATTTCAAGAAATTAAAATTTAGGAATTGAATTATTAGAATTCAATTCTTATTAAGAGAAAAAAAAAAAAAAATTTACTAGCAAGCTTGATTATGGAACCTTATGTTTACGTTGATGTTGTGTTTGTAATAAATTTGTATTCGGCATCTTGAGAAAAACACATCCTCATCGTACACGGTACACATATTTGGATAATACGATGACATCTTAAATGTCCATGCTTATGATACGATGGCATGCTATATATGCCCATGCTAATGCCTAATCTATAATCATCCAACTCCCTGCTTGAAAACATGGTTGGTTATTCGGGAAGACACTGGAAAAATTTACAATTGAACCGCGTAAAATAACGAGATAGATATAATATAAATATTTTATAAAGGCGTTATCAGTATCAAAGATTGAAATCATACCTTAATATTTGTGAAGATCGAGATTTTAAGTATTTTTAGGTAATTAATTTAAAAGAATTTTGGGTATGACACTTGGGATTAACTCAATAAAATCTAAAAAATTGTATGTTTACCTTTAAAATTAAAAAAAAATTATATAATTACAAATTATATAAAAAATATTACCAAAATACTAATGTCATATCGCATCTTAAAGATAAATATGATATTTTTAAAAGTACGTTTAAGTCTATATTATATTTTAAAGATACAACATTACTTTTGGTGTATCAATATTATTACACTTTTAAAACACAATATACCATTAGTTTTTTGATAATATTTTTTATATAATTTATAATTATGTAATTTTTTTTTTTAAAAATACCAATAAACATGTATTATTCCCTAATAAAATCAATTAAAGCCACTATGTGAATATAGAGGAATATATGCTAATCTTAAAATTGAATGTTAAACAGTTAAAAAATCACTCGAAGATCTAATCCTGACTCTGGGTGACGTGGCTGTCCACCTTCTCACGCTATAACTAAATTAACCCATGCCTTCTTGTACACTCATTTGTTTTTATTGAGATGACAAATGAGTGCTCGTCGGTTTTTGCCTAGTTAGTGCATGGGTTTATCATTTTGTCTTTGATAAAGCACGCAAAAGCCAATCATATCTAATATTCTTCTCACTTTATTGTTATCCCCACACATTCCTAACTAGATTATGACCCTTCTTTCTTTTGTCGCACTTTTGTTCTCTTCTCTCCCCTTTTCATTTTCTTCTTTTTTAAATATTGCACGGATTGCTTCCACACCATGTTCGATGCATATGGTTTTATTAATGTTATTAAATTCGATTCGAATAATTGATGTAAGGATACGAAACAGTTCAGAATTAAAAGATAAATTAAATTCGATTAGAGATTGAATAGAACCAATTTTGTAGTTAAGTTAGATCAAACCTAATTGACCTTACATAGACTTGTGTAACGATTGATTTCGAATTGTGAACTAATCCAACTTCATCATGGTAAGCTTGACCCATTTGTTGAATCATCAGATCCTAAAGGTTCAACTGATTTAATATGAAGAACCGGTGGGTTAATCAATCTTCGAATAGGCAGTTCGACCAATCTATTAGGAGCTAAGTTAACCCTAAAATTAAAAAATATATATAATATAATATACTATACATATATGCTATATATATAATGCAAACAAGTGTATATAATATTTATATATATTGTTTATTGAGGGAAATTCGATTCACAAAAATAATAATCAACATGTCAATATAAAGTTTTACATTTAATTGAGAAAAAAAAATTAATAGACCATAAATTATTTATAATAATCAATAGAAATTTGGAAAAAGGAAAAAAAATTATTTATAATAATTGAGGAAAATTCGAAAAAAAAAAAAAAACAAAACCTATAATTTAAAGGCCGTGAAATTAGCTTTTGAACTGTCGATTCAGTTAAACTAATCCTTGCGAATCCTCTTAAGGGTTTAGCCTTGTTCACTCTCTAATTAGCCCGTGAACGGGTGATTCAGGGCTAGTTATGGATCAGGTTGAATTGTCGCACAAGTTTAATAATACAAATCAATCCGAATATGACGATATTGAGTTTTATATAAATGTATTGATAGAATTGATAAATATAATTTTAGTGTATAAGAATACTTGTATCATTTGTACTAGTTTTCTTAACACCCTAATAGACATATCAAATTATTATTTATTGTTGCCAAATGTCACGTTCCTAGTGAATTCCTATTTTTCTTTTTTCATTGCTGATCATTATTTGCATATACAATGATTTTGTTAAAACTTCTACGAGAATAAATCCAGTCATGATTGTAAGATCGCAATAATACGTGGAGTCAAAACACAAATAAAACATAGTGAGTGTGACTTGGGATTATTGATCGCAATTTATTTTTATTAGAAGATCAAAACTGTCGTGGCATGGTCTTATGTGGTGATCGAAAAGTCTGGTTGATACGGTTTTATACTTTTGGAAGGCAGAAAGAACGGTAACTTAAAAGTGAAAAGTGAAAACGAACAGAAAATAGTAAGGAACTCAAATGAAAATTTCCATCTCGGAATTTTTTTTTTTCTTTCTTCTTTTTAAGATTAGAATAAAGTGATAAAATTAGGTGACAGAGAATTGATAGAAGGTCAACGTTTCAAAAGATTTAAATAAGTGATTAATGTTTTAATAAGTAATTAAAATGAAAAATCACTATCATAACACTATTAACTCTAACTAACATGATAGCTATTTGTCACATAGCACCTACATGGTGCTCACGCGGTAGACGTGTGTTACTTACATGGATAATTAAATCATAAATAAATTTTAAAAATATAAAAAAATGGAAATTAAAAATATATATAAATAGAAAAATAAAAAATTAACAACATATGTATAATAATATAATTAAATATAAAATTAAGAAAAATTAGAAAAATAAAAAAAATACCAAAAGAGAAAATGTGAAAAAATAAAAAAAGTATTTTTTTTAAAATTTTTTTCTAATTTTTAAAATTTTCTTTATATTGTTGGTAATTTTATACATTCTTTTATTTTTTTTCTATTTATCTATTATTTAATTATTTGTGTAAGTGCCTCATGTCTACTGTAATAGCACCACATGGCACTACGTAATAGATAACTACCATATCAGTTAAAGTTAACGATATTATAATAATAATTTCCTATTTTAAGCACTTATTGACATGTTGATTTTTTATTTGAACTTTTAGAAATATTAATTTTCTATTTAAATTTACCCATAAATATTGATACTCTCCCATGTAATTTTCTAGATAAATGAAAATAAAAGAAAGTTTACAAGTACATTCTTTCTTATAATATTTAGTGAAACAAACTAGAGATACTTTAATCAATTGTGCATCTTAGTATGCTTGATTTAGGAAAAAAAAAAAAAATTTGTAAATTTCTTTTGGTGTTTATTATGAGCAAAACTTAGAAATTTTAAATATTATTATACAATTCTCAACTATTTGCTAATATTAGTGGCTTCGCATAGCAAGTGGTGGTGGGAGACAAAGATACAAGCCCATGACTAGTAATTACGAAAATAGAAAAAATCATATCCATTTTTAAAAGTATGAAATCATTTTCTCCAATTTCTAATAGCACTTCTCATGGCTATTAAGTACTACCGTTAATGATTGATTATTGACTGCACCCTTAAAACCACCATTCACTTGTAAAAACTGTGATATTTGTAATTTTTTTTAGCTTACGAAGATATATTTGATAAATGTAAGGTTTTGAAGGTAGCAAATATTGAGACAAAGTTTAGAAGTTTTTCATGAAACAAACACATGCTTAATTTTCTTTTTAAATATCAACCAAAGAAAATGAAAATATTATAGTCATTTCCTTTTGTTTTGGAACAAAATTTCGAAACAAAAGATGGTGGTTATATTTTTCTTTTTTTCTTTTTAATTTCCAATTTTTCCTCTCAATTTCAACTCATTTCCATGAATTATCTCCCCGTAAAAACTCCCATAAATAAAGTGATGCAAATACTTATTGTCTAATTATCTGCAATAAAACTTCAAACATAAGTTAAAATGGTTTCTACTAATTCCCTTTTAATATCTGTTAAATTTAGGATAAATTACACTTTACATGCATATGTTTATCTTTTTTATCATTTATTTCATTATTGTTATTTACTGTTGATTAGCAAATATGTATCGGTTTCTAATCCAACTCGTCTATAATAAAAATAAATAAATAAACATCCAAATTCATGGACTTCCATGCCAAACGGGGGAAAGATTCAATTGGTTATTCAAGGCTTGTTGTCTACCCTTTTGGGAAAAAGTGTCCTTCAACTTGCTGTCGCCGGAGAATCATCTATTTCCTTTTAACAATAAACTTGAAGCACCATATACATAATGCTGCTTGAGATTTTTATAGCTACAAAAGCAGGACACAGAAAGGAAAATTTCAACTATCGAAAAAAAAATAATAATTATAATAAAAGAAAAATGAAAGAGAGATTTGGACGTTGGCCTCTTAGGCATTGAATTATTATTACTTTGCCAAAGCTGACAAATTTGAATTTTGTTCCTCCAAAAAAAGGGATAGATTTTATAAAAACTAAGACGGCAACATCACCAAAATCTAGTTTTCCTTAACAAACCTCTTACTTTTGTTGCTAATCTTTTAGGAATCATTCTACGTTGTCTACACACATTACATAGTCATCTTGTCTGTGCTCTTTTTTCATCACCACCATAAGCGTGTGTATATCAATGAAAAGATCATTGTTCATCCACTACTTTTGCTTAACACATATTCTCTGAATTTCCACTCATTATAATATGAGCAAATGTGAAGGAGTCAAAAGTGATGAATGAAAAAGTTCCCACTTATGGACATGATGAGATTGATATGCACTAATTATTCCTATGTTCAAAAGCATGTGAATGCTTTTAAGAACCTCCATGTGATGCTCTTTGATGGTGTCCAAGCACACTTGAAACTTTGAGGTCCCCTATGGGTAGCAGCACAATTATTTTTATGTTAAGGACATAAGAAGTGTGGTTGCTTGTGATACACTTGAAAACTACATGTGGTGGTGCCCTTTTTTCTCTAAGAGTGCTTTGGTTGTATAATTGCTCTTACTACTGAGTGAACTTGGCTTTTCATCATGTTCTTTTCCATTTTTTCTCCTTTTAAATCTATGGGTAAGATTTTTTTCCATGTTTTAGTTTAGCTAGATGAAATGGTAGAGAGTATTTACACTTGTTTGATCTCAAAAAGGAGAGGAAAAAAAGACAAAAACCACTATGTCATGGAAGGTTCCTATGGATTTCTCTTTTTCATACAAAGAGAAGTTCAATTACAAAACGTAATATGGATTTTAAATTAGTTACATAGCCTATAAAAAACAAACTTGAAAATACTATCCTTTCAATATATTGTTATAATTAGTACTATCAAATCCAACATAAATCGTCATCTTGAACGTATGAGAGGGTCGAGGGCAGAGGGCAAGGATCAAGTGAGAAACCAAGCTCGACCAAAAGTTGAACCAGAGTTAAACCAGCTCGAATTGGATTGCACCATTCGAATCAATTGAAGTTTTGATGTTAGTAGTTATAGTAGATAGAAGATACAAAAGAAAAAAAAAAAATCATAGATTCATTTTTCCATATGCAGATTTAGTTACTCTTTGTATGTCAAAGTCGACAAAATTTGCATCCAAAAAATAGATACAACTGAATTCATGTACTTCCTTCTCTAGCATATAACCCATGAAGGTGAATGGTGGAATACTATGTGAAACACTTCGGTTAGGGATCTAGAAATGAGCATGCAATTATTAATAAAACTCGAAACACAAATGGTTAGATTAGATCTGGCACTTACTGGCCTAATCAGAAGCAATTCGACGCGTTCCTCAAAAGGTTTCAAATCCTTGCAACGACATAAATGTAAATAGAATTTAACAGGAAAGAACATCCATTTAGGTTTTGCGTCTCTGTACTGTACTGTAAGATATCATCATATGATGTAAACAACATTCAAGATGTTGCATATCTAACCAGTGAAGAGAGATCCAGTAATACAGCTATGTTGGGTATATCATGAACCAAATGGCAGATCAAAAACAAATAAATGAACAAGAGAAGGTAAAAAAAAAAAAAAAACATGACATTACATAGGCTCTTCCTTCAGCCAGCACACTGGATTCCTCTTCCCCAGAAAATGCCTTAATGATATGTTATTATCAAAATTTTTCCACAAATTATATTCATCCAATTTCTTCTTGACCCTCTGAAGGACATTGGATCAACTCCAAGATGTTGACAACTTCACTCATGTCGGGCCTGTTAGATGGCACTTGGGAAGCACATATCAATCCTAGCTTTATGACTGGAATAGCCTCTTCTGCTGGAAAGCTACCATTCAGCCTGTCATCAACACATTTCTCAACCGTTCCATCCTCCAACGCACCCCTCACCATGTCACACAACACGACCACGTCATCCTCCATATATTCAACTGGCCTCCTCCCAGTCACCACCTCAAGAACCAAGATCCCAAAACCATAAACATCACATTTCTCAGTTATTTTGACGGTTTTACAAGCAAACTCAGGAGCCATATAGCCAAGCGCACTCTGGATTTTGCTGCTTAAAACACATCGGTCCAATGTTGGCAATAACCTAGCCAGCCCAAAGTCTCCAACCTTGGGCTCCCCAGAGCTGTCCAGGAGAATGTTGGTTGATTTAAGATTGTAATGAATTATCTTCATTTGGTGCAAATAGGACAATCCCTTTGCCATCCCAAGAATTATATTGAACCTCTGGCGCCAAGTAAGGAAGCTGTGTTCATGTGCATCATGAATATGTTTATACAAACTCCCACTGCCGACATATTCATAAATAAGGAGCTGCAAGGACTGTGTCCAGTAGTAACCCTCGAGTTCCACCAGATTAGGGTGTCTAATCTTGCCAAGCATTTTCACTTCCCTTTCAAAATCTTCTTGGGACTTGATCAAACTTGACACGGTAAGCTTCTTAATAGCAACCGATCGCCCATCCCGAAGAATCGTTCGATAGACAACCCCAAATCCACCACGGCCTAGCTCAGAGTCCTTATTGAGCAATGCATGTGCACCAGCTACGAAATTAGCATCACCAGAAAACATCACCAATTTTCCATAATTTGGATCAGCACTTGGAGAACAGCTGAAATCTTCCCCTCCAGATAGAGTAAGCGTTGGAGCAGAGCGAGCCATCGAAGATCGAGTGTGGATGTTAAGAACAGTAACAGCTACAACACCAATCATAATGAAAGCAGCAGCTCCAATAGCAATAAGGGAAGAAATACTGAGTATGATTCCATTGTGACGATGATTCAAAGAAGAACTGCCACTTGAGTCTGAAGAATTGGGGTTAAGGACAATTGGTTTAGGATGGACTGCTGGGCAGGAGCGGTTGACAACAGAACCACATAGGGATGGATTACCAGAAACAGATGAAGGAGATATTGCGTTGAAGAAGCCACCAACAGGGAGTTCACCTTCGAGCTGGTTGTGGGAGATGTTGAAATAGATAAGCCGAGAGAGATTGGCCAGCTCTTTGGGTAGGCTTCCAGAAAGATCATTGAAAGAAAGGTCCACATATTCTAGATTAGTTAGGTTGGCAATGGCAGCAGGAAATGGTCCTGTCAGATTATTTTCCGAGAGGGTCCTGCAAAATATGAACATGAATAATGAGATTCGATTGTTGAAAAAATGTAGGAATTGAATCCACACGCTTGATTAAAAACTCTAATAGAAAGGATGATCAATCTTTATTTATAGAGCAAGACCACATGTTTCTGATTCTTCCAGGATCACTGGCAACTCAAGTGCCCCCACCCCTCCAGTTGTTCAGTAATTATTATAAGTTTTAACTCCATAATAATTGGTAACATGCACCAAAATGACATGAAGAATAACCAAACACACGGATTATATCATCCCACATTGTGCACTCGATGAGCTGTTTTCTAACACTACACCCTGCATGCTTAAATTGTTACATAGCAAGTTTAATGGCATAAAAATTACAGCCTAATAGCCCTGCACTAGGCCAACTTCCAGAAGATATTATCATATATGTAGGAATAAGCATAACTTAAGTTATGAACTACCCTCCTTGCTATTTCTGCTTCTAGTTATTTAAGATTAAAGACTATGCTATGTCCCATGACTGCAGTCGTATTCAGAGCATGCAGAAAGCAGCAATGAGAAAACAAAGAGCACTTACAATGATTTGAGAGCTGAGCAATTCTCAATCTCCATAGGGATTTTTCCTCCGATGTAGTTCTTCTCAAGCCTCAGTTCCTCTAAGGAACTCGCTCCTCCAATTTGAGGAGGAATAGATCCATTCAACATATTGTGACCAAAATCAAGGACCTGTATGTTGGTGAAATCACTAATGCTTCCAGGGATATGGCCGAAAAGAGAGTTCCGGGACATATTCAGGATCTTCAGGCTAGCAAGAATACCAATCTGAGACGGAACTTGACCAGACAATGCATTGGAAGACAAATCCAAGACCTGGAGATTTTGATAAGAGGCTGCAGTTGGCATTGACACGTTTGGTGTGTTTTCACTCATAACATTTCCAGCCAACGAGACACTTGGCAAGTCCACTTTGAATATGAATATCCATGAAGGGAAGCCACCAGTCAACTGATTCTGACTAATATCCAAATCCAAAAGGCTAATACAATTCGACAATGACTCGGGCAATCTTCCACTTAGACGGTTCATGGACAGATTCAATCTCTTCAGTACCTCAATTTTCCCAATTGATTCCGGAATCCAACCAGAGAATTGATTCGCAGAAAGATCCAAATTTTCAAGGCCTCTCAGCTCCCCAATCCAATTCGGTATTTCACCCGAAAGTATATTTGCCCGTAGGCTAATCGAGGTGATCATACTAAGTTGCTTCAATGACTCTGGGAGACTTCCAGAGAATGAATTCTCACTTAAATCAATCGACTTCAAAGGCATACAACTCCCAATCTCATCTGGAATGTGCCCCATGAACCGATTCCCCCGTAAACTTACAGTTCTAACATCATACAAATTATGAATCCCCTCTGGTATTTCACCAACAAGCATATTATCCGAAAGATCAATTGATTGAAGTCCCCTCAAAAACCATATCCCAGATGGCAATTCCCCAGATAAGTGATTCGAAGAGAAGTTTAACCTCACTAGACTTGAGCAAGAGCTCAAAGAATCAGGAATCTTCCCTGTAAGACTATTCTTAGCCAATGAAACTACAGCTAATGATCCACATTGTCTAAACAATTCACTCGGGATCGACCCAGTAAGGCTATTTTCACTTAAGTCTAACACTTGCAAGCTCCTTATAGTAGTAAGGCTTGGATTGACATTCCCACTAAAGTTGTTCCTAGCTAGTGAAAGTGTCTGAAGCCACTGCAGCCTCAAAAGGCCACGGTCTATGTGACCAGAAAGACCGAAATCATCGAGCACAAGCTGTGTAACCCGGTTCGATCTCGGATCACATTTGATGCCATCCCAATTACAAGGACTATCGTCATCTTCATTCCAAGATGCAAGTTTGGATTTCGGGTCTTGTAAACCCGCTTTAAACACTATTAAGCCAAGGATATCATCGTTGAATATGGGGTCTAAAGAATGTAGTAGAACTGGATCGAACAATATCAAAATAAATACCACTTCAAATACGTTAAACTTCATTTCTCAATGCAAAGCATGTACCTTTATATATAGAAAGCACCCATGTATGAGTAAAGTAAAGAAATTTCCTTCTTTTTCTATTCTTTTCTTTTGAAATATTTGTCTGGTTTAGAAGGGAAAAATACAATGGCTTCAGAAGCCAACGGATAAGACAACAAACAAGGAAGTCACTTTCTAAAGAAGCACTTTCCTATTTGGATTGTAGCGGTAGTGCATAGACAGAGTTTAAAGGAAGCAGACAACAAAAACAACAAAAAGACGTGTATAAATCTCACGGGAAAGATCAGAAGCAGTAGACGATGAAGAAGAGGCAGAAGCGAAAAAGAAGACAGACCCAGTTCAGAGAACAGCCAAAAGATAAGAACTTGACAGAAGAATGGTGGTTTTAAGGTGGTTTTGTGAAATGGGTATTAAAGAGAATGCAGCAGAGATGAGGAAATGGTGCCGGTCAGGGCGGGAGCTTAAAGTTGAACAGTTGCTAGAGAAAAGCGGCATTAAAGAAGAGAGAAGGTGGAACTCGGAGTTACCTAGGACTGCGTGGAGAGGAGTTATGGTTCGGTCTGAACAACTTGGACTAATAAAAAGGGTATAAAGAAAAAGAGAGAGAGAGAGAGAGAAGGAGAGAGAGGAATGATGTGCTCTGTGTGTGAGAGTGGTACTGCATGATGGTGTTCTGTATAAAGAGACTATTACAAAGAAAAGAGGAAAGGAAGAAGAAGCTGGGGAAACAAAGATCGTTTACGCCACATGTCTGGATAAAAAATTAATAATATTACTCAATCGAAAAAAATTATTAATAATTTTTAAATGTATATAATAATAATAATGAATTTTGATTCCCCAGCTTCTTCTTCCTTTCCTCTTTTCTTTGTAAGAGTCTCTTTATACAGAACACCATCATGCAGTACCACTCTCACACACAGAGCACATCATTCCTCTCTCTCCTTCTCTCTCTCTCTCTCTCTTTTTCTTTATACCCTTTTTATTAGTCCAAGTTGTTCAGACCGAACCATAACTCCTCTCCACGCAGTCCTAGGTAACTCCGAGTTCCACCTTCTCTCTTCTTTAATGCCGCTTTTCTCTAGCAACTGTTCAACTTTAAGCTCCCGCCCTGACCGGCACCATTTCCTCATCTCTGCTGCATTCTCTTTAATACCCATTTCACAAAACCACCTTAAAACCACCATTCTTCTGTCAAGTTCTTATCTTTTGGCTGTTCTCTGAACTGGGTCTGTCTTCTTTTTCGCTTCTGCCTCTTCTTCATCGTCTACTGCTTCTGATCTTTCCCGTGAGATTTATNACCGATATTTTCTATCTATTAAAACACGTGGAAATTTAAGATGCTTGTAACGCCCAAAAAGCCCATGAGAGGACCCGTCTCTCTTTTTACTGTACAACGTAACAACAGCCGACATGCATCGCATTGCATAACCCCCCCCCCCCCCCCCTATGAGTAGTAATCATGGAACCGTTGCCCAGGTCAGGAATCCTTTGCAAACCTAGGGTGCGTGCTTTACAAGTATCCTCTTTTTAATTATTTTTTACGTTAATCAAATATGGCCCCAATTATCTTATCTAGGTGGTACTAGGAGGCAACAGTATTGGGTATGAAGTTGGTTGAACATTTACTGCAATTGATTGGCTTCAAATTGAAGTCTACTCCAACTGTTACATGATAAATCATATGTCTTATATCCGGCGTAGAAGAAATAAATAATTAGACTTAAATATTCTTATTTTTACTAATACCTCCCATTCAATTTATGATATATTGGTGAATGTACATGCACATTATATGTGTAAAAATTAAATAAAATTATATTTCAAATGATTTTCTTTTCTGTCTTTTTTCTTTTAGTGCAAGTTTCTAAGAGAAAGTGAAGAAGAGAAGGGAAAAGTTTTTTTTTTTTTTATTACTTATTTAACGGTTCCTACTTTAAAATACGAATTTAAAATGAGTTTCATAAATTGAAAAAATAACACGATAAAACAGCAATTTAAAATGGGTTTCGTTATTTCTTTTTTTTTTTTTTGTGGCCACAAGGTTTCATGAATTAAAAAAAAAAACTTATAGGATATATGGGATGTTAAATAATATTAGTTAAAATTAAAATATAAAACCATAAAAACACAAACTTTTGGTAATTATATGTAATTATGAAAGCCCTTTGGCTTTAATAACATATATAAGGTTTATATTTAAAAACTTAAAATATTTAAATTTCAAATGATAATATCATAAGGAGCATTATATTAATATTACAAAAATGATATGAAAATTCGATGTTTCTTTTTAACCTATATTTTCTATACACTACATATTCAAAGATGATTTTAAAAGATAACACATGGATTCTAGTTCATAATATTGGGAACTTATATTTATAAAGTGGAGTCTTCTACTCCACCAATAGCAGTGGTTTACCTTAGATCTAAACTACTATATCTTTCTCAAAGATAAGAGGACTCTAGGTCTGTCAATCCCCCACTGAACCACGACTATGTATCACTCGTGATGATAGTCTTAGTTTCTACATGGAAGTCATTATTAAATGAAACAAAGAATTTATAAGGGGTAATTTTAGTCACCTTATTAACTGATTAAAGCACCGACTCCCAGAGGCAAGATGAAAAGCTAGTTTTACTTGCTGCAAACTAGTAAAGAGTTCATTTTGCCAGTGCATCACCAGCCAATATGCTTAGTCTGTGTTTGCGTTTGGTTTATTTATTTCTTATTTTATTGACATTTTATTTTTTTACATTTGAATCTTTATGTTTAGTAAAAATAAAATATAAAAAAATAAAAATATATTTTTTTCAAAAATATCAATTAATTAAAATAATCATTTTCAATATATAAAAAATATTTTTTCAAAACATTTCTTTTAAAAGTATGTTCTAATTCTAACACTCCAATTAGTATCTTCATCATAATTATAAAATAAAAATAGATAAAATATAAATAAGACAGTTTTTAAAATACAAAATTTTAAATAAATAAAGATAAAAAAAAAAAAAAAAAAAAAAACACAATCCAAACAGAGTGCTTTGAAGTGATAATGAACATTTTTCCTTTCAACTCCCTCGGTGGAGTATTTTTAATCCAGAAGCTTTTGGCAATCAATGCTACGCATTTTTTAACTAATTAATAAAAGAAAATTCTCGATGTTAGACGATGAATTCCCGTTTATCTCAACTTTGACACTAACCCATTAAACCCAAGGTATGAACCACGCTTCGACGTTTGGGATGTGATGTTGGACAAGAGGACGAATCGAGATAGGCAGTTCCCTGTACCTCCTTGACAAATCACGAAATTTATGAAAAATTCCACGATCGTAACAGTTTCAAACTCCTCTTTATTATTTTAAAGGAATTTCCAAGCGGACCTTTGCGTAGATGATATTGGTAAATTAGTAATTTGTCACAAACTATATAAAACAGATTATATGTATTACAATTTTGTGTTCTCTTAGTCAAGGGATAGATTGAAACGATTAGAAAGAGTTCTCTAAATTGTATATTAATTAGGAACGTTAATAATATTCCAGTCAAGTATTTTCTCTGTCAATCAGATAATTGTAATATGTCTAATGAAAAGCAGAAAGAGAAACATTTGTATCAAACTTCCATTAAGAACGAGGAGAATTGGATAGCGGACTAGAGATTGATATGGTTTAGTTTAGTTTAATTTTTTATTTAAATCGAATCAAATTATAAAAATATAGTTTAGTTTTTAATAATTTTGAATGATATCGTATGGTTAAGAATAGAAGTTTTTTATATCATAATACTTCGATTTAATTCAGTTTGGTTTACGAATTAAATCATACTTTCAATCAAGAAAAGTATCTCATATGAAAAATACTAATTTTATTTAATAGCAATGACCATTGATAGTTATTAGAGTTAATATTTATGCAATTAAAAATTTTCATATGCTTATTAACAACTAATTTTATACATAAATCTAGTAAATAATATAAATTTTGAATCGGCCTATATATATAATTTATAAATTATAGTAGTAAAAGTCAAATATGTAGATATTTGAATATTGTAAATTAAAAATTCTTTTAAGTATTATATTACAATGAAAGAATTTTTAATTACACTACATGCAAAATATTACCATATTTTTTTTAAGAAAAACAATTTAGCTTGGTTGTATGAATCATAAATTTTTAATTCAATTTGATTTGAAAATTTTCTAAACCAAAATGTCAAAAATCACCATATTACCAGTATTGTTTGTCTCGTTTACCGATTGGTTCTATTTTGGTCCAATTTTTTCCCATCCCTTAAAAGATCAAGCATGCACTGAGTCCACAACTTACAAGACTGGCAGTTAGCACCACCAATACTGGGAGGCCGGAGGGATGGGAAAGAGAGTACCAAACCCAAGGCAGAAACGACACTGCAGCATCAGGCAAACGTTGAATAACAAAAACATCTATCATTAACACGACATGAGAAACCAGCACAATAATTATATTATATTTGTGGTAGACTAGACTGAACTGGGATTTCTTAAACTACAATTCTGGTATCCAATACTATATAATAAAATATGGAAAAAGCCTGAGTTGGATATTGGTTTTTCTTTCTCCAAGAAGTCAAATGGGACTCTGGATCAATTTGGCTGTTTCATTGTTTGTATTATGCTATAAGTATTTGCTTGCTTGACTTTTACTCTTCACTCATTAGATATCCTCACTGGTCCCCAGACAATGCCATTGACCATTTTCATGAGAATTCATGTTTGGGACGTGTGAATTTTATTACTGTATTCATGCTTTCTGTCCCATTGTTTTCTAAAATACGAGAACAGGTACCATTCTCAATGTTTTGCTTGGCGTGACTGACGGGTTGTGTGATGTGCATCTCCTTCACGCACGTCCATAAAATAAATTATCTCCTCCCCCCCCCCCCTTTTTTTTTTTCCCTTCCCTAAAGAACGAGACAATACAGTGTATACACAATCATTTTCACACTAATAACATATTGCCATTAGAGATAACTACAGTTTGATACCATTTGTCTTCTTATCAAACTTATCAAACTAAATTTAATATAACGGTTTCTTTCTTTTTTTTTTGAAATCAAATTTAATCACATAATTCGGTTCATAAAATTTTCAAATTTAATTAAAATCAATTTAATTTAATTCAATCTATGATTTGAACTGTTTATGTCAAATTTTTGCATATTTAATTAATATGAAATTTCATATAGAATGCACTCAACTTAATCCCTCCTAAATTTATCAATGTATACTTTAACATCCTTAATTTTGATCTTGATGCATGTTAGTAGTATATTTTTTTCCCTAGGCCTTCTAAGGTAAGCTCTATTCATAGTCCACCTCTACAAAACAAAAAGTAAGGAGGGTATTGAATAGATATGATAAAGAGACCATATCTAAAAATTTTCCTTACAAAAATATAAGATACGAAAGATCTCAAAAATCTTACCTATCATATCTATCCATAGTTTCCTTTCATTTTAATACCCATGGACCTCCTTTGGGTGAGGGGATCATAATTTAGCCACTATATGTATGTTATTCTTTATTGATTATATACTCTAGACCATCTTACTAACTTAAAGTTTCAAAGTACATACGTGAGAATCACCTCTAATTCCCCATGATTATTTATATTTGTTCTTTAAGTAAATCTTGTCTAGCCATATGAAGGCCCAACTTCTCTATTGAGAACTTATAATTAGCAATGATTTTTTTTTTTTTTTTATGTTTTTGGTTTTTTCGACCAAAGAGTTAGACATCCTTTAATATTGCTAATTTATAAAATTTTATGGGTTCAATGAGTATATTCATACTAAGATTAATTTTTAGATAGGTTATTTGCAATTTTCTTTTAACAAATTCACAATGTAAGGTTTGTATTATTCTCTACTAAGCAAGTGCTATATTAAAATCATATGTGATATACACTTGGTCAAGGGAACCTAGAAATAAGCAATTTCCAAAAGAACGCAGGCTTGCATATTATCTAAGATCTTAATAGAGCACCTGACAATTGTATGATAAGGAAAAAAATATAAAAAATAAAAAAACGCAAGTTATGAATATCCTTTAAAAATATATATACAAGCTAGCCACTTGATTGTAAAAGCATAAAAATACTGATCGAGTTTTTATATTTTTCCCGAATAATTATTATCTTTATTTTTCAAATTAACGCATCACATCATGTGATTTAGTGAACATGAGTTGGACCCCAAAGAAAGAAAAATAAAGTTTATTCTAAAAATAGACATAATAAATCTATGATGGTTTAATAATTAAGCTATGCAATCAATGGAAGCCTCTAGCTACATATATAGCATGTGGGTAGGTGAATAATTAGGATTTAAGACTTGGAGTTGGGGGGTGTTAGCTGATTTTCTACAGATCCGAATTTAATTAGGGCTCGGGATCTTATGCCATGGAAAACTCAATTCCTACTTGTCACCCAAACAATGAATTACACAACAAAACCAAATCAAAGGACTGGACATAGCACCTGATTCGTGGTTCCTCATTGTCTTCTTTTGTCTTTCATTTGTATTAAAGAAGTGTCGTTGACTTAAAATCCTAGGAAAAGAAATACATCAGAAGGAATGCAATATCATCAGATCATAAGAAAGTATTAAGGATTAAAATAAGAAATCGGATTTGATTGATAATTGAACTAGACTTGAATTAGAGTCAAATCGATTGGACCATACGGGTTAATTTAGATTTAACAATAATAAATAAAACATGCTTTTATCTAAATTGAATCGGATTGGCTAAGAATGGAAATTTTAGGCTGAAAATTCAGAGTTGCCCCTAAACACAACGAGAAGAATTTGAGAGTTCTGAGGTTTCATGGTGATATTTTCCATTTGGCCCAAGGGATGTTAGTGAAGCCCAAGTTTATTTTCTTTCAGAGGCATAAATTTGTTAAAAGGGATGGCCTTTGGTCTTGCTCTATTTTTAAAACGATAACTGGAGTGGGCCTATGTATATGATTTTGAGGGCCGAACCTATTAGGAAAAGATATAAACAAGGCTGGGTCTTAAGCTTAGAAGTTAGAAGGAGTTGGAACAAACGAGCCACTCAAAAAGGTAGCATTAGGTATCAAATTATAAATTTTACTAACTTGTACTTGTTGCATCACCACCAAGCAAGACCCATACATACATAGCTACCTTACCTTTATCACAACCACCATTATGCATCCAAAATTGCTATGGCTATTACCCCATCACTATCCCTTCAACACGCCACATATTTTCACCTTAATAGGAACATACAAAATATAAAACTAATTATGAAATTCATAATTTTATAAATATAACTTTCAAATATATATATAAATACTATGAAAAACATGTTAATTTGATTGCACATATTATTCAATCATTGCACTAACATTGCTCCCATTCTAATCCAAGTCAAATCAAACTCAATAGCACTTGAAATTAAAATTCTAAATGGTTGAATTGCAAAATCCATGATTAATGCATACACACATACATACGGCATAAACATGCACAACCTATATTTTACTAAATTCAAGAAGCAAATTTGTTAAGATATAAATTAATTGAATTACGTAACACGTATGCAATGTCCAAGTTTTAAAATGACTCAAATTCCACTTCTAAAAGGAGCAAACCATAGTTTGCTACCTCCATCAATGAACATGGCACCATCACTAAACCCATGGTATGCAAATTATATTTATAATGGACAACTCTAATTCCTACTACCAAAACTCTAATCATCTTATCCTAATCTCACCATCCATATTAAGATGCTAAGAGTATAAACCATTTGTAAAATTCTAATCACTATTGATATCTCTTTTTATTTCTTTTTGTGGACTTCTCATTTTTTTTTTTATCTTTTAGTATGAATACATTGTTACCCAAAACTAAAAATAAGAGAGACAAAAGTGGAATGTCTACACATATAATCTCGGATAATATCTAAAATCTTAATACCTTCGAAGCATGATAGATAAATTAAAAAATAACAAGCCGAATAAACTAAACCTTAGATTTATTACTAGGCTACATCATTAACGTATGAAATATTAAGAAACTTAGTGATTCAAAATAGAATAAAAAACTATGAAAAATCTAGATTTATAAAGTTAATATGATAATTTTCATCAAATTAAAGGTTAAGATCATATAAATAAAAATATATATATTACATAAATAGCAAGAATATAATCATATTTCAATAAAAGTATAAGAATTGATAAACAATGTTGGATATAACAATAGCAAGGAATTTTTAAGATACGAGTAATTTAGAGGAATTGTCACATTTTGTACTTGAATTTTGTCTATTTTTGCAATTAGCTACTTAAAATTTAAAATTTTAGATTTATTATCTACAAATTTTTGAGGTCATTTATAGTTACTAAACTAGTAGTTGCAAAAATGATGTTTTAAATGAAAATGGGTAAAGTTTATATATTAAATCTCATATTTACCCAATAATTTTTTAATATAACAATTGATAAGAGTGAGTCTTAAATTCTAATAATAATAAATTTAAAGTAGATAGCCAATGGAAACACTCTATAATAATAGAAAAAAAAGAAGAAGAAAACCTTAGAATTAAACTCTAAAATAAATGGATCAATAGGAATAAAAGGAATTCAAAAGGAAACCTAAATTTGCAAGTTAAGTTGACCATTTCTTCATGGCTAATCAGCCATATCAACTACATAAGCCCAACTTAATTGCCCTGATTCTAATGTGGAGTAATTCTGATGTCAATCAATTTAAAGTAAATGAGCAGGATAAAAAGTATTAAAAGACTTATAAAAATTTAGAATAGACTTATAAATAAGAATGAAAAAATAATTAAGGATTTGAATGCTTAAATTATTATTTTAAGGATGTCATGAAGATAGAGGATTAAGTATGGTTTTGTGAGGAAAAACAAAATAAAACTTGTTTGCTTGCTTATTTGTCTGAGATGGTAACAAATGGGCCATTTTGAGAAGAATCAATAGGCATATAAGTGATTATAAATTAAACAAAAAACCCATGTATTTAGAATATTCATATAGGAAGTCGTGTGATTGGCTGAAAAGGAAGGATAAGTAGGGATATTTTTCATAATAGAGAGTAGCCGCATGCTATCACGAAAAGTTAAAATAAGAGCATTGTGTAGAAGCAAGGCTTTTTATAAGAATGAAGAACAAAGGTCACAAGCATAACATAATATTAGTAGCAAAAGTATAGTCATAGGTAGGTAATTTACCTAGCTAATACAATAGTTGTATCTAAAATCAACTAACTGCATTATGTGTTCATTAATTCTTAGAATCTTGACATGATTGTGTTCAACAATTCTATTAATTTATAATGTCAATGTAATAAAGTTTTCTAATGATTAATTATATAATTCTTATAAATAGTTTTAACTTTTATTTAATCAATTGGATTTATATTCATGTAGTGTCTTTGTCTGAATAAAGTTGATGATTAATGCAATCAAATAGATATTAGATACTATTCTTATTGGATACACAACATAGAATAAAATTTCATGATTTAGTTGTGCAACTATCTAGGTGTACTTACGCGAATTAGTCCACATTTACCACTAAAAGATACCTCGTTAAAATTACCTCATAAAACCTATGCATAGTTACCTCACCATCATTATCACAATCATCACCATGCCTCCACAATTGTTGCTGTACTAATCTATCATTACTGCCAAGAATATCTTAACCTTTCCACGACTAACTCAAAACCCTTATATACTCATAATTGCACCTTATGTGTTGCTACAATTGTTGCCACTATTGTATTACCATTATTATCACCATCACTATTTTTTTTTTTTATTGTCATAACAACCACCTCGGTACTATTATTATTGTGTTCAAGTAACTAAAAAGCATATTTTTCTACTTACTTTCCCTAAAATGATCAACTTGTTATTGTGCAAGTGAAAAAGGACTTAAATAATCCCATCGAAAAACTTCTTCACCATTTAGTTCACAATAATCAATTACGGCATCTATGTTTATTATACATCTCTTTGCATCTCTTACTTAGAATCACACCCAACACCTGCTCTTGGGCAAACATCACTCAAGCTTCATTTTTGTCAACTTTTATGAAAGAAATCATTCTCTATTCAAGCTAAAATGGTCGTACCACCTAAGCATCCTATTGTAACCATAGATATAACCATAGATATGTACTCAAAACTTAGAAGTAATGAATTCTATCTTAATTCATTATATCCTTTTTTATACTTTAGGCAATATCTATTGACAACCTTACTTATAACATGTTTTAAATATAACATTTAGCAATATCAAAATAAAGTATTGACAACGATGTTCCGTACAAGAGCATTCAAGTTAATGTAACTAGTAATAATAAAATATTCTCAATTTAGAACAATATATCAATAGCTAATGTAACTTTTATATATATATATATATAAAGCATGTTGCTTATCGATTTTAATTAAACAAACAAATTAAAGGTTCGACAAAGCTGATATAATTATTAAACTAATTTACATGGGCAACAATTTCACCAAACTCTTCCATAGAATCTATTATAAGTGATCCAAATCTATACTGATTAACTTCACAGTGAATTTGCTAAACTACTGGTTACTTAGTCTCTTAGGTTAAACTAAACTTGATTTACTCTATGTTGTCTACTTTTATGTAAGAGGTTAATTAAAGTATGTGTTAACTTTATGAATTTGGACTTTTAATGACCTTTTTCCATTTGATCTCAATTTTAGAACCAATAAAAAAAATGTGTCATAGTGTACTACGAAAGGTTTTAGTAAATTTTATTAACTGAATCATTATCAATTAACTGCATAGGCATAACATTAAATAAAATTAAAATATTAATTCCATAGTCAAGATAAAAAACAACTTTTGTGGTAAATATTTTAAGTACGACGAATTATACTTCATTATAATACCTAACGGCATGTATTAGTTGACTTCATATGAGTGAAATAAGATCGTCTCTCCTTTCTTACAAATCGATTCTTGCATTTGGTTAGTGGAATAATTATTCTACGAAATTGTTATTGCTACGAAATGAGGAATTGTAATATATTTATAAGATCATGGGGATAGTTCTTCTTCAAATTTTCCACCATATTTTTATATTCATCCGTAAGATTTCAAATAATCTATAAAAAATAAAATTTACCTCTCTAATCAATTTCCTAAAAATTACAATTATATTCTTACCTTATGTCATTTTGCAAAATAAACGTACCATAAATATTATAATTACATGTTAAATCTAAGCTAAGGATAGATATGCAATCATATCAAGAAAACCTATTAATGTAACAAGAAAAATAGAATGTAAAGAGAGAAACTAGAGATTGTTAGCTTCATTCAAGAGTCATTCCTTTATCTTAAGTAGAAATCTACTCAACATCCTTAATATAGCTCTTCTTTACAAACTAAAGTTTTAGAGAGTATTTAAGATATAAAAATCTTTAAAATTACAAGAAATAATTTGAACTATCTTCTTGTGAACTTGATACCAACTAAACTTCTTATATATTAAATTTCAACCGTAAATACATTAGATCTATTATTCTTCTTGCATGGTTACTTAGGTTTGAGCTTTGTATATTTTGATCTTGCTATAATTCAGTTCTCTTTTCTCTCTTTCAAACTATTATTTGCATTTGATACTTTTTTATTTGTGTTTATAATACATTTTCCATTAAAGATAATAAGAACAAACATCATAAATAAGGTAAAAACTTATGAAAAAAACATTTCAAATTTATCATTTATCAGCTACTCACAAATGGAATGAATAAAAAATCTTAAGTTATGAAATTGTTTATATCAATTGATAAATTAGAAGAACTGATGGCATATTTTGCAGTAACCCCTTCAAGCATGTCAACCTTGGAGTCCTTTAAATTTAAGCACTTATATACATTATTATAATTAGCTTTCTTCTTCGCCAAGTGAGAGTGAAGTGAGTAAACACATGTACTGATTTAAGTGTTAATATTCTCTATAAATAATTATTCTGTCAAAGATATTTTAAGATGATTTTTATATTGTCTAATGCTTGCTGCACTAACTCATTAATAAAACTACGCTAATCATGAACAAAAATGTTAGTGAACATATAGAATGTTCTACTTCAATATTCACAAATATATTATCAAACTCTTAGTACATTGTGTACATACCAACAATTGTGACTCGCCAATATCCATACCACTATTTTATTATTAGGCTTATAGGTCTAACTCATATGTGAGCTCATAGCAAATAAAGGAAAAAAGAAGACCTTAGTAAGTTCATATACTAGAAGTCTAATTGCAATGGATAAAAGTTGTCGCTGTATTGACAAAACAAAGAGAAGAAGACAAAAAATAGAAATTTAAAGAAGGGACAAAAGTTGAACCAAGAAAAGACAAAATAGCATTGATATAGGAAAGTACACCTATCAGTTTTATAGTATAGTGGAGAGTCCAAGTGTTGACCCCTCATGAACTAATATAATTACTAGTATTTCACCATTTTCCTAATATCTATTTTAATAATTTTAGTTTAAGAAATGAATTTAAGAAAATTTTAAATCTAAATTAAAACTTATTAAACTAATATTGAAAATAACTAATGTGCAACACAAATAAAAAATTAAAGATATTGATGATTCACAAATTCAGTATTCAATTATTGATTACCTTAAAATAATGAAGCACATATCAATTTCATTCTAATTAATTGGACTGTGAGAATTCATAAATTATACTAATATCTCTCTTAAGATTATAATCTCAAGATAATTAATTGAAATCCCTTTCTAATTAAAAGTCTTAAGATTGCATTAACGATATGTGAATTTTTCCATTAGATTTCACCCTAATTTAGAAAAATCACTGCAGCCTATCTTTGAGTCTACACTAGCTTCTCCTAATTATGCTAAATCTATTCATATATATCACCTCTTGATATCTATACATGGATTAAAACATTGAATTAATACATTAGTAATATCAATTCAAAAAAATAAAAGAATATGTAATTAGATTGCAATTAATCAGAAAAGTCATGGGTTAGAAAGAAAAGAAAACTAATTATATAGATTAGACTTCACAATAATTGAACACTAAAAAGCACTAATCTAAAAAATTAAGAAATAAAAAAAGAAAAGAGAAAGAAAGATGAGTCTCTAAAATCCTAAAATGTGAACAAATAAATGAACTATTTTAATTTACAAGACCTTCTATTTATATAAAAATATATCTTATAATATCTTCCTGCATATCTTTTTATTTTAAGTTTTCAGTCTTCCACACAAAGTAAAGATGGCTTCAATTCTTGCTTGGCAAGAGTATAAATCATTACATGGCATCAAATATAGAATAGATGTTGGAACGTGAAGACAAACTCGAAACCTACACCGTACTTTCATAATTATGGATAAATTCCAATATGGATATGACTGGTTTTTCCAATAGTGGGGATGACATGAATGCTTGAATTTATCTTCAATTTCAACATGAGCTTCAATTCATCTTTAGTGAACTTCATGTGTCAAACTGTAAAATATTGGTAGATGGGTTGGATCAACCTTCAAATATTAGGCTAGAAATTGTGACTTAATTTCAAGCTTGATATACTATACTCGTAACATGACCATGTTAATTGGTTGTGTAACTTTTTGTTCATTTTTCAAATAAATTGAAACGGCTTTCAATATGATCTAATCAATTGATAATGCTGATCTTCAAAAGCTCGTAACTCTTTCAATTCAACTCTAAATCAATTAAATCTTGATTCCTTTTCTTCTGTTTTATCTCAAATACTAATCAAAGCTTAAAATAAAAATATTTTCTTATTAAGTACCAAATACCCATAAAATTATCAAAAACACCACAAAAAGCATATTTATAAATATATGAAATAAAGCACTTATCAAGCATCATTATCACTATTGATTTGAAATTCTCTATTGGTGAGTTACAAATTCAAACTCGAAAACTTATTCTACGAATTCATGTTGCATCCATGATTGGACAGCTTATTGAATCCTGATTGTGATGAATCTTTAGCCATTCGATTTGTGGTGTGGAGCTCTAGGAGACAATTGTTTCTATTTCCTGTCAATCCTTCTTAGTTGTTTAGGTTGAAATTATGTTTTCGCAATTTTGTGAATTGATTTATATTATGATTTTATCAATATTCATCATTTGAAGTGAAGATTTTTTTTATCCACTAGTATAACTAATGAAAATATACTCTATAAACCTATTATTTGTTGATAGTGGAAGATTTTACGTAATGCAGTCCCATCATTTTTTCCTAATTTTGGTTTTCCATGTTAAATTCTAGTGTTCATTTATTATTTTTATTTTTAGTTTATTATATTACTTCTCACTATAAGTAAGAAGAAAAATATTTTGTTGTTATAGGACATTATTTTTCCTAACATTCACCACAATTACCGCACCACTAACGTCACCACACCACTACTATCACTATTGTTACCACTAACTATCATCAACACCACCATATCATCACCAAAACCACATTACTAGACCTAAGCACTGTTCAATTTGAAACCATAAACTAAATTGGAACTAGTTTAGCGATTCTTAAAGCTAATCGTGATGTATGTAAGCAGTTTTGATCCAACTTAATGGCTTACTAGTTTGGTGGTTTCTATACAAGTCGATGTCTTTGACCGGAGCTAAATTGATGAGTTCAATCCACCCCAACCCAATGGCTTAACCTATCTAGTTAGTTTTTTTTTTTTTTTAATGTAGAAAAGGAGTAATTAAATAAAAAAAAAACTTTGTCAATAATTTAAAATGATAAGTTATACCACACAAAGGACAAAGATAAAGCTATAATAAACATATAATATATTATTGACTAGTCCTATATCTACATCTACCTACATAAAGCTATAAGCCTATGCATAAAGTACAAAACAAAGGTCAAGTTATTAGTTGGCTATTTTTATACATGCATACGAGAGTATACGAGGGAGAGAGATATATAAACAAAAAAAGTTGTTGGAGAGTTAAATGATGAAGCCAGAAGACAATGAAGAGTGGACGATTGGAAATTGAAGATAGGAATACTTAAAAGTGAAAACTCAAAAGAAATTGTGGTGATAAATTGATGAAAGAAGGAATATGATTTCAAAATTTGAATTGGAAAATTAGAGCATTTGAAAATGCTAAAGATTAAAAAATTTGATGACTGAAAAAGTAGGAAAAAAAATGAACATTAATAATTGAATGAAGATGGATAAATATTAAAGAATTCAGAAGTAGTGAACGTGAATGTTAAGAAGGAAGAAATTTTCGGAAGAGTGTTCATAGAATCACTCACACTCTATAAATAGAAGAATTGCACTTGTTAAACACACAACTTTGCTATCTACATTATACGACATACTTATAGTTTTCTACCAATTTGCCAAACTCTTCTATTAATGCGTTCAATTTCTTCTTCTTATATAATAGTGCCTACATTTATTTGCTTTCATATCTTCAGCTCGTATTAATTTTTAACATGTAATATCATATAAATTTTTTTTCCTTAAGCAACTTGTTTTTTAGAATATGGAAAGTTTCTTTTGTAGCATTACTAGCAAAAAGTATAGCATCAGTAAATGTAAGGCAATGACATCAACTAGTGTTACCATAGGGAACATGGAGCAAGAGTACGATTTCCTTAACTTCATGTAGGATCAAGTGGCTGATTGATGCATCTCTAGGGTCGGACATACAGAGAGACACCATAACAAATAAGAAAATAACATAAAATGAGGGGTTTTAGCAAATCTATGAGTTATCTCACTGGATATGATGTATCAACAAGATCCAATACGACCAAAGATTCGCCAGATATGATGCACCAGTTCGAGTGATAAGATTGCTTGCCACAATTCTTACTAAAGAGATTAATAAGAGCGGATAGAAAAGAGTTTTTTCAAAAGAAAAGTCTCAAGGGTTTTTCATTAATTGTCAAAGTCTATCTAAAACCATATACATGTGCTCTATTTATACACGATGGTAGTCTTGTAAATAAAATGACTAAAAGGATGCCTTAGTGGTATTCCCATAAATATAAAATAAACATGAAGGTAATTTAGGAAAAATATAAGAAATAAAAAGTCTAAATAAAATAAGAAAAATAAGTGATCAAATGAGATGTCCGGATGAGTAGTGGACGAGTTAGGCTTTGGTATTTGGTGGGGTCAATGCCTCGAATCTTATCATCGATGTAATGCTAAGTCATCCATTGAGGCTTGAGCAAGTGATGCCTATATTAACTTGGATGCGAAAGAAGAGATAACACCCGAGAAGGAGAAGTAATCGAAGAGAGAGATGAAAGGTCATTTGGGGTATAGTGGGGAACCTAGTAGTAAGCCACTAAGTCCATTGAAATTGGATGCATTTGTTAAATATTTTCATAAAGTTGCAGGTGAAGATGGAAATATTCATGTATTTTACAACTATAGTAACAAAAGCTGGAAATTTACTGATGGATACGAAATATTGAGAAAGCACATGTGAGGAAAATACCCAATGGAGTATGGAATAGATAACAACAACTACAAATAGCAAGGCCATCCACCTCACAAAAGTCCATGCTATTCCATTTTTCTGAGGAAAAGCAAAAAGAAGGCTTGTGTAAAATGATAACCGGTATACATCTTTCTTTTAGGTAATCCATTTCTTGTGTAATACAAACAAGAATGTTTAAATCTCAACGGTCGATCGTTTTCTTCATGAACATTACATAGAATAAATATTCATTTTTACCACTGTGGCAAGCGACAATTTATAGCTATGTTAAGCATGCTTAATGTACAAGTTTTCATCTGTGTGGACATATGGACAAACAAATGGAAGGAGGACACATATATTAGAGTTACTTATCACTAGGTGGATAAAAAGTGGTAGCTAAAGAAAATGTTGATTGCACTAAGAAAATATAAGGAACGTCATACGACACAAAATATTTACACCATTCTACGTACTATTCTGGAAGAATACGATGGGTAGAAAACTATTCTCAATTAGATTTGATAATGTTGCAGCTAACATGGCATTAATACTTGACTTACAAAGACTTTGTCAACCCATACTTAGGAGCACATTCTTCCATATTCATTATCTATGTCACATACTGAATCTACGTGCTAAGGATGGCTTGACTTGTTTAGATTTCAAAATATGCCGCATCAAACGAGTAATTGATCAAATTTTAGATAAACTAATGATTCATAAAAAGTGGATAAAATTTTGCAAAAGTTAGGGAAAACGCCCTAAAAAATTTAAAAGAGATGTACAACATAGGTAGAACTTGACCTATGAGCTCATCTAAAGTACTATCTCTTTTAAAGATGATCTGTATCAATTTGCTGTACAATATATCCAAGAAGTTTCATTATACCCAAATGATTAGGATGTTTGCGCCAAGTTACTTATTACATTAAAAAAAATTTTATGATTGCACTAAGACATTCTTATAGGTGTACTAGCCTAGTTCTTATTTATTTGTTATAGAAGCTGTAAACATACTAGGTACTCTGGTAGATACGCGTTATGATCCAATTTTATAGGAACCTATTAACGATATTTGCATCAAATGGTCAATGTTGAACAAACTTGTAGCATGGCTAGATTAATTTTAAATGATTGTAGAGCATTGCTATCAATAGTAATCGTAAAAGCTCTTGCATACATTGATGATTAGGCAAAAGCAAAAAGCCGAAGGTAGGAAACATGTAAGACATCCAACGAATATGATTAATACTTAAGTGATTTCAATACATCGAGTGAAAGTACGACGAAATCTATACCTAAGCACTAAAGAGGTAGATTTCTTATCAATACAAATAATCTAGTTAATTACGTAGACTTAGATTTTTTTTTTTTTTTTTGCAATTTAAAATTGATAAACATACTAAAGTTTTTTGAAAAATAACTTATTGAACTATGAAGGTCTAATTTTAGTTAGCGGATACGTAAACACTTATGGAGTGACCTTAAAATTTAAAATTTTTTTCCCCAGTATTTATATTTTTCTAAACAATTTTGTAAATCTTCGTTGTACAATTTTTTTATTTTCAAATTGTAACACGTAATTTTATTTTTATAAAATATCTATATACTGTGTAATTTGTAACCACCATTAATGAAATAAATATTCATTGGTTTTTTTTTCCTTGATTAAATTTTAATGTAATTATCTTTGTCAATATATATATAAATGAAATTACCATTATTTATTTTCTAAAAAAAATAACAAATCAAGGTTTAAATTGCTTTAAATGACATGTGAAATGAAAAAAAAAAAAAAAGAAATTTGGAATTTCACGGTTTACCAGTTTAGGAACTGCCCCATGAATCGGCTTTGATGAGTCGATTACGATACCACTATGTAGGAACCATGACCTGTCGGTTCTAGGTCCAGGATCAAAACAAATGCAACCCGTGCCAACATTTATAAATTAGTACGACTAATGATTTGGATGTGGTAACATGATGGCAATAATTGAAATATGAAATTTATGGTGTTTATGTGGTGGAGAATTTGAGTGGTGATGATGAGATGGTAATAGGATGGTTAAGGTGGTAATATAGGGGTATCAATGACATTAAAGGGGTAAGGAGTATATTGTACCATATATGTATGTATATGTATATGTATATATTGGCCATCTATATAATGGAGATATAAAGATCTAAGTTGCAAACAAACATATTTTAGATAAAGATGAGTGACTTTGACCTAAAAAAAGTTTTTGTGCAATCACATAATGAAACTTAGGATTCTAATTGGAAAAGATCCTATGTTGGCTAATAAACAAAACATAAAACAAGGACAGTTAATAAGAACCTATATTTGAAAATATGATTAAGCTTTTATTTGTTGATAGAGGTACTATCACAAATATTCAAATATGTATCAATACATCATTTTTTTTATAGCAGGGGCATAACAAAAATAGTAGTAGCATTTGTTGAGTAAGAGTTGAAAAGCCAAAATAAAATGGCTACTACCCTCAGATTTTCGATATAACATATAATTGATTGTAAAATATTGTGATTGTGAAGAATTGTGCAAAAGAGTAAGGACCGATGTAACATATAATTAACTGTAAAATATTGTGATGGTCAAGAGTTGTGTAAAAGAGTAAGGTAATGAAACTATCCAATGCTTTTACATGTCTAAAGGTATCATCAATTTCATCCAATTTGGTATAATAAGTATAATAAAATAATCACACACAGTATGGATTTAAAAAGTCATACAAAACTAAATTCAAATTTTACATACTATAAAGTAATAAGAGAAAATGTTGAAAATAAATGTCTAAATATACTTGATATTTTTCTAAATCTAAAGAAGAAAGCAACATCGTTAAGTATTCATAAGTATATAAAGTATTCATTAGATAGTTAAAATGCATGACCATTTAACATAACTCTTGATAATCATAACTTTTAATATTTGTTTATGTTACAACAATTCTATATCTTACACTTATAAATATAACTCTTCATGATTCTTACATGATTAAACATGACCCAAACCTTTAGAAAATATCTCAAAGTCTAAGTTTAATGTAAAGATACACAATTTCAAAAAAATTATTTAACTAATAATTATCTTACTCTGATGCCAAATATATGTATCAAATGATTTCAACTTTAACTTTAATACAACAAATTATACAATTTCTTAAGATACATAAAATTGCAAAACATATTAGTTTTATGAAGTTTACCACGTAGCATATCCGTATGATGTCTAGTTGATGTCATGTTTTACTCTTTTTTATATAATTTTCTTCATTTTCAAATTAAGAAATAGATCAAAGGACCTCTTTAAGCACACTAAGTAAACCATATATAGTCTTTTGTAGGTATGAACCAACTTAAAGTTAGGATATATAAAATTAAATAAATTTCTCATAATCTCTTGGTTTATAGTACTGCAATGTCTATAATGTCGATATATCTTGGTTATAATAATTCTAAAGACAGTAGTTTTAGAGAGAGAGAGAGAGAGTAATAGGGTATGAGATAAAAAAAGTGTGAAAGAAAAGGTATAAAAGGTACGAAAGAGATCACTTGAGAAATGAGAGAGTAAGAGATAGGAAAATAAAGTAAGAGATAATCGATAGTAAAAGATAGAGACAAGAGGGAGTGAGAAAGAAAGAGATAAGCATATCTTCATTTATTGTGGTCTATTTGATTTTTTTCGTCTTCTTTCTTTCTTTCTTTCTTTTTTTTTTTTTATCTTGTAAGTCAATAGGCCAATATAACCTATGATGGGTTAACCAACTTTAATTTGTGAGTTAAACCGATCAAAATAAGCAACTCACTTCTTAAATGGCTTGGAACTTTTAGTCTAAACCCACTTTATAAGTAAGTTAGACAAGTTAGATCATTGTATATGATTGATTTATATAGCTTTAGTCATTTCTAAAAATCTAAAGCACATTTGGATAGTTTTACCACACCTATTAAAAAGATTTTTAAATTAAAAAGAAAATGAAAATTCAAAGCAATCACTTCTTCATAATAGATTCATGAATTTTGCTATATCAACACAGGATATATATCTCAACATTTATATGTAAAATATAAATAATATTTTAATACATTAATTATCTCTAGTTTAACTTTATTTAATCTTTTTGACTCAACCCTTTACCTACTATCTTGATTTGGTTAAGCTATTTAGTTTTGATTACCTTACATCAAATAAACTTTATTTGTACCAAGGAAGCATCAAATTCAAATTTGGACCTAGTGATTCTCTACTGTAAAAAAGTAGAATCAGTATCAATTCTCGTGATTTATGTTTAGAGAAAATTATAAAAAGTTGACATGTATTTTTTCCATTTTATAAACAAGTAATATGTATTTTCTTTTTTGATAAGTACATGACTCATGTTTTATAATTATCTGTTAGTTTAAATTAGAGATACATGTTAGCTTCTCTTAGTGAATAATATAATAAATAAAAATTTGTATAGAATTTTAAAAATGTAGAAACTAAAACAACCTCACCGATAGAATTAGTAAGTTGTTGCCAAGTATTGCAAGACTTATAGTTAGTCGTATGCCATGTCGATGGGGTTACTTGACCTTCGTGCTTAGTTATCTTTACGCATTGAGGTGGTTGGCAATCACTGCAATGGAACATGGGTTATGTGATTTACCTATAGTGGAAAGTGCATTCCAATATTAAAAGAGAGAGAGAGAGAGAGAATTTTGAAATAAACCTAATAGGTCTTATGGACTAAACTGTAAAACTATTGAGTTTGGCTAGTTTATCCTTCCTTTTCTAATTTTCACAGTAGTAAATGGGCACCCGCTATTGATAAGAATTAGATTATGGGACCTTTGACCTGAGCTCAAGCATGAGGGCTCAAGAACTTAGTGAGGCACATTCTCCTTCACCAATCTGCACGTGAGGATGTCGATCTACTTTTACTTGTCAATATATTAACATGGTTGAGCTAAACTCTTCCGTGCATAACACTTCTCTCTGGATGCTAACTTGAGGAGCACCTAACCAATAGTTTAGCTCATCTGTCCAATAGCTCAACTAACCTGATTCCGAGCTGCTTAAAGCATGTTTGAGTTGAATTCACCTAGGAACAATTTTCAAATCAACTCGGCATCTCAATTCGGCAACAGGAAAACTACAATTTTGTTTGTTTTGCTAGAAGCATCGCCATTAACTGCCAACTACGTGTCTAAATGATCACGTGATGAAACCTACTGCACAAATAAACTATTTTCTTAATTTTTCATTTATACCTTTCAACATTCCTTATATTTTACTTATTTTAGACATTACCCTTTTTGTTTTTTTCATATTTAGTAGGTTGCCCTAGATTTTTTACTATAAATGCCATTGTATTTTGTAGCCACAAGAATCGCCCTTATTAGAATATTCTTCATTTTCCTTTATGAGTATTCTTGTGCTTACTTAGCTTTTTTTTACTCTTATCCTGACCCGTAAGTAAAGTTAGGTGACGAGTGCCTTCATTGAGTTAACTCATGCATCCAGTCAAGTTGATTCGTGAGTCCTTAGTAGTTCCTTGGTGTATTATATCTAATGCGAACCATGGTTAAGGACAAACAAGATTGATCGTAAAGGTGAGTCCAAGCTTAGCAGAAGCTTGAAATGAGTTATGGGAAGCACATGAAAGAACAAAAAAAAAAAAAAAAAGATAATCAAACCCATAAACAGCTCCAAAGGATATAATGCACTAGTGTAACTTTCATGGACTTACGGTACAACTTGATATGACGCACGAGAAGTTCTGATAAGGTTACCCGTCATCTAGCCTTACTTAGGGTTTAAGCTAAGGGTAAAGAAAGAGTAAACAAGCTAACGAGAGCAATGTTTACAGAAAGGAATATCCTGTATATTGATGTTAATGATGATAAGATGATATGCAGCTACATATACAATGGGTAATTATACTTGAGAAATTAGGGCAACTTCCCTAAAAATGGAAAAGACAAAAAAGGGTAGTATCTAAAATGAGTAATATATAAGGAATGATGAAAAGCATATTGGAAATTACAACAAAAGCAACTTTTTTGTACGAAAGATTCTATATATGGCTACTTGGACATGTGGCTTGTTGTGGGTAGGTAACTTTGGTAGAAAAGACAAATTTTGCATGGTCAGCTTGAATTTTGTTGACCTGAGGTATTGAGCAGGGGTACTAAGCAAGAATGCCGATCCAAAGTGGATTCATCCTAAAAGGAATGGCTACGAACATTTGCTGGAGTTTTCGTTTTCTCAGCACCAGTGTTGCTTAGCTTGGGGTCAACCCGGTTAGGATTGATCGGTAGTGTGTAAAGGGGTGGGTTGCAAGTAGAGCATTCGTCCAATTGGCACATAATCTCCGAAAGATATATAGTCACTTGGCTCGGCATAAGGAATTGACCGACAACATTAATCAACAAGACCTCAGTAGGAGTCGGCTGGAGTAGGAGAATTCACCTTGTTAGTCTTTCTAAACTTTAAGCTTGACTACAGGTTAAAGGTTCAGTAGCCTAATTCTTATCATTCCCTCCTAGTTGATTTAGATTTGAGATCAAATTCGATTAGTCTTCATTTAATTTTCCTTTAGGGTGATAGGGACTAAGGTCAGCAATGTTGAAAGTATCTAAGACCCCATAACCTTCAGGTAGTTCTATCCTATAGGTGTTATCATTGATCTTTTGGAGGATTCTAAAAGGGACTTTAGCTAGGCAAATAGCTTTTTTTTTTTTTCTTGTTTGGAAATCTCTCCTTCCTTAAATGCAGCTATATTAGGTCTTTAGCCTGAAATTGTATCGATTTCCTCCCTTTAGTCTTTTCTCGCATTTTCTTAGTAGCTTGGTCAATTTGCCGAGTAACTTTATCGTATATGTGTTGTAAGGACTCTGTTCGGACTCTCACATTAAGGTCTTCTTACTCGGATATGGGTATACGGGTGTGATTAAGGGGCAACTCAAGATTAAAGCCATAAACAATTTCGAAGGAGGTCTACTTGGTGGTGTCATGCACTATACGGTTGTAAGCGAATTCTATTACGGGCAAACAGACGTCTTAATTAGCCAAGTTCTTGCCCATTACAGCTTGAAGTAGTTATCCTAAAGTATGATTGACCACCTCTGTTTGGCCATCAGTTTTGGGATGATAAGAGATGTTGTATAGTAGTTTAGTCCCTATCCAACGCCACAAGATTATCCAGAAATGGCTTAAGAACTTTAGATCCCTATTTGAGACTGCACTTTTTAGCATGCTGTGTAACTGAACAATTTCTTATAAGAAGAGAAAAGTAATAGCCGAAGCATCGTTAGTTTTAAAGTAGGGCATAAAGTGTATCATCTTATTGAATTTGTCCATGACAATTATTACGAAATCTTTACCTCGGGTAGTTCTCGGTAATCTGATGACAAAGTCCATGCTTAACTCAATCTAGAGTCAAGTTGGAATAGGCAAAAGTATTGCTTTCCCTTGCTCAGCTGAGCATTTGGCCCTCTTGCACACAGCACAACCCTCATTAATTCGATGTATGTCTTGCCTCATTCTCGGCCAAGGAATCATCCACTTACTAGCTCATATTTTCTTCTCTCCCTAAAATGTCCAGAGAGCCCTCCATTGTGGGCTTCCTTGATAAGCAACTCCCTTATTGAACAAGTTAGCACACATAACTTTCTACTTTAGAACAAGTAACCACCTTCCACATGATAATCATCTACTATTCTTCCATCTACACATCGCACAAGTATGGGTTCGAAATGTAGGTCCTATGGATACTGTTCTTTAATGCTTAAAAACCCAAACAACCCGGTCTACAATTCAATCAGGAGTACATGTCTCCTTAATAAAGCATCTACAACTATGCTGCTCTTGCCTTGCTTATACTTAATCATATAGTTGAATCCTTCAAGGAATTCAATCTACTTAACTTGCCGCTTTGATAGTTTGGTCTAACTTTGGAGGTACCTTAAAGACTCATGATCGGTATAGATGACAAACTCTCTCAACAATAGATAATGTTACTACACTTGGAGTGCTTTGATAAGAGCTAAGAGTTTCTTATTGTATACAAAGTAGTTCGATTGAGGTCCTTTGAGCTTTTCACTATGGTAAGCAGTTGGTCGGCCTTTTTGCATTAAAACTGTGCTTATACCAATGCCTAACACATCACATTCCAAGTCAAATATCTTTTCAAAGTTAAGTTAAAACTAACATAGGGGCGGAAGTCAACTTTGTCTTAATTTCATCAAAACTTCTTTCCTCCTTTTCTCCCCACTTAAATTTAATGTTCTTATTCGTCAGCTCGATTAGGGGTGCGGTTATGGTATCGAAATTCTTGATAAGCCTTCTATAAAAGGATGCCAATTTGTGGAAACTTCTCACCTCAACGCAAGTGGTCGGAGTCGGCCACTCGAAAATTGCTTTGATCTTCTCAACATCCATTCGCAGGCGTCCACCTACTACATAACCTAGAAATACCACTTCTTCCTAGTAGAAGCAACACTTTTGTAGATTGTTGGGTAATCTCTCAACTCAAAGCACATCTAATACAATATGGAGATGCCCATAATGACTCAGCTTGTTTGTGCTGTATACTAAGTTGTTGTCAAAGTATACTATTACATACTTCTTGATCAAATTTCTTAATACATGGTTTATTAATCGCATGAAAGTGCTTGGGGTATTTGATAAGCCAAAAGGCATTACCATCCACTAGTAGAGTCCATACAGAGTTTTAAATGTAGTTTTCCACTCATCTCCTGGCCTTATTCAAATCTGATGATAGCCAGACTTCATATCAATCTTGTTGAAGATCTTAGCTCAACTCAGTTCTTCCAGCATGCTGTCCAACCTAGGGATCAGATGCTGGTACTTAACTGTGATTTTGTTCACAACTCGACTATTAACACACAATCTTTAGGTACCATTCTTTTTCGGTACTAGGAGGGCTAGATTAGCACAGGGACTGAGGCTCTCCCTCACATACCCTTTCTCCAGTAGTTTATTAACTTGTCTTTAGAGTTCAGCAGCTAATTCAAGACTCATCTGATAAGTTGGTTTGTTTGGCAAAACAGTGTCGGGTATCAAGTTAATGCAGTGTTTAATTCCTCTAAACGATAGCACACCTTTTGGCAACTATTTTGGAAATAGGTTGGCATATTTGTCCATCAATCCTCTTACGTCAATGGGTAGTTCAGTCCGTTCCTTTAACTCTAATAGTCTTCTGACTAACATAAAAATTGGCATATAAGCTTTTATAGCCTCTTAGAGCTCGGCTCTACTTAGTACTAATACCTTCTTAGATCTTCAAGCGAGTTTAGGCTCCACCTTGCTAACTTGACTTAGCGTCATAAGATTCAAAGTAACTTTCCTTCTATCTTGTAGACACCTCATTTTTGCTCCCTTTTTATTTTTCAATTTTTTAAAATAGGCTAAAGGGTCTTAAATTAAGAAAAATACAAAAAATAGAAAATTAAAGAAAACAAAAAAATATATAATAATAAAAATTTTAGAAACATAAACAAATAGGAAAAAGTACAAAAAATAAGAAATTTAGAAAAAATACAAAAAATCGAAAAATTTAGAAAAATCGAAAAAATCATAAAAGATAGAAAAAATTGAAGATTTAAGGGATTTAAACAATAATAATTTTTAGATAGTTTAAATATGGATTTTTTTTTTTAATAAAGAGAGGATCATTAGGTCTGAGCTTAGATTTGAATTTAACTCAAGTTGACCTTGTATGAATAAGGCATGGGCCAACGACCTAATGGATAAGCACATGACATTGCATATGGGTTTGGTTGGAGATCGGGGGTTTAAGACTCACTGGAGGCATAAAAATGCCTTTTACCATTTCTTTTTTCACACTCCATATGTTGGCACATGTCAAAGCATTATTGGGTTATATGTCTAATTGCGACATGTGGTACTTTACGATTGGCCTTGACAACACATTTCATTTCCCCCTTTTTTTCTTCCCCTTACTTTCTCTTTTTTTTTTTTAAAAGCACACATAGCAAAAGGGAAGTGGGGGGGGGTGGGTGGGTGGTTGAAGGGGTTAGGGATACTCTTAAATACACATTCACAGATCACCCCTCTCTCTCTCTCACTGAACCAGACAATAATAACAACAACACACAACCATCCCCTGACCATTCTTTCTCTCGGCCTTTACCTTAAACCTACAACCACGATACCCAACCATTAACTCACACATACTCTCAGCTCTCTCTCTCTCCGAACATTGTCCTCTACTAGCCACGCATAAAACATACATTAATGGGAATTAGGCTACCGAACCTCTAACCCGTAGTCGAATACGAGAACTAAAGGGGCTGTCATGACGAATTCTTCTATTCCAATCAACCCCTGCCGAAGCTAAGTACTTTCTTACCGAGTCACCCTTCATGTCATGCCATATGACCGCCCATTTTCCTACAGTATGCTGAGTTGATGATTACTCTCCAATATTGAGCTGACCAATTACTCAATATCTTCCTTACCGAGAAGCCGAGAGAGAGAGAGTTCAGTCTGATTAAGCCATCCCTATTCGGATAAGCCTATCTATCCATACTTTTTGTCTGCATCTTCTAACGACCTTGCCAATGTAGCATCATCACGTGTATAGTATTATGTATAGAATTCGTTGTACTAATGATTGTTTTTCTTATATATTCATTTTTACCCTTTTATATCTTATACATTACTCCTTTAGGAAATGTCATTTTGTCTTTTCCTTTTTAGGCAGGTTGCCTCAAGTTATGGGTATAAATACCCTTGTACTTGTAGCTGTGAAAACATTATATCATTCTTAATACACTCTTTGAGTTTTTTTCTTCTCTACGTAAACACTGTTTATTTACTCTTGGCATCACTCTTATTCTTTCCCTTAAGCAAGGTTAGGTGGCGAGTAACCTTACCGGACCAATTCATGTATCATATCGAATTAAGCTATAAGTCATCGAAAGTTCCATTAGTGCATCATATCCTCTGGAACCATTCGTAGGTTTTGCTTACTGTTTCATTCTTCATTTTTACTCTTTCGCACTTTTCCTTATTAATTCTTTTTGAGCTTTCTGTAAGCTTGGACCTATCCAGTAACCAACCTTATCTGTTCTTGGTCACGGTTCACAACACATACGTACCATCTAACTGCATAACTCATACCCTAGCAGTAGCAACCACACAACGCAACCTCTCCTTCACCCATGTTGTAGACCATACGAACAACAGCAACAGCGCATACAAATCAAACCCGCATCAATGGTCATACGCGTAACCATCACTTGTGTGACAATCCCATCCATGCCTAAGACCACGACTCCTCTATTAACCACCGAACAACGCAAATCTTTACACACTCCACACGATTGCACAACCCACCACCGCGATGAACACCACCAACCACTACCGATGGCCAAGTTAGGCTACGGCATTAGCCCTAACCCTACTAAAACCAATTAGAAACATACAAAACCGCCCTTTCTCGCTCGAGTTGATGGCTAAATCAAACTGAAACACCCCTTCTAAAATTGCTGCGTATGACTCAACCTGCGAATTAAGTTCGACTCGAGATCTGACCCACGAACCAGGTTCGACCCGAGATCCGACTTGCTTGACCCGACCAACCTGTACATACCTTCTCTTGATTTGGTCCGGCTATTTTGTTGTCTTTTTTGTGTTTTGACTTTCATTTGTTTTGTTTTTTCCTTATTTATTTACCTATTGCTTCCATGTAATTGTAATATATATATATATATATATATACACACACACACACAAAAAAAGAAAAGAAAAGTAAAAGACAAAAACAAAAAAAAGGGAAAAAGAAAAAGAAAAAAAAAGAGAGAAGAAGTATTTAGTTCACTTTCATTTTTGTTTTCACATTTTAATCAAAAAACCAAAAAAATAACAATAAAAAGTAAAAGAATAAATAATAATAATAAAAAAATAATAAAGTTATCACTTAGAAAATTGAATTTCCAAAAATAAACTAACTTTTTTTTCCAAATTAGGACTACTTTAGAAATAAACCTCGATTTAGGATCCTTTAAGAAATTTTCTTTAAATAAACTCAAAACGAGTAAAAATGTAAATCCAACATTTTTTTTCAAAACTAAAATCAATTCAACTCGTTAAAGTTTTCATAAACAAACTACGAAAATCTGATCTCGAATAGTGGATACGTAGGCACTTGTAAATAAGTACGGGGCAACTTAAAATGTGAAAATTTTTATTTTTTTCCATCTTTGTAAATATTTGTTCAGATTAATTAAATTAGTTACATGTAACATGATTAGTCGTTTAAAAATTAAAAAGGATATTAATGAAAAGCAAATTTAAAATTGGAAAGTTAAAAAGTGGTACCTGTTTAGGGTTTAATAAGATGGCTCTTAGATCCAGATCTTTCGTTTTAAAAAAACCGTTTTGTAAAATTTGTTTTTTCGTTAAAAACTAGTAGCTAAATTATAACTAATCCACCAAATTGATTATAACTTAACTTTTTTCCCGACTCCGGTCGGGTGGCGATTCTAAAGCATTTTCAAAATACAAAGGAACCGATTTTTCTTCAAACCCTAGTTAAGAGTCAGTATTAAACGAGTAGGGTTTAATACTGATCGGTTTAAAGAAAACTTAATTTAAAAAAAACTGGGAGGAAAAAACCAGGCTTGACATATCTCTCTTGAAAACATATGTTGTGAATCGTGATCAAGAACAGACAAGGTCGGTCGTTGGATGGGTTTAAGCTTGCAGAAAGCTTGAAAATGATTAAAGGGGAAAAGTGTGAAAGGATGAAAATGAAGAATGAAATAGTAAGCAAAACCCACAAATGGTTCCAAAGGATATGACACACCAATGGAACTTTCGATGACTCATGGCTCAATTCGATATGATGCATGAATTGATTCAGTGAGGTTACTCGCCAACTAACCTTGCTTAAAGAAAAGGATAAGAATGATGCCGAGAGTAAATAAACAATGTTTATGTAAGGAAGAAAAAGTACTCAAAGAGTGTATTAAGAATGATATAATGTTCTCGCAATTACAAGTACAAGGGTATTTATACCCATAAGTTAGGAAAACCTACCTAAAAAGGAAAAGACGAAAAGGGCATTTCCTAAAAGAGTAATGTACAAGATATAAAAGGGTAAAAATAAATATATAAGAAAAATAATTATTGGTGCAACGGATTCTGCACATGATACTGTACACGTGATGATGCTACATTGGTAAGGTCGTTAGAAAATGTGGACAAAAAGTACGAATAGATGGGCTTGTCTGAGCATGGATGGCTCAGTCAATCTAAACTCTCTCTCTTGGCTTCTTGACAAGAAAGATGCCGAGTAATTGGTCAGCTCAATCTTGGAGAGTAATCATTAACTTAGCATACTGCAAAAAAATGAGCGATCATACAGCACGACATGAGGGGTAACTCGACAAGGAAGTACTTGACTTCGGTAGGGTTTGGTTGGAACAGAAGGATTCATCATGCCAGCCCCTCTAATTCTCGGGCTCAGCTGCAGGTTAAAGGTTCGATAACCTAATTCTCATCAACATAGGTGTTTCAAAATCCGTTATGCATAACCTTTCGGTCAAAGAGTTAGGGTCGGCCAAGTAGCACGTGTGAAGTGCACATGGGTAATATGTCACAAAGGATCTCATCGGAATAGTTCTTAATAGAAATCGGTAGTAGTACTTTCTGAGTGACATATAGTGCTTCTCTCTCATTTAGCCAATGCAACTTGTATGGCTTTAGATGTGCTATAGTCAACAAACTCAACTTCTTAATTAGGTTGGCAGATGCCACATTGGTGTAGCTACCATTATCTACAATGAGTGTACATACCTAATCATTCACTTTGCACATAATATGGAACAAATTTTCTCCCCACTCTTCCTCAAGTATTGGTTCCAGACTCACTATACATTGGACAATTATGATTAATTGATCCAAATCCTTGGTAAGCACATCTTCCTCCACCAATCCATTCTCTTGAGAAGTTTCCTTCTCGAGAATAGTCTCTTCCTTGGGCTCCTCATCAATACTATCCACTTCGATCTTAGAGATGTCTTGATGATAATGATTCGTTAGTTCAGACACTAAGCAACCATATGTCTAAACTCTTGGCACTTGAAGTACTTGATCTGGCTTGTCTTCCTTCCAAGTTCATGTCCCTTCTCATATGTTCATGTTAGTACATTACTATCAGGTCGGCCCTTCTGTTTAGCCCCGATGTCTGTTCATTTAGTCGATACTTATCTAAGTTCGGGAGCTTCCTTAAATAGGTCGACTTGGTTGAGTGGGTTGGCTTGCTAGCAGTTAAGTTGACATTATATTTCTTCTCTGCCTTTCTACTTGCTGGGGCTATCCATATAGCCTCATCCAGTGTAGTAAATTGCTGGAGTTCTACAATGCCATGGATATCACTTCTCAACCTAGTAAGGAACATAGAGACTGTTCGCACAGATTCTTCCTCTACTTCATAGTGAATCATAAGCATTTGGAATTCTTAGACATACTCATTAATAGTTCGGCATTCTTGCCTCAGCTTTTAAAGTCAAGCAAAAGTGTCATGTAAATAGGTATCAAGTACAAACCGATTTCTAAGTATTCTCTTCATCTTAGGCTAAGTATTGATCTTTTTGTATCCTTCCCGTCTTCCCATGACTTGAAAGTTCTTCCACTATATGGCGGCATATCCTAAGAATTCAACAGCATCAATTCTTACTTTCTCGTAGTGTTTATACTAATAATAATTAAAAACATGCTTTACCTTTTCCTCTCATTCCAAATAATCATCCACACTTCTAAGCTCAAGGTGCTCGAGCTCATTCTTCTTCCTCATTTATATTCTTCCTCTTCATCTTCATCTAGATCTCCCAAGTTAATACTTCTTCTCACTCTCCACCTGCTCCTCCATCTCGAACTCGTTGAGCTGGGATTTGTCCTTAACAGGTCGAACAACTTATGGAGTATTCTGTACAACGTCAACCGGGTGATAGGCCATTGTATGAATGGCTCTGGTCAAGTCCACTAAGAGGTTAGCCACCTTATCTAGTCTCTTGTTGATACTTTTAAGAGTATTTTGGGGTTGTCAGCCATGATAGGCAATTCTACTATTGTCATCCCTAATTTAAGCATTAACACTCAGGTCTATCATTTCTTTGATAAATTGAATATCAATTTTTTTTTTTTTAATTCTGAGATGTTCTTAATTCTAATTCTTCTAACTAAGCAACACATATGATCCTCAAGCCATATACTCAATAACTTACAACTATAGTAACTACATTATGACACAACACAGAAACTTGTTTTGTTTTCAAGCGTCTAAACAGGGTACTTAAGAATAAGTTATTAAACCCTTTGGTTGGCTCAGAATACCTCAATAATCCTCTCCACAACTTCAATACACTATGATAAGAAGCACTACTTTGCAAATTCCAAATGCAACTTGCCCAAAAGGAAACCTCTGCTTTGATATTAAGATGATGCAAACTGAGGCTAAGGATAGACAAGGCCGATCGCAATGGTGGGTCCAAGCTTATTGAAAGCTTGAAATGAGTGATGGGAAGCGTGAGAGAACGAAAAGAAAAGAAGATAAGCAAACCTATGAACAGCTCCAAATGATATGATGCACCAATGGAACTTTCAAAGACTTATGATGCAACTCGATATGGTACATGAGATATTTTGATTAGATTACTCGCTACCTAGCCTTGCTTAGGGGTTAAGATAAGAGTAAAGAAAGAACAAACAAACTAACGAGAGCAATGTTCATAAGAAGGAATATCTTATGTTTTAATATTAATGATGATAAGATGATATACGGCTACATATATAATGGGTATTTATACCTAAGAAATTAGGGCAACTTCCCTAAAAATAGAAAAGACAAAAGGGGCAGTATCTAAAAAGGGTAATATATAATGAATAATGAACGGCATATTGGAAATTACAACAAAAGCAACTTTTTTGCAGAAGATTCTGTATATGGTTGCTTAGACACGTAGCTCACTGTAGATGGGTGACTTTGGCAGAAAAGATAAATTTTGCATGGTCAACTTGAATTCTACTAACACTTCTGACCCGTGGTACCGAGTAAGGGTGCTGAGCAAGAATGCCAATCTAGGGTGGATTCATCTTAGAAGGAATGGTTGCGGACATGTGCTAGAGCTTTCATTTTCTTAGCACTAATGTTACAGAGCTTAGGGTCAACCCAATCAGGATCAATCGATGGTGTGTGAAGGGGCAGGCTATAAGTAGAGCATTCGTCTAATTCGCACATAATCTTCGAAAGATGCGTAGTCACTTGGCTCAGCATAAGGAAATAGCTTGCAACATGGATCAACCTGACCTCAGCAGGAGTTGGTTGGAGTAAGAGAATTTGCCTTGTTAGTCTTTTTAAACCTCGAGTTCGGCAGTAGGTTAAAGGTCCAATAATCTAATTCCTATCAATATCCTAGCAACTGATTGTAGGTTTCACTTATTCACACACATTCCATCTTCATTTTCAATTTTCTATGAGTTCGGACCTATTCCCTAAATATGACTGGCTTTGTCTGATATGAATTGAAGAAACAGTAGCGGATCTTGAAATAGGGTCAAAATGGGTCGAATGGGTTTGACGGATGGGAAGTGAGATGGTTGGTTTTGACGGTGAATATGAATAGACATCATGCACCAAGACACAAACACAATCAAGGGTTTGAGCTTGAAATAAGATTTGATACAACTCACGAAAACTAAATGTTGTTTGGGATTCAAATGAAGGTTAGATTCAACTCATTAACCGGTTCAAACGAAGGGGTTCGCCATAATCTCAAGGTCAAGATCGATAAGAACATGGGAGAGATTAAAGAGCTTAATCTATACTCGATAATCTGGTAAATGCTAACTTAAGAGTAGCATTGCTAAAAAAAAAAAAAGGAAAGGATTCCAATTGCAGGAATTTACTTTTCTATCTAATTTCGTATAATAACGTCTATGTATATCTCTGTGATGTTTACAGATGTTGCTATTTATAATAAGTCTTAAACCCTAGTAGCAAAACTATAAATAATATACAAGGCCTTAAACCCTAAAGAATTAGGCCCATAAATAAAATAAAGGAAAACATGTACAAGAATACAAAATTGTACATTTTACAAGAAGAATCAACATGCAGTCACTTGGCATGTCCTGGAAGGAGTAGTATCCAAACCGAATGAGGTTGACAATTGGATGTGCGAGTTCGGGAAGGAGTCCTCGAAGTCTTGCAGTGTTTGGTCGAGACACCAGAAAGGTTGGCCCATAATTACTGAGTTTTAGAATCAATCGGCACGAGTCTTTCGATGTTGTGTCGAGTGGTTCTTTAGTCTCGAATACTCAGCCTTGTGGTATCTTGGCACCTTAGCTAACGATATACTTGAAGCTGAGTGTTTATGTTCCTTCCTCTCATCATTATGGCTTCTGCTCAGCCTCAGTAAGCTTTGATAGGCCTCAGCTTCGAACAGGTTTACTGCGGCTTGGATATAGTCGGAGGCTAATTCCCATCATTACCATAGGTCTGAAAGGAAGTTGTCCTCAACGTTAAATGTTGAGCATGGGTCGAGATGCCAAATAAGCTCCTTTTCCCTTTTTGCTTGACCATGGGTGTCGAGTGTCTTTGGATTTCCTCAATGCTCATTGGGGTTAAGAGATAGCTCTTCCCATCCTTTTAAACAGTGTAAGTATTGAGGAATCTGTCATGGATCACTTTCCAATCAAACTCCCATGGTTGACCAAGAAGTAAATTTGTAGCATTCATTGGAGCCACATCGAAGTCAATCTCATCATTGTACTATCTTGTCTTGAATGCGATTTGAGCTCGCTTATGCACATAGATCATACCCTTGTCATTAAACCACTTCAATTCATAAGGTCGGGGGTGCGGGTAGGTTGGCAATTTCATCTTCTCTACTAATTTGGTAGAGACGATATTGGTGCAACTTCCTCTATCGACAATTAGGGAACAAGTCTTCCCATTCACTAGGCATTACATATGAAATAAGTTTTCCCTTTGTCCGGGATCTGCCTTTAGGTCAGCTCGTATTGCCATAACTAAGAGTTTATCTAAGTCCTCGAGATAGACATCTTCTTTGATTAATCTGTCTTCCGAACTCTTGTCACTCTGACTTTCTACTTGGGCATTGGGTCCTTTGCCTTTCAAGACTGTAACCCTCTTATTTAGATATTAAGAAGCAATGTGTCCGTAGCCTAAGCATTTGAAGCACTTCACTTCTCGGGCTTCGTTGCCGGATACATTCTCTTTATCGAAAATATTTTTCTCAACATAGATGGGTTGGCTAGGCTCTCCATTCTCTATCTTCTTTTCTTGCCTTCTCTCAGCATACCTCTCATGCTCAAGGCTGCCTTGTTAAGGTTGACCAGTCGGCCTCTGATGCCTTCTTCTCTTCTATCTCTCTACTCTTAATGCCAAATTAATTAACTCGTCCAGAGAGTTGAATGACTATAATTCAACTATTTCAGCAATATTATCTCGAAGTCCACTCAGGAACCTGGCAATGGTGCGGTCCTGTAGCTCTGCAATCTCACATCTCGTCTTTAAGGTCTCAAACGCTTGCAAATACTCTTCAACAGTATTTTAACCTTATCTCAAGTGCTGAAAAGCATGGAGCATCTCTTGCTTGAAGTAAGTCGGCACGAAGTGCTAATTCATCAACCTCTTTATAAGCCTCTATGTTCTGATTAGCTCTTCTCCTTTAGCATCTCACTTAGCAACCAACTTATCCTACCAAAGGCTTGCATACTCAACAAAGGATAATGATTCTAGCTTAACCTTTGTTCGTTCATTACATTCGTAGCACTCGAACAACTTCTCGACTCAGGGAACCCAGTCAAGGAATTCTTCAAGTCGGCTACTTCCACTGAAGGTCGGTAGTTTCAACTTCACATTGTCAAGTCTTTGGCCAGGTGTTCCGGGTTCATACCTCGCATTTCGAGCTGGTCAATTCACCTCGGATCAGCGAGTTCTATTAGAGCTTTGCTCAGCCATATCCCTTCTTGACCTCAACTCTCTTCTCTAGGCTCCTTGATTTATTTCAAAGTCAACACTCTTTTCATTTCTTCTTCTCGACTTAGGTCGGTTTTCTCTCCTTCTCGGCTCGGCAGCTCTTCTCTGTTGTTGATCATCAAGCTCAAGTTCATTAGAACCACCTCCACTTGTGGGTGTTCTCTCCCTTCTTTCCTCCCTTTCGGATATGATATTCTAAGTTGTGAACACATCGCCTCAAGCTTTTGCGAAGACTATTACCAGTATTGTTGACACTGTCCTCTAACATTCTTTTCTATATAGTAATTTTCTAAAAAAAAAAATCGAACAAACAACAAAAGACAATTACAATAACCTAGAAACAACCACTACTTAGCTTCTGCAGCTACTATTACTGACAAACAACTACTACGAACAGCTTGCTATACTACAAAACAATGATTAACAGAGAGGTACAAACCACCAACCAAACTTTGAAGAACACTAGCACGCGTGTCTCCCTAAAGTTTTGATACTAATATGACACGGATTGAAGAAACAGCAACGAATCTTGAAATAAGGTCAGAATGGGTCGAATGGGTTTAACTGATGGGAAGTAAGATGGTTGGTTTCGACGGTGAATGTGAATAGATATCACGTACCAAGACACAAACATAATCAAGGGTTCGAGCTCGAAATAGGGTTCAATACAACTTATGAATACTAAATGTTGCTCGAGATTCAAATGAAGGTTAGATATAACTTACTAACCGATTCAAATGAAGGGGTTCGCCACAATCTCAAGGTCAAGATTGATAAGAATGCAGGAGAGATTAAAAAGCTTAATCTATACTCGATAATTCGACAAATGCTAGCTCATGAGTAACCTTGCTAAAAAAAAAAAGGAAAAGATTCCAATTGCAGGAATTTACTTTTCTATCTGATTTCATATAACGACGTCTATGTATATCTCTGTGATGTTTACATATGTTGCTATTTATAACAAGTCTTAAACCCTAGTAGCAAAACTATAAATAATATACAAATCCTTAAACCCTAAATAATTGGGCCCATAAATAAAATAAAGGAAAACATGTATAAGAATACAAAACTATGCATTTTACAAGAAGAGTCGACATGTAGTCACTCAGCATGTCTTGGAAGGAGTAGTATCCGAACTAGACGAAGTTGGCAGTTAGATGTGCGGGTTCGGGAAGGAGTCCCCGTATTCTTGCAGTATTTGGCCAAGACACCAGGAAGGTCGGCTCATAATTACCGAGTTCTAGAATCAATTGGCACAAGTCTCTCAATGCTGTATTAAGTGGTTCTTTAGTCTTGAATACTCAGCCTTGTGGTATCTTGGCACCTCGGTTGACGATAGACTTAATGCCGAGTGTTTATCTTCTTTCCTCTCATCCTTCTGGCTTTTGCTCGGCTTTGCAAGCTTTAATAGACCTTAGCTTCAAACAGGTCTACCTCGGCTTAGATATAGCCAGAAGCTAATTCCCATCATTGTCCTTCCTTGGCGTGGCCTATCATCTTGGTATTAAAGTGGAGGTTTACTTAGGTAAGTCATTATTGTATCATGTTACATTGGTTATTATTCGATCTAGAAGTGTATTGAGCAATAGAGTAGTTAAAGTTGTATTCAAATTAGTTGTAAGTGTTTAAGTAAGTGTTAGAAGTGGTAGTTGTTTCTATAGTAATTGTTGTATAGTACTCTATCGTACTTTGTTTTAAGCTGTAGAAAATAAAGCAAGCAATAGTTGTATCTTTTCTGTGAAGTTAGCATGTTGATTAGTTGGAGACTATGAGTGTATAATATTTTTTGGGAAACTTAAGTATTGTTTGTTGCTGAGAGTACGAAGTCGAGTAAGAATGATTGATTCAAGTGTTAATGTTAGTGTTAGAGACGATAACAGTAGTCTTATCCACCATGGACGAAATCTTTAAAATACTGTTAGAAGTTATGATGAGTAATTTGACGAGATGACTCACTTAATAGTAGATTTAACTTGAACTATTTATGTGTTAGCATCCTAACTTACTAAGGCTAACTACAATAACCACTAGGCTACTTGATGGGAATTACGTTACCGAACCTCTGATCTGCAACCGAGCCTGAGGACTAGAGAGGCTGATATGACGAATCCTTCTGTTCCAACTAACCTCTACCGAAGCTGAGTACTTCCTTGCCGAGTCACCCTTCATGTCGTACCATATGACCACCCATTTTTCCGTAGTATGTCAAGTTCATGATTACTCTCCAACACCGAGCCGACTAATTACTCGGCATCTTCCTTATCAGAAAGCAAAGACAGAGAGTCCGAACTGACTAAGCCATACTTGTTTGAACAAGCCTCTCTTTCTATACTTTTTGTCCGTATCTTCTAACGACCTCGCTAATGTAGCATCACCACGTATACAGTATCATGTGCAAAATCTATTGCACCAATGATTGTTTTTCTTGTATATTCATTTTTACCCTTTTGTATCTTATACATTACTCTCTTAAAAAATACCCTTTTGTCTTTTCCTTTTTAGGTAAGTTACCATAACTTATAGGTATAAATACCCTTGTACTTATAACTACGAGAACATCAGATCATTCTTAATACACTCTTTGAGTACTTTTTCTTCCTTACGTAAACACTGTTTATTTACTCTCAACATTACTCTTATCCTTTCCCTTAAGCAAGTTTAGGTGGCGAATAACCTCACCAGACCAATTCATACGTCATATCGAATTGAGCCGTAAGTCATCGGAAGCTCCATTAGTGCATTATATCCTTTAGAGTTGTTCGTGAGTTTTACTTATTGTTTCATTTTTCATTTTTACCTTTTCGCACTTTTCTTCATTAATCCTTTTTAAGCTTGGACCCATCTAACGATTGGCCTTGTTTGTTCTTAGTTACGGTTCGCAACATCTTGGTATCAGAGTGGAGGTTTTGTGTAAATTGTAGTAGTTCTTCTTCAAGTTCTATTATACTCTGTTTTGCATGTGTGAAACGGAGCAAGTTACTATGTTCTTTTGATTGCAATGTTATTAGTTGTTTGCTTTCTGAAGTATATGTTTGAGCTTTGAATCTGTGAAGAAAAATGACAAACCTAAGTATGGATGTTGGTACTGGTGATGATAGTGAAGTTGTCCATCATGGATGACAATCTTAGAGAACTTCCAGAAGCACTGATGAGAGAGTTGATGAGATAGCTAACCCTTAGTAAATCTGACCCGAACTGTTCATGCGCTGTTTTGCCAACCCACTAAGGCCACACAAAATACTCTATAAGCTACTTAACTTGTTAGAGGTCAGAACCTAGCTCAACTCGTTCGAGATAGAGGAGTTGGCAGACGAGTAAGGCGAAGGATAGACCTAAGAGAGCTTATTGAAGAGGAAGAGGAGTATTTTGAAGAGGAGTGTGTACAAATCCCCAAAGCATCTAACCATGTGAAGCTTCGGATTTCGAGTTTCAATAGATCTAGGAATGCTAATGAGTATCTGGATTGGGAAGAGAAGGTGGAGTGTGTGTTTGATTACTATTAATATGAAGATTATGAAAAAAGTGAGAATTGTTGCTATTGAGTTCTCCGAATATGCCACCATGTGGTGGAAGAATTTTTAGGCCATGAGAAGACGAGAGGGGTACCAAGAGATTAACACTTGGCTCAAGATGAAGAGAGTACTTAGAAACAGATTCGTATCGAAAACATACCTCCAAGATACATTCACTAGGTTTCTAGAGCTGAGACAAAGACGCTGAATTGTTGACGAGTATGTTCAAGAGTTTCAAATGCTTATGATGCGTTGCGAAGTGGAGGAACCACCAGCTTGAACAGTCTTAAGGTTTGTTATCGGGTTGAGAGGAGGCATTCGGGATGTTGTAGATCTCCAACGATTCAACATAATGGATGAAACTATTAAGATTACCCAGTGAGTAGAGAAGTAAAGAAGGAGCCGAGTACCGGCAAGGATGCCGACTAGCTGACCAGTATAGGCAAGTCACCGAGCTCAGGTGAGTATAGAGCTGAGTAGGAAAACTGACCTGATGATGTAGTGTCGACTTGAACGTATGAGAAGGGGCAAGGGTTTGGCAAGAAGACCAATGAGATCAAGTGCTTCAAGTGCTAAGGGTTCGGACATATGGCTACTTAGTGCCTAAATCGACGAACAATGGTCATCAATGAAGACATCCCGAAGCTAAAAGTAGAGAGTACGGATGAGGAACCCAAAGAGGAAGAGCTTCCTACTGAGAAAGAGCTAATTGAGGAAGATGTATTTCTTGAGGACTTAAATCAATTGCTCATGGTTGTCCGATGCACTATGAACATGGAACCTTTATAAGGGGAGGAGCAAAGAGAGAATTTATTCTATACTACCTGTAAGGTGAATAATCAAATGTGCACCCTCATTGTGGATAATGGAAGCTACACTAATGTGACATTAACTAATCTTGTTTCAAAACTAAAGTTGCCAATTGTTTCACATCCGAGGTCGTACAAGTTGCACCAGTTGAGTGAGAAAGGAGCATTACATATCACTCGACAACTACTACTACTGATCATTATAGGGAATTACTTTGATTAGATTTTCTCCCACGTATTGCTGGGTAGGTCGTGGTTGTTTGACAGGAGAGTTATGCATGACGGCTACAAGATCATGTATATGTTCAAGAAGGATGATCAGAATATCATGTTGAATCCAATGCCGCCGAGAGAAGTTAATAAGTAGCAGACGAAATTTTCTCGTAGATCGAAGAAAGCTCTGGTAATGAGTAAAGCTGAGCTCCGAGAGGCCATAAATGCTAATGAGCCGACTCTCTTGTTAGTCAAGCAACTGTTAGAAATGAGGGAGCGGGGTGAGTTACCCCAGGAGATTAAGGAGTTGTTAAATGAATATGCTGACCTGTTTCTAAAATAGTTAACTGAAGGGTTACCCCCAACTTATGGAATAGAGTACTGCATTAACTTAGTACCCAGTGCTGCACTGCCGAATAAGCCAGCTTATTAGATGAATCCCGAGCAGGTTTCTAAACTCCAATATCAAGTCAATGAGTTGCTGGAGAGATACTATGTAAGAGAGAGTCCCAGCTCTTGTGCTATACTTGCACTTCTAGTGTTGAAGAAGGATGGAACCTGGCGAATGTATGTAAACAGTTGAGTCGTGAACAAAATCACGATCAAATACAGGTATCCGATCCCGAAGCTAGAAGACATGTTGGATGAATTGAGTAGAGGTAAGATTTTCGGCAAGATTGATCTTAAATCTAGCTACTATCAAATTTGTATGAGACCAGGCGACAAATGGAAGACTGCGTTCAAGATTCGACATAAACTTTACAAGTAGATGGTCATGCCCTTCAGCTTATTGATTGCCCTGAGCACTTTCATGAGATTAATGGACTATGTGTTGAGACATCCTATCAGAAAGTATGTTATGGTGTACTTTGACGACATCCTGGTCTATAATGCCAACATGCTGAGTCAATGTGAACATCTCAGAACAATCCTGAATATCCTTCGTGTCGAGAGACCATTTGGCAATCAAAAGAAATGTTACTTTTGCCAGGAGAAAGTGGTATTCTTGGGCTATATAGTCAGTGAAGGAGGCTTACGAGTCAATGATAAGAAGATTTGAGCAATTGTCAATTGGTCGACTCCTACTGCTTGTGCCGATGTGAGAAGTTTCTATAGACTGGTTTCGTTTTACAGAAGATTCATCAGGAATTTTGGCACCCTTGCTACACTACTTACTGAACTAACAAAGAAAAACACCGACTTTCGATGAGGAGAAAGAGATGAGAGGAGCTTTGCTAGGGTAAAAGAAAGGTTGACCTCCACCCTAGTGTTAGTACTACCCAACTTTGACAAAATTTTTGAGTTGGAATGCGATGTATCAAGCATTGGAATAGGCGCTGTCTTGATGCAGTAAGGTCAACTAATTACCTTCCACAGTGAGAAGCTTCGAGGACCCTAATTGAATTATTCTGTGCACGATAAGGAACTTTTGGCACTGATCCAAGCAATGTAAGTATGGCAACATTATTTACTGTCGAGAGAATTTGTCATATATACTAACCATGAATTGCTGGGGTACCTCCAAAGTTAAACCAAGTTATCGAAGTGGCAAACAAGATGGGTTAGAATCCTTGAATGATTCAATTTTGTAATTAAGTACAAGTAGGGAAAGAGTAACGTAGTTGCCAATGCTCTTTCGAGGAGATATGCGGTTTTATCATAACTACAGATCAGACTGTTTAGGTTTGTGAATATTAAAGAACAGTACTCTGAGGATCCATACTTTGGACCCATAATTTTTTAATGTGTAGATGGGAGGACAGTGGATGAATATCATGTGGAGGATGGCTACTTGTTTTGAGGTGGAAAATTATGCGTGCCAACTTGTTCACTGAGGGAGTTATTAGTCAGGGAAGCCCACGGTGGAGGTCTCTCCTGATATTTTGGGGAAAAGAGGACTTGTGAATTAATAAATGGCCAATTCTTTTGGCCAAAATGAGGAAAGATGTGCACTGAGTTTTCGAAAGCCGTATTGTATGCAAGAAGGTAAAGTGTTAAGCAGAGCAAGGGAAAGCAATATCCCTACCTGTCCTGACGAAGTCGTGGATTGAATTGAGCATGGACTTTGTTTTCGAATTACCACAAACTGCCTGAGGCAAAGATTCTGTAATGGTCATCATGGATTGGTTCGGTAAGATGGTACACTTCGTGTCCTACACCAAGACTAACGATGCTTTAGTTATTGCTTCTCTTTTCTTGCAGGAGATTATGCGAATATACAGTGTGTTAAGAAGTGTACTCTCTAATAAAGACTTGAAGTTCTTAAGCCATTTCTAGAGAACCTTGTGGCATTGGTTGGAAACCAAATTACTCTTCAGTACCTCATGTTACCCCTAAACTTATGGCTAAACAGAAGTGGTTAATCGTACTTTGGGGTCGTTGCTCCGAGTTGCAGTAGGTAAGAACTAGGTTGATCAAGACGTCTGCCTGCCAATAGTCGAGTTCACCTATAACCAAACAGTATATGACACCATTAAGCAGACACCATTAAGCAGACTCCCTTTGAGGTGGTCTATGGATTCAATCTTGAGTTTCCCCTTGACTACACCCACGCAAGAGCACCCTAACACAATGGCTAGAGTACAATCCCTTCAACACATTTATGATAAGGTCACTCAACATATCAACTAAGCTGCCAGAAGAAGACGAGAAAAGACCAAGGGTAGAACAACTAAACAATTTCAACTAGGAGACTTGGTGTGGTTACACCTCAGCAAAGAGCAATTCCCAATATGAGGAGGAACAAATTATTTGCAAGAGCGGAAGGACCTTTTAGAATTCTCTAAAAGATCAATGACAATACCTACAGGTTTGAATTGCCCGAGGACTATAGGGTTTCCGATGCTTTCAACATTGCCGACCTCAGTCCATATCACCCTTACAAAGAACTAAGTAAACACCATTCGAATTTTATCCTAAATCCAAAACAACTCGAAGGGAATGATGGGAATCAGGTTATCGGACCTCTAACCCGCAACCGAGCCCGAGAACTAAAGGGGCTATCACAATGAATCCTTCTGTTCTAACCAACCTCTGCTGAAGCTGAGTACTTCCTTGCCAAGTCACCCTTCATGCCATACTCATTTTTTTATAGTATACCAAGTTGATGATTACTCTCCAACACCGAGCCATCCAATTACTCGGCATCTTCCTTGTTGAGAAGCCGAGAGAGTCTAGACTGACTAAGCCATCCCTACTTGGATAAGCCTGTTTATCTGTACTTTTTGTTCGCATCTTCTAATGACCTCACCAATGTAGTATAGCCACGTGTACAGTATTATATATAGAATCCGTTGTACTAATGATTATTTTTCTTATATATTCATTTTTACCCTTTTGTATCTTATACATTACTCCTTTAAAAAATGTCATTTTTGTCTTTTCCGTTTTAGGGAGGTTGCCCTAACTTATGGGCATAAATATCCTTGTACTTGTAACTGCGAGAACATTATATCATTCTTAATACACTCTTGAGTACTTTTTCTTCCTTGAGTAAACACTGTTTATTTACTTTTGGCATCACTCTTATCTTTTCCCTTAAGCAAGGTTAGGTGACGAGTAACCTCACCGGACCAATTCGTAAATCATATCAAATTGAGCTGTGAGTCATCGAAAGTTTGATTGGTACGTCATATCTTCTAGAACCATTCGTGGGTTTTGCTTACTATTTCATTCTTCATTTTTACCCTTTCACACTGTTCCCTATTAATCCTTTTTGAGCTTTCTGTAAACTTAGACCCATCCAGTGACCGATCTTGTTTGTTCTTGATTACGGTTTGCAACACTACTAATGAAGTTAGTATCACTGTTCATAATGCTCAACTTATCCAAGAATAGATCTTAGCTCAGCAAGATTGAGGTGGAGGAGTTTGAAGAGTAGGAGGACATGTGTGAAAGAGAATAGACCTTGGTGAGGTAGATGAGGAGACTGAGGAGGAGTATAATGAAGTAGAAGACAGAACATGAGCACCTAGAGTTACCGACCATATGAAGCTTCAAATTCCAAGCTTTAACGGTTTTAGGGATGCTAATGACTATCTTGATTAGGAGGAGAAAGTGGAGTAAGTCTTTGATTATTATTAATATGAGGACTACGAGAAGGTGAGGACTAATGCTGTAGAATTCTCAAGTTATACTGCAATATGGTGGAGAAACTTTCAAGCCATGAGGAGATGAGATGGATTAGAGAAGTTATCACTTAACCTAAGATAAAAAGAGTCCTTAAAGCCAGATTTGTGCCAAATACCTATTATAGGACACCTTTGCTTAGCTTTAAGAGTTGAGACAAGGAAACTAAACTGTTGATCAATACATATGAGAATTCCAAATGGTTATGATTTGTTGTGAAGTCAACGAGCCATCAACCAGAACTGTTTCAAAATTTTTTAGTAAATTAAGAGTAGAAATCTGAGATGTAGTAAGGCTACAACATTTTGTCACTTTGGATGAAGATATAAGAATAACCTAGCGTATGGAGAGGTAGAGGTGGAATAGGCTAATCCGACCTCAACTAAGCTAACCTACTCAAAGTAGCCAACTTGCCTATGTTGGTAACCAAGTTCAATGTAACACTAAGCCTAGTAGGAGAATTGAAGTCATGCCCTAGCAGAAGAGCCAAACTGCAGACTAGGATGTGCTAAAGAGGACCTATGAGAAAGGTCAAGGTTTTAAAGGGAGGATGAGCCAAATAAAGTATTTCAAGTATCAAGGTTTTTGTCACATGGCTGCCTGGTGCCCCAACTAACATATTATGGTTATTAAAGGCAAAGTCCTTACCTTTAAGATAGACAGTACTGATGAAGAGCCTAAAGAAAAGGAAAAATTGAAAGAGGAAGCTAAAGAGGGTAGTGAAGGACTTATAAAAGAAAATGTATATGTTGATGACCTAGATAAGCTGACCTTAGTAGTTCGATGAGCCTTAAGCATTGAAACCCCTACCAAGGGGAAGCAACGCGTGAACTTATTCCATACTACATACAAGGTAAATGAGAAAGTGTGTGCACTCATTATAGACAGTGGGAGTTACACCAATGTTGTGTCCATCAGCCTAGTGCAAAGGCTTAAATTGCCAACCTTGTCGCACCCAAAGCCATACGAGTTACATTGGTTGAACGAGAAGGAAGTATTATTGTCGATCTTGATTAGGAACTATTCTAATAAGATTCTCTATGATGTACTACTAATATATGAATCCCATGTGGGACGACCCTAGCTGTTCGACCGTAGAGTTATCCATTATGGGTTCAGGAATATGTATGTCTTTAAGAAGGATGAGAGAAGGATCACCTTAAACCCAATGACCTCCTTAACTAAGTGAGCAAACTACAAGCAAAATTAACTTGAGGATCTAAGAAGGCCTTAGTTCTCAACTGTTTTAAGCTCTAAGCAGCTATTATGTCTAATATATCGATCTTCTTATTGGTTCAAAGATTACTAAAGTTGAGGAAGCAAGTTCGACTACCTAAGGAGATCTGAGGACTGTTAGATAAATATGCGGATCTATTTCTCAAGTAGTTACCTGAAGGTTTACCCCCTTTTCGAGGAATTGAACATTGTATTGACTTGATCCCTATTTCTGTCTTATTGAATAAGCTTACTTATTATATGGATCCCCAGCAAGTAGTTGAGCTTTAGAGACAAGTCCATGAACTATTAGAGAAGGGATGTGTGAGAGAGAGTCTCAACCCTTATGTTGTACCTGCATTACTTATGCCAAAAAAGGATAGTACTTAGTAAATGTGTGTGAATAGTAGAGCTACGAATAAAATCATAGTTAACTATAGGTACCCATTCTTAGGCTGGATGATATGTTAGACAAATAGAGTGGTGCTAGAGTCTTCAACAAGATCAACCTAAAGTTAGGTTGCCACCAGGTTTACATGAGGCAAGGGGATGAGTGAAAAATTGCGTTCAAAACCTAACATGTTTGTTTGAGTGGATGGTAATGCCTTTCGAGTTATCAAACTCCCCAAGCACTTTCATAAGACTAATGAATGATGTTTTCAGAGATCTAATCGGAAGATATGTTGTGATTGACTTTGATGACATCCTTGTCTATAATGTCGATTTGCTACGTCATATTGATTATCTTTGAGTTGTTTTTAATGTTCTCTGAGGAGAGAAGTTGTTTAGAATCTGAAGAAGTATTGTTTTTGCAAATAAGAAGTAATCTTCCTTGGATATGTTGTAAGTAGAGAAGGATTAAGAATCGATGAGGAGAAAGTACAAGCCATTGTTGAGTAGTCGACCCCATTTTCCCTTATTAAGGTAAGAAACTTCAATGGATTAGCTTCCTTATATCGCTGATTTATTTAAGGTTTCAATTCAATAGTTATACCCCTTACCAAGCTAACAAATAAGAACGCAGAGTTCAAGTGGGAAGAGAAGGACAGGAGAAGCTTTGCCAAGGTAAAAGAACAATTAAACTCTATCCCAGTCTTAGCTCTGCTCAACTTTGAGAAAATATTTGAGTTTGAATGCGACGCATTAGGTGCCAGCATTAGAGTTGTGTTGATGCAAGAAAGCTTACCTATTGCCTATCATAGTGAGAAGCTTAGAAGGGCACAACCGAACTACCACGTAACTGATAAAGAACTTTCGACATTAATCTGAGCTCTTCATGTATGGCAACACTATCTCCTATCAAAAGAATTTGTCATATATACCAATCCTGGATCCTTGAGATACCTGCAGAGCCAATCGAAGCTCTCTAAGTGCCAAGCCTGATGGGTCCTAGAAGGATTTAATTTTGTCACCAAGTATAAGCAAGGCAAGGCTAACATAGTCGCTAATGCCTTATTAAGGAGATACGCACTTTTAACTGAGTAGTAGACCAGACTTTTAGGGTTCGTAAACATTAAGGAACAATATGTCATGTCTCAAAGGGATGGAGTCGTAACAGTCCTACCGTATGAACTATTCTAGGGTAGAAGTTAGCCTTACAACTGTTACCGTAAACTTAGTTCACACCAAGCGTACTCAACTCAATTGCTTTGAAGCATTCAATTCTATACTTATTATTAATGAAACCTATGTTAGAGGTTTTCAAAATACCTACTCAAGAACACCAATAGTTTATAAATTAGTAAAAATAGTTGTAATTCCATTTAACTAAAGTTTCTAGCATTCTTGAAATGTTTACCAAAAGCCATAGGTTTTGGTGTTTATGTACAACATGTTGGGAACTTATGGCATCTTTAGAGTACCATATGTTATTTACTTTCCATAAAAGGTAAAAGATGGCCAAGCAAAAGTTTAGTTCTTATTGGCCTTCAATTGTTCTTACTCCCTAGTTGAAGTATACTATCTTGAGGGTAGTTATAACATAGCCTCCTTAATCATTAGTCAACCTGTAATAAGATCTATAAAGATGTAAGCATAACTAACTCAGTAAGTAAGACGGAGATAAAAGAGCACATCAAGCATAAACATGGTTTTTTAATCAAATTATTTTAATGAAATGCAACGTAAACAAGTAAATGCCATCATAAGACGTTATTCAGTCCATCGTAAGATTAAAGAAATTGCGCCCGCTCTAATCTGGTTTGAGGCGATTAATGTCGAGCACTCGTGAATCAAAATTAAATCGAGGCTTATGTAATGAAGAACATCCTCCTCCCATAACTACCTTCAAACCACGGCTCTTAACCTTACCGTGATCTCCTCTCCTATCACTTAGTTTAGCTAAGGGTGGAGAAAGAAGCATTTCATTTATTCTCATCGAAGAGAGTCTGTATTTAGCCCAAGAATCCTAATTGTTTCCCCTTAGTGGTTACTATACATGACTAGTTAGTAAAAGTTTAGTCCTTAGATACGTCCTTAGTTACGTCCAACTAAGTGGTGATAAGCCATTTCACAAAGCAAAGTTAATCAGATATAAACATACAAAGCAGCACTCTAAGTCTACAATTCAAGTAACAATCACATACAAAGCATGTGTGTATTTAACTAAGTTACAAGTATAATCAAAAGCACTCTTAGGCCTCCAAGTACTATAACATAGTACTCTAACATGCCACGAAACATGGATTCCAGCTTATTTGAAGTTTCCAATTTGCTTACTCAAGTTTGATATGAGTCGTATTATCGCCGCTCGCTCCTATAATATAAATATCATTTTAGTATTTATACCTTTATTACTTATAAGCTTCAAATCATTATTTTTAATTTAAAATTATAATTTTATTTAATTATTCAGGTTCTATATTATTTATCATGTAACCCTTGTTATATATATGTATGTATATATATATATAATTGTAACATAATACTATTGGTGAAAGTATCATTCAATAAGCAATATATGTCTATAGTATATGTATATATTTTTTAAATAGGACTAATTACGTTTAAAATATTCTATAATATGTAATTTACTATATACATAAAATTATTATATTGTACTATACATACCAATGATGGGATTAATTAGATGCCATTTTGCATGTATGGTTTATTTATATATATACAAAAAAGATTATTTATACAAATATATATATATATATATTTAACTAGTTCCTTTTGGGTTATTAAATAGAAATAATAAAAATATAACTATCAATACTTTAAGTTTAAAATTCGAACAAGAAAAAAATTATGTAATCGTATAGACAAAATGCTCAAATCAAGAAAATAACAAGGTTATGGATATATTATTATTATTTTTACGATAATTAAATATCAATTAAAAGAAATAATATATATAATTATGGAAACAAAGTTATCTGAAAATATTGGACATCGAAAAAATTTGAACTTTCTAATCTTCTTCTTCTTTTTTTAAAATTTNTATGTAATTTACTTTATACATAAAATTATTATATTGTACTATACATACCAATGATGGGATTAATTAGATGCCATTTTGCATGTATGGTTTATTTATATATATACAAAAAAGATTATTTATACAAATATATATATATATATATTTAACTAGTTCCTTTTGGGTTATTAAATAGAAATAATAAAAATATAACTATCAATACTTTAAGTTTAAAATTCGAACAAGAAAAAAATTATGTAATCGTATAGACAAAATGCTCAAATCAAGAAAATAACAAGGTTATGGATATATTATTATTATTTTTACGATAATTAAATATCAATTAAAAGAAATAATATATATAATTATGGAAACAAAGTTATCTGAAAATATTGGACATCGAAAAAATTTGAACTTTCTAATCTTCTTCTTCTTTTTTTAAAATTTTTTTTCCTTCTTTCTACCTTTCTTTCTCTGCTCTTTCCCTCTCTTTCTCTCCTTTCTCCCTCTCTTTCTCTCCCTCACCTGACTCTCCTTGATTCTTGCCTGTCTACGGAAATATGGCTTTAAGCCACACACACATATATAAAGCAACATTTCATCGCTTTCTTTAAGGTGGTGGAAATTATTATATATTATTTTTTTTGTTCAAATTTATGTAACCTTTTAAAAGTAATTTTTATCATAATTTATTATTTAAGAATTTTCTTAATATATTTCAAAAGTAGTAGAGCATTATATTATACATCTAATCTAAATTTTTATTTCTCAACTAATTAAAATTTAACCTGATAAACTTTACGTTATAATCTAAATTACTCGTATTTCAACTTATTTTTGAAATTTAACTCTACAGGACTATTTCTTATAACTTTTGGGAAATTCATATTATCATTTGGTCTTATTCGAACCTACTTGTTCATTGGTCTTATGTTCTAAAATAAGATCCTCAATATAATTTTTTTTTTAACATGTGATATATATGGATATGTTCCATTAATTATTTGAGATTTATTCATATACATTTTATATATAATTTTACCTCTTAATATTAGTTTTAAGACCATGTTGTTGATTTCAAAAGATCTATCATAAGCTATATATAAAATTACGAAACTCTATGATATAATGATTAGACTTGATAAACTTAAGAATTTTAACAAAATTGTATATACATAGGCTTAATTTGAGATATTAAAGCTATATCGTTATTTCTTTTAATAATTTTTTTCTTTTATTATAGTCGTCATGAAGGTCAATTAAATTTTAAGAACGTTGATATAATTCATAATTTCTAAAGTGTATATCAAGCACTAAACTTTTCATTTTTCCCCTTTTTTTTTAAATTAATTTATATGCTTACATAGAATCTATCTCTAATAATTTGTTAATTATCGGAATTTATTTTATACGTTTTCGATAAATAACAAGTAATATACGTATAACTTAATAATTTAATATTCAACTATTTTATTGTTTTATTTTCCTAATTCTAATCTTACGAGGTCTTTTCTATGATCATTTTTAATTTCATCATAAAATTCAGACTCCATCGGTTGATTTATGCGATTATCCTAAATTTTATAAACCGTCTCCAAATTGACCAATTATGAATTAATTATTAGTTTTTGCAGGGTCTTACACAACCATACGACCTTCATTTTGGTCCCATATATGGACGCTGTGAGGAAGGGAAGATAGTGGATGAATATTACGTAGAGGATGAATATATGTTTTAAGGTAGCAAGCTGTATATGTCAACCTGTTCTGTAAGAGAACTACTAGTAAAAGAAGCTCGTAATGGAGGACTTTTTAGGCACTTTCGAGAGAAAAGGACGTTTGAGCTATTGAATGCGGGGTTCTATTGGCTTAAGATGAAATGAGATGTGTACCATGTAGTTGAAGGTTGTGTAACTTGCAAGAAGGCAAAGAGTCGGGCTAAACAAGGGAGAGCGTTGCCTCTACTTGTCCCGATGAGACGATAGGTTGATCTGAGCATTGACTTTGTCCTCAATTTACCCCAAACTGCTTGAGGCAAAGATTCAATAATGGCTATCATTGGCAAATTTAGGAGGGTAGCATATTTTGTGCCTTGCACTAAGACTAATGATGTTTCGACTATTGCTTCTTTGTTTTTACAGGAAATTGTTCACTTGCATTGAGTACCAAAGAGTATGGTGTCAAATTGCAACTTGAAATTTCTGAGCCATTTCTAGTGAACTCTTTGGTATCAGTTGGGAACCAAACTACTGTTTAATACTTCTTGCCATCCCTAAGTAACGGTCATATAGAGGTCATAAACCACACCTAGGATTGCTGCTCCAAACTGTAATGAGAAAGAATTTAGCCAATTGGGATGTATGTCTACTTATAGTAGAATTTGCTTAGAATAGATCAATACACGTTACTATTAGACATGCATCATTTGAGGTTGCCTATGATTTTAACCTCAAATTACCTCTTGATCACACTTCGATGCCATTACTCGACCAAGAAGACCTAAAAGTGAAGACCAGAGCTTCGTCCTTCTAACAAATTTTCCAAAGAGTTGCCTAACACATTGACCGAGTTGCCAAAAAGTTAAGGGAGAAAGGAAAAGGAAAGAAAGCAAAGCAATTTTAGCTTGGCGATCAAGTATGGTTGCACTTAAGCAAGAAGAGATTTCTTAGTAGGAGAAAGAACAAACTATCTGCTCGAGCTAGCGGACCTTTCAAGATACTCGAAAGGATAAACAATAATGCCTATCGAGTAGAGCTACCCGAAGACTTTAGAATATCCGGCATATTTAATATTACTAACTATAGCCCCCTACCGACCGAACAAAGAGTAGGGTAAAGATCAGTTAGATTTGATCCCAAATCCTAATCGACCAAGAAGAGATGATAGGAATTAGACCACTGAACCCTTGACTCGAGCTTGAGAATGAAGGCTCGAGAACTTAGTGAATCACGTTCTCCTTTACAAATCCACATAGGAGGACTTCGATCTCCTTTAACCCGTCAACCTACTAACATGGTCGACCCAAACTCTTCCGATCCTAACGCTTCTTTTTGGATACTGATCTAAGTAGCACCTAACCAACAGTTCGACTCATCCATCCAACAGCTTGATTGACCTAATTTTGAGCTACTCAAAGCATGTTTAAGCTTAATCTACCTTAGAAGAATTTTCATCTCAACTCGGCAACAACTAGGCTAACAAAACAATTTTGTTTGTTCTGCTAGAAGCACTGCTATTGATTGCCAGCTACATATCCAAATGACCTCGTGATGGGACCTACTGCATAAATCAAATGTTTTCTTGATTTTTTATTTATACCATTTAACATTCCTTATATTTTACTTATTTTGGACATTACCCTTTTTGTCTTTTCCATATTTAGTAGGTTACCTTAGATTTTTGGGTACAAATACCCTTGTATTTTGTAGCCGCAAGAATCATCCCTATCAAAATAAACTATATTTTCCTTTGTGAGCATCCTCATGATTACTTAGCTACCCCAAGGAGGTTGCACAAACATTGCATGCAAAGTGCTCTCAACTACTTTGAAAAGAAGTTAAGTCCACTTTTATGCCAAATAGCATACAGCAGAGAGAAGTTTAACAAGAGTAGATATTTTCTCTAGTGAATTAAATAATTATAGACAAGGGGAGAATCCCTTTAAATATAAGAGGTCTCCACGACTAGAAAACCTAAATTATTCTGATGTAACTATTAATATATAATCTTACCTAACCTTAGCTACCTACCTCACTTGGCAAGATATGTTATATCTAAACATATCTACAAAATTCTAAGGAAAATATCTAACCTTAGTCATAGGGCTTACATTGAATGGACCTCAATATACAAACAGAAAAAAGTGAAAATAAGATTAATGAAAAGCCTATGACATTTTCCCCAACATAAATTAGAGTCATCCCCTTCGCTTTGTGCTTTCTGGAAATCTTGTCTACAAAATGCCTAAAGTACACACAGTCACTCGTTTCTTCCCAAGTTAACCACCTTAAGGCAGGCCTTTCCACTTCACTAAGTACCAAGTAAGATGGTAGCCTGGATTTTGCATCAAGTGCCTTGAAAAATCTTCTTTGCCTCCCTTTCATTCTATTCTCCTTGTAATCATTGCTAAGGTCTCCTCCTTTTTGATTCAGTGCTCCATAGAAGTCTCCACAAAGGTTTTTATAACTTCTAACATCTTTAGCCATTAGAACTTATCCTCCCTTGACAAATGTTTGGAATCCGAGATGTTTTAGTCCCTTAGGTCATGGAATCACTCTAAAATCTTCCTTTAAGGATTTTCATAATTCAAGGCATGTATATTCCATCTCTTCCTATAGAGAAGTCTAATCTCTATTTAATACTTATCAGTCTAGCATCCATACTCTAGAACTAACTTGGCTTGAGGATCTTGGCTTAGCTTTGTTTTAATCAGCACCAACAATTCGCCAAGTTCTTAGCCCTTTATCTCTTGGCCTAAAGTATTAGCTTTCTCTCTTACCTCTTCTTTTTTTAGACCCACCTCTTCTATTGTTTGCATCTTTGCCTAAGCTTCCCCTTTCATTTTGGATACTCGCTATGCCTTATGGACCACTCCTTTTTTCTGGTCTAGGCAATGAGTTTCTTTAGCTTTATCTGTTTTGTAACCTATGCATGACACAAAAAATTTAGGGGGTCTACCAGCATTATGGATGATAAGAATTGTGCATTGCTTACCTTCATCCATAATAATGATGTGGTTTGCAAATAAGACAATCTAGGCTTTAACTTAGTTGAGGAAATGTAATTACAAGAGACATGTGTAATCATCTAAGGGGATTGCCTCCATCATTACTCTTCTTCTCCATTAACCCACCTTGAACTCTACATCGTGAACTATATTAGCAATAGGAACTTCATCTTAGTTCATCGTTCTTAACTTGTTCTTGCCTTTTTGGACCTTAATGCCTAGCTTCTCAGTTATCTTTTTAACAATAAAGAGGTTGATTGTCCTAGTATCTACTAAGGCATTCATCATTTAACCCACAACAAATGCCTCTACATACATTAAGCTTTTAGGACTCCTTAATGGTCTTAGCCTATACCTGTATAGAACCTAATTGCTTCAAAATTTTAAGCTTATAGTTTGATTAAGCCTCCTCTTCCTCCTCTTCAATTGTAACTAGAGTTACCAACTTATCTTAAACTAAGCTTTTTTTTTCCCTTAAAATAGTTTGTTCTTTGGTTACTTCTCTTATCTATAAGAGCCTTATCCTTTCTATAACTAGTCTTTTCATTTCTACCTAGGCTCAAGCCATTTGTTGGTAGGCTCCCCTACTTGCCCCATGGCTACCTTCCATTACTTTTGCAAGTTCTAATGACTTGAACTCATGTTTTCAGCAATAATTATAGCTTGGGGCTAAGATTTAGATATCTCACTTGTTTAACTCCACTTAGCCCTACCTCTACAGCCAATCACAAAATATGAACATCGAATCCTCATCATTTATGTTAAGAATCTTTAGAATAGTTTTGAGAACTTTCGCACATACTTCTTATGGACACCTCAATGTTTTAACCACGTTGGTTCTACCTAAGCCTCCCTCTCGACATTGGTTGGGTAAAATAGAACCTTTAATTCTACTTTAAACTCTCCATACATCACAATGGTATTGGCTCCCCATTTAGCCTGATCAAACCTTCTAAACTACATAATATGACCCCCTCATCTAGGAACATGAGAACTACCCATAATTTTAATGTGTTGTTTAATACCCTGACTACATTAGAGTGTTGCCTCATATATAGGAGAAATTATCTATCTTCCTAATATTCTTAACCCTATATATGTTCTTAACAATTGGCATGTCTACTCTTGAAATCACCCTCACCTAAGTTAGGGTACATTTGATCTTGAAACTTTGTTGGACTTAGGCCCTTAAAATCTTCTACTCCTTCTTTAAGGAACCGATTGTCCCTTCTAAAGTAACGTCATGCCTTTGCAAAATCTCAATAGATTGAGTTGGTAACTTTTCCCTTGGGAACTCTTCTTTAAGCTTACATGAGCTATCCTTTATAGCTTGAACGTAGTCCAGTACATTGGTTGTAGCTAACTTTACCTTAGCCACCTTGGCCTCCACAAATGTTTTGTTCCACCAAGAATTTCCTCAAATGTCTAATCATCAACCGTGAAAGGAGCAATAGGAATCCCATCATATTTAGGAACAATATCAACAACCTTTGTTTTTTCAATTAATTTGAATCAAAACTTGCTTTTCTACCACTTGTTACGTATGGAATGTTTGCAAACCTAACTTATGTGACACGTGACTCTTTGGAATTTTACTAAGAGTTTAATCTACCTTCTTACTAAGCACTAAAGAAATATGCAAACTAAAGAGAGAAAGTAGAGTAAAGCTCTTATAAGAGTATAAATATTTTTCAAGTGAATTAGGCGATTACAAATGATGAGAGAATCCCCTTATACATAAGAGGTCTCCGTAAATGAATGACTTAAATATTTTCAATCTAATGGTAATTGTACGATTTAACCTAGTTTTATCAACTTACCTTCACTTATTGAGGTTTATTGAATTCGAACACTTTTAAAAAGATTTAGAGAATGGATTCAAGGGAATGGATTGCTTCTTAGGCATTGGCATTATGCCAAATGGACCTTTATATGCAAATAGAAAAGTAGAAAATAATAACCCATGACACGAGCCCTCTTTGGTGTTAGGTGGTTGCCTACCATAATGAGTGGGTCATACGACCCACATATAGTGGTCCATTCTAACTTATCATTTTATTGGCCATCATTAGCCATTCTCAAACCTTTAGACGAGCTGTTAATAATGGATTGCTAATTCTATTAGGGGGTTTTCTAATTTGTACACTTTTAATATCTTTTGCAAATTTTTATTAAATTATTTAAATAAATATATTTAGTAATATTAATTTATTGGATTAATTATTATTAACTAATGATTAGTTGATGCGTGTTTCTATTTTAAAAAATTAAATAATTATAAGGCATGGATCATGTGTTTGTAAAAAAAAAAAAAGAAGATACATGTCACTTATTTATGAAAATACAAAACATGACTCAATCTTTTTTGTAATATTTCCAATTTAAGAATTTCTGATTGAGTTATGTTTTAATTGGAACCCATATAATTATATATTATTTTTTTTTCAAAAACCATATAATTACTTAATGCTATAGATATGTTTATCAAGCTTAGAGTTATAAACAAGTCGAATCGAGATGATACCATATTAAACTCGAGCTTGAGTCGAAATTTTAAAGCTTGAACTTAACTTGAACTCGGTTAAGCTTAGAATCTTAGGCTTAAGCTTAACTTGAAGTTATACTGAATAAATTCAAGCTCTACTAGATTAAGCTTGTTTAAATTTAATTTATTTAAAAACGCATTTTTTTTTCTAATTATAATAATATTGGTATTCAAACTTGAATTCAATTTGATTGACGTTTATATCGGACTCGAGTTTAATTAGGCTCGCGAGCTAGTTGAGTTAAGTATCATGAAGCTCGAGTTTGACTCAATTAATTGCTCGAGCTTTACTCAATTTTTCTTGAATCAAAACTCGAGTAAATATCTTGAGTAAATATTGAGTTAAATTCAAGTAACTTACGAGTAGTTTAACTCGTTTACATCTTTAATCAAGTCTAACCATTGTAAATGAAACTGAATGATAATTATGTTTCTTTTTATATTTTAGTTTGAAAATAGTTTCCAAATTGAATGGAATTGAAAATTTACAATTTTTTTTAAAAGACACATAGATTTAGACAAAAAACTAAATTAAACCGTTTTTTATATATCTGTATAGATATGCATATATATCTTAAAAGTAAAAAAAGAAGAAGCTGTTTTTATTGTTATATTCATAACTTATTTCATTTTTCTTTAAAATTGTTAAGACTAAAAAGTTATCTAGATTTATTTTTTATTTGCATTTTTCATATTATAATTGTAAATTAAGTTAAAAAATTTTAAATGGTTAATGTCACGGTTTATATCTCAATTTTATCATCTTTTATAATTATATACTCGAAATTTCAGCTTGCCTTATTATATACTTGATTAATAATTTAGTTATTATCATTTATATCTCAGTTAACTTTAATTCACATCGTTGATCCAGTAAGTACAATTAATCATTAGGGTAGTCGCCTTCAGCTTTAAGAGGGTTGTATGACCTCTCAAAGATAACTGTTGGCTAATCTTTACAAGATAATGGGTGTTCAACACTTTTAAAAATATCGGTCATGAGACCCATTAGTGGCCATACACAGCTTTACTGGTATCGTATAACCCCTCCCTAAAGTTATGGGTGGTTATTGTATTAGCTGATCGTGATAATTGAATTAATAGTATGAATTAGAGTTAGATGTGGTATAAACGATAATAACTAAATTTTTAATTAAGCATAAAATTAAATAAATTGAAACATCAGATATATAATTATAAAAAGATAAAATTGGATAAAATTGTAACATTACTCCAATTTTAAATGATATTTTATCAAGTCCTACTTTATAGAATATAGACTTTGATGAGTATTATTTTTTGGATTAGGACTTAATCTCTCATCACAAACGGCAAGGCAATAACTTACGATGGATGTACATTTTTCCTCTCATTCATGATACGACCGAATCTATTTTACATCAAAATCGCTACAATCTATATAATTCTTTCATTGGACCATTTCACATGAAAAACAACATTCTATAAGAACCATGTAATAATACCGGTACGAGGATGATGCGCAATAGCGTGACCGGGAGATACGAGCTGTAGGTGACTGTCTTCTCGACTAATTTACCAAAATACCCAAAATCTCAATCTCCCTCTCTCTTTCTCTCTGTACTTTCCAAATTCCCTACCTCGGTCCGTCTGTACTGGGGCACTGGTGTTGTGTTCCTCCTCAGTTCAAAAGTAGAAGACGGTACTTTCCTTGCCTTGCAGGCCTCCCTTGACTCTATTCCATTTCCTCTCCATAAAGTCACCCTCATCCTCTCCTCGTTATTTTCACCATTCTCTCTCTCTCTCTCTCTCCCTCCCTCCCCATTACAGCATCAAGAAATGAGTCTAAACGCCGAGTCTTTCCTACTCAAAACCCCTTTTCGATGCTTTTATCCTCAAAGAAGAGTTATCATAACATCCGCCGTAACGCCTTCTCTCCGTTTAGAGTATCCAATCTCCAAGCTCTTCGTTTCGTCCAGAAACGAGGCCTTTCCTAAGGGTTTTGGCCTTTCTTTCCTTCCTCTTCGTCGTCAATCTCAACGGTTCTTTGCTTTTGCAGCCTCCGACGAGGAAAAATCGGTAATTTCCCCCCTTTTACTCGCAAAGTTTTTATTTTTATATTTATTTTTTACATTTCCAATTTCTGTAGCAGTTTTCTTTTTTCTTTTTTTTTTTTTTTCTCCGAGGAATTTCCGTCTAGAATTTGGTTTCGTAGTTTCCGGATGTTTCACCATTTTGTTAATTAATCAATGTGAATTGTGCTTGCGGCCAGTTGCTTGAAGGGAATGGTTTCTGCTGACTTTCTAGGTTCGTCATAATCTAGGTTTTATATCTATAGGATGCTACTACAGTGCTAATGGAAAGCCATTGTGTTAACTAATAGTGTTTGTTGGTAAAAGAGTAGGTGCAACGAATTGAGTATTGTATTGAGCTTGAAATTAATTCGAAAAATTAAAGTTTGAGATCGGCTCAGAGTTTTACTTCCTGAGTTTGAAGTCCACCTGACTATAATCTTTTAGGCTTAATGAGTTGGAATACATCTCTCTTGGTTAAATTGGTAATGGAGCTTACTTGAATTTCACAAAGCTTAAGCTTGATTCTTGAAGGAGCTCAATTAGGTTGAAGCTTGAAGGACCAATAAGCTATTCAAGTAGCCAAAGTTTGACTATAGTCAAATCAGAGTACATGTCAAGCTGAGCTCAAAATTCAAATGCCTTGTTAATTAGCTTGGTTCATTTAAGCTTGTAAGGGGAAGAAGGTAATGAAAGCAAGTGGAGGCCATTACTGGTGAGCATTGAAGGCTACTACGAAATGGGAACATGATTTTTGTGGAAAAGTTTTGTTAAAGTGCATCATGAGTACTTGTTAACATATTTTTTAAATGACTGGCAATTTCTAAAATAATGATTACACATTACACAAGCAAGATAAATGTATTGGATTGGATAAACTCCTCTTTAACAATATATTAATGAGTGCATGGAGGCACTTGTCAGCAAAATCCATTGTAGAAAAAGAAATCTTTCTCAATTTTTGGAAAACATTTTCACAATTATTAAAATGATACTACCACTTCAGTTAGTTACCATGACAGGCTGTCACCATTATCATCAACTGTTACCATCTCCTGCGATTAAGGTTACTAATGAACATTCCATTTGGTTGTTTACCCATGTGGCCATTCTAGATTTATCTTGAAAAAGGTAAAAAAGTTTGAGTACGTGTTCTTTGAAATATATGCTCCATTAGATGGTTGGGCATTGTGAATGACATTTTGATGTAAATTATTTAGAAATATTCCGATGTCGAGGTAGAGAAGGAACAGGAGTATATCAAAACTGAAACCAGTGAAACAGAAGAAGCATGGAAGGAGACTTTGGCTGCTTTCAAAGAACAGGCCTTGAAAATGCAGTGTTTATCACAAGAAGCTTATGAGGTTTACTCCAAAAAAGCTATGATCCTTCTCAAAGAGACTTCGGAGCAATTGAAAATTCAGGCAGAAAAGGCAAGAGAAGATTTGGCAGTGATAGCAAAAGAAATCAGTGAGGGAAGCAAAGAATATTTATCCACAGCTGCAGAGAGCTCTCCTGAAGTGAAGGAGATAGTTGAAACATTTGCTTCTCCAGAAGAAGATCTGAAAGATGTTTCCCAAGTTCGTGATTTCTATCTTGGAATACCATATGGTATGCTAGTTTGTGGGGTTTCAGATATTATCTATCTACGGTTTATTCTCTGAACAAAATAACTCATAGACAGTCTATGTTTTGTCTTTCCCTTGAATAGGCTTTAAAATTATGTCAAAGAAGAATTTATGCCACAAATATAATGTTATTGTGTAGCTGTGTTATTATTGGACTTTTAACATGTTGAAGCATATTTATCTTTCCTTGCATAATGCTGCTGGTTGGCCTTAACATTGATCCATGTTTTGCAGGTCTACTTCTTTCTGTTGGTGGATTTCTTTCATTCATGATAACAGGAAGCATTTCCGCTATCCGTTTTGGTATTATCTTGGGTGGTACACTACTTGCTCTAAGCATATCAAGTTTGAGAGCACACAAAAGAGGAGAATCATTTCCACTAGCCTTAAAAGGGCAGGCAGGTTGGTCTCTTTTGTCGGTTGTGTAAATAGAAGACGTTTCTTAGAGTGTGTCTTATGGTGTGACTAGGATATTACTGCTAACATGAACTGTAGGAATATAATTTCCTAACTTGGATGAATTAGGGTTTTTGGATTGGTGGATGGCTTCGAGTGAAATCACTCTCAGATATGACTCACCGAAAGGGATTATACTCAAGTGATCGATCAAATGATATGACGCACAAACGATCAAGCATGGTACTAGCCACAATCAAGGATTGTTAAGAGTATGGTATAGAGAGATAGGACTCAATGAAAATTCTATTATGTGATAACAATAATAAAAGTATGTTTACGATGCTTAACTAGGCTTAACAATGGCATAAAATGTAATTAACTAAAAAAATTACTAATGACATGGCACAGCAAAAATAATGCACTGGTGGGCTGGTTAGAGAGAAGACTGGCATGCGGGTTTGGAGGCTTCCTTGAGCAATTGCAATTGCTTCTGTTCAGATTTCAGTCAGGCCGGTAATTTTGAATACTGGCAAGCCAGCTCATGTACTTGCGCTGGGGTTCCGGTTCTCCTACCATCAGGCTAGCATTTGCGAATGCTGGAAGGCCGGTTTGGCTGATGTGTAGTACTCCCTCTGATTCAAACCATTCAGCTGGGGTAGGTCTGGACCAGCTTGATGGTAACTTATACTGCTACTTCCCTCCTTCAGTTCCCTTGAGATTAAAAGTGTATTACAACATACCAGATCTGAGTTCGGTTCAACACAACATAACAAAACAGTCCTAAAACTATTACAATTATGTAATGCAAAATTCAAGTCTCCATGTTCAGGTTGGTCTTGAATAATCCTTGCAGTCAAACTCCGTAACTCTCTGGCTCTTGCTCAGTCGCTCTAGCAGTTGGTCCTTGTACATGATTTCTATCAGTGTCAATCATTCAATCCCTATAGATAGAATCACCTCTCATGTTTCAGTACATTGGCTGGCCATGTACAGACAGTTTTGACACAAGATGGGGACTAAATATGTTGGACAAGAGGAACTCTTTAGATATAGTTTCATTTACTTGCATAATTCTGTGGTCCACCATGGTAAAATCAAGCTTTGCTGACAACTGGTGCTTGTTTGGTCAAAATGAAGTTTAAATTAATTATGAGCCAGGTGCATTGTGCAGCATCTGGCAGGGCAGGGAGGATTGAGCTGGAGGTTCAATCTTGAATTTTTAAAAGCAAAACGAAGTCTTAGTGGATGCTTGTAATTATGTAAAGTTTGAACCTAATATCCTGGTCCTTTTGCTCTCATTTTGTTTCAAATCCAAACTTGTGGTTGTCTCCTATTTTCTATGTTTCAAACCATTATACCTCTCTCATGCAAATGGATCAAGTCAAGACAACACAAGGCTCAAGCTTGGCTGAGAGCAATACTTGATGAGTTCAATCTCAAAATTCAACTTGAATAGAGGGACTATACATCAAAAAAGGGTTGATGTCAAGTTAAATTAATTTGAACTGAATCCCTTTTAACTCAAAGGAGAAAGAAACAAATTAAGGTTTGGTTTGATCAGGCTGCAAGCCCATTAAAACCAGTATTAATATGGTAGCTTGAGTAGCTTTTGTTCAACTTTACTCATTGATGTCCTAGCTGTATCTATGGAAGCATCTATCTTTTTCTTCTTCTTCTTCTTCTTCTTCTTTTTCTTCCTTATTTGTTTTTCTCTTTTTTTGGTTTTTGTGAGGTAGGGAGGTTACAAAGATAAATTTAGGATAATATGACAAGCTTGTATTTTACATCTGTCCTGTGGAAAAATACACAAGGCTTCTTAATAGTATCTTTACATTGGGGATAATTGAATGAATTGTATTAATAAAGCAATAACAGCCTAATGGAAAGAACTAATTATGGCACCTCGGTTAATGTAGAACTACACAAAAGCTTATAGTTGAATTGAACACATAAGACAAAATTCTTTCTCAGTGGATACTATTTCAAATAAAAATACATTGAAATACAATTACTAAGGGTGATTGTTCAGGTTAGAACCATGCCCCCTCCCCTTCCTTTCCCACTCCCTTCACATTATTGCTTTCTCTCTAAAAGGAAATTTGTGGAGGCTGGAAAAGCAAGTTTCTCTTTGATCACTTGTCTGTTATGCTGAATAATTAAAAAAGGATCCTCAATAGTGTCCTTCCAGTTATGGTGATAAGGGAAACTGCATTGCTAACACCATTGGCATCCGGATGCAGGGACAAACTGGACAGAGAATGAATGAATGCCCATGTGTTTAACATCAGTTTCATATGTGGACAATCATTTAAGTATTTCATAAAATAAGAAGGTTAAGATTTGCTTTGTAATGTTAAAGTTTGCTAATGAGTTTCAATTTCCATGGGTATGTCCTGAAATTTTGAGATGGAGCATCTTAATCTCCAGCATATGCATCTCCTGGTATTTTGAGTGCCATTTTCTAGGATCTAAACTTTTCTTGGGGACACTCGTAATGCTGTTTTTGACTATGTTTTGCTCTCTCCTCTCTCCCTCTCAAGATTTACTTCTATATTCTAAACAACCTCTTCTATCTACAGTGATTGCAGGTATCCTATTTTTAAGGGAAATAAGCTTGCTGATCCAGGTAATAATAAAAACAACCTCTCTCTCTCTCAAGATTTTTTTTATTCTTACCTTTTTCATGGTTGGATTTTTCTTCCTTTTTTTTCTTGTTTTCTATATATATATATATATATATATTGTTTGTCTTTGGGCGGCTGTGGGGGTTTTGATTTGGGGGCAGGGGGTTATTTTCTTGGAAATTCTCTTGTTAACCATGACCAATTCTTATTGTATACTTTTTTCCTTTTCATTTGGCAGAGAGCATCACTTTTCGGTGGTTTGATGACTATATTCAGGTAGTTGAAAACCCTGTATCTTCTGACTTAAAGATTTAATTTTTCTGTGCATATTGCATTTGAAAAGCAATGACTGATGGCAGTGACATGCTTAATGGGAGGGGAAGCTAATGAAAAGCAAATGATGGATTAGACATTCAGGGCCACTTTTGAGGAAGAGAAGAGCTTGCTTGCATAAAGTAACATAACCAATATATGCAGACTAAGCAAGTTACTTTATTACCAAAAATGTAGAGAATTATGTACAAACAGAAAATTTTAATTCCTGGGTTTGTTATTTCCTACCCACATGCAATAGACGTAACAAGATGGATCAACCTTAGTCTTCCTTTCAGATTAGACCTTCCATATTAGGTGGGAAATTCATATTTAAACTTTTGCTCAAATAAGCCTTGGTTTCTCAGTAAATAGGTTCAAAGCTAATTATATATCCATTGGGCATTGACTGTGGAATAAACTATCAGAAAGACCTTCCATATCCCAAGAAGGCATTCTTGAGTCAAATCACTCACGCATTCTTTACTAGGAAATTTCCATGGGAAATTCATTTTCTGATTATCTTGTATGTCGTTCAAATAAAGATACAGTTACGATTGTTATTACCAATGAAATGAAATAGATGAAAATTGCATCATTGATTGATCTCCAAACCAAATTGCCTGCAGAAATTTCTTCTGCATGGGGTGTCACAGCATGGAAGTGAAATCTGATTCAAAATAAACTAGCAATTTGAGATGTTGAAGCTCATAGAGACAGTACCCCCCATTTTAGAACGTGAAAATTTCTTCAATGGCTTTTTACCCCCAGAATATCTCCATAGGATGTTATCATGTGGCTTTAGATAAAATCCTCCCAAGGCAGAATTAATGTATTCAATTGAAATATCTTTTCTGACCTGGCATCATCAGTGAGAGCATTGCTTTTGGACCTTTCTGGGAAGACCTTGCTTCTAGTTGATAAAGAAAATTGCCTGACCTGTTTAAAGCACCATAAGGTGAAATACCACCTGAACCTTTTCATCGAGGAGTTTCATGGTCTTAAAACTTCAAAGGAGAATGCATGGGTAGAATGTGTATCTTCAAACCTATTTATGTGCATATAAATCACATCAGCTGCTGTGCTCTCTTATTATATAAATCAATGTCTTATGGCCTGGCCGTGTGCTTCTGAGTCTCGTAGTTTGCTTTATCGTCTTCATATTGTTGGGCCATCAATCAATTTGGGATACCCATAGTTTGGCTATGTTTGAAGTTATGATTGTGATGATCAAGAGAGAGATTTCACTTCCTTTTCTGTTCAGACAACAGTAGAACAAGTAGTAATGGTGATTATTTTGGGCTTTTCTTTATCTTTTCCCCCTTTTTTCCAATTACTAAAACTGGGACTATTGCTGATGAAATGGATATACAGTTTATAAAGATAAAAAAATATCACAGTTGAAAGTGCAGTAGAAGGATCCTTTTAGTGGTTATACATTTTCCATCTTGGGCATGAGGTTATTAGCAAGTGTGATTTATAGTGTCTGGCTTTGTTCCACATGGCTGAAGCATTGGAGATATATAAAAAACTACTGTGCATGAATTTTTGTCCAATTTGGCGGGATCTTTTCTTGGAATTTATTGCAATTTCATCGCATTCTTCTTTTCTTAAGGGCACTTGTAATTTCTTATTACTAACTCATTTTAGGATGAAAAGATTGGGTGAATCTATACCTGTTGGTGGTTGTCATTGAGCTGTAATATGAAGAATTTTATGTGAATTGTGACAGGCTAAGGATATTGGGATTATTTGGCAGGCCCATTAACTTGAAAGGAGGTCATGATTGCTTTCAATGATTGATACATACTTCTGATAGAAGACCTGTGAATCTTTGTTTCTAGCAACTTTTTATTTGTTGTTTCCTTGCATCTGTCATCAATCTGGTCTCTGATTATATTTCTCTTGTTAGTGGTGCAATGTTGGCGTTTTATCTATATAAGATAAAGCAAAATGGAGAGACGAGAAGAGACTCAAGCTATGAACCTGGAACAGAAGCTTCTTGATTCAATTGCAGGTTAGTCTGTCGATTTAACTGGATATTCACTGTGCAGTTATCATCTGTCTGCAAGCATATTATATCCTCTTCATGGATAGCCTGAAAGATTAATCTGCTTAAACTTATTTATGGTCAGATCGTGCTTTCCATGAAGTTGTCAGTTTGAGGAGATTAGTCTTGTTTGAAAATACTGAAGCTGCTGGACACTGGGCGAATATTGGGGAAACATGGGCTCCCAGTTTAGCTATGGGAGGATAGGCATCACTTGGTTTGGATGAAAACTTGTTCTCCTTTTGTCATTCAGTCTAAAGCAGGCTCAGGTTATACCTTTAGGTAGGACTTGAGAGGCTTCAAACTTAGTTTGTTTTATGAACAGTCCCAACGTAGGCTTAGCACAGTAGAAATGGTTGATATGAATAATCCAGAGTTTACATAAGAAATACGATCTCCCTTTCCTGTAACACAATCTATTACTCTGGACCTTGTTTGAAAGATTCCATTCGGAAGGATCTTTTCTGTTGTTTCCTGCATGAAAGGCAAAGCAACCGCGGTATTGCCGGATCCTTTAATGTGTAAAAGAGACCGGTAACGCTTATATCTTGAGAATTAAAAATTGAGAATTTTTATAGTTTATATTTTATTTTTCTTTAATTTATATTTATTTTTTTAATAAATTGATACATTTTTTAAAAAATACAAAGGAAAATAATATATGAATCGGTCAAGTCAATTGGTCTATTTAGGATCACAATCTATTAGAGTTAAAGGGATTAATCGAATTAGTTTTATAAAAGGGTTCAGATCAATTATGTTAGATTGGATGGATTAATTTGGATCGATAACATTGGGTAAAAATAAGAGCGGGATATACATGTACATAGGGATTTTCTTCTCTCTTTTTATTTTTCTTATGTTATGTATTCTCTCTTTCCTTTTCCGTTTTTGTCATGTTAATTAGCACTTGGTTGTTTCTTAGAAAATGGTTTTTGGAATTCGTTAAAAACTTTAGAATTTTTGGTATTATTGATGGTTTTCAGAGGGGAACAGTGTTTGGGTCAAAAGCCGTAGCTAGTGGCGGATGATAATGGTTAACTATCACCGAAAATTTGCTTCATTGATTTCAAATGGTAGGCAGTGCGTGTGGAATCCACTATTGGGTTAGTGATTTTCGCAATTGGTTTTCGAAAGTCCCCAACATAATAGTTTTAAACTTAATGAATAAAAAAAAAAAAGGGGAAAATATATAGTGCTTGGGGCGATTGACTATCACTTTTATCACTTTTTAGTTATGGTTATAAACGAGTCAAGTTGAGACAACATAATACTGGGTTCGAGCTTGAGTTCAACTCATAGTAGCATTCGATAAACTTGAGTTTATTTGAGTTCGATTCATTTAAAAAGTATATTTTTTTTATTTTGATTATATTGAGACTCGGCTAGTATTATTTGATCTAAGTTCGATCAGGCTCGTGTGTTAGTCAAGCTGAATATTACAAGACTTGAACTCGACTTGATTAATTACTTGAATAACTCGAGTTCGACTCGACTTTTCTAAAGTTTAACTCAAGTAGTTTAACTTGTTTATACTCTTACTTCTAGCATATTAATATGATAATATTTAACCGTGAATTAAATATAGCACAATCCCGTAGTTATCCAAGTAATAAAACACATTTGTATTTGCCCCCTTTTCTTTTAATTGTTTTTTTAACATTTAGTGACAAATTTACGACTCATGTGCATCCCATGACTCAAGGAACGCTTTAGCCCAAATTCATGACTCAAGTAACGCTTGTGGCTTGCCTAATGTCATGCATTCCCTCTTGGACAAGGAATTCTTTCTTTCTTCTTTCTTCTTCTTTTCTCTCTCTCTCTCTCTCTCTGTGTGTAATTGGTGAAACAAAAAATACTTGTACAAACTAATGAGGTAATTCCATTCCCAACCGTCCAAAGATTTAACTCTTTGTAAATATTCTAAACTATTCACGCATATAACAGCAAATAGGATTACAACATTTATAATTCTTAAATAAGAAGCTGTACAGCCATGGAGGTTTGATAAAATATAAAATAAAGATATATAAACAAGAATCAATCCCAACAAAAAGGCTAAATAAATTGTATTGGTAAAAAATACAACTCCCATCCCCCTACATACCCCTAATATAAGATCCGATCCCATGTAAGTATAAAAAAATGGAAAATCTAAACGATTTTATTGATCTGACAGGAAAATTTTTTATGATTTATTTCTAATTCAATTTTGATTTGTTAGGAATGCTTTCTGAGACCCACAAAAGCTTTTTCATTCATTTATTTTTTTTAAAAATCTCGGGGGTAAATTGAAGAGCTGTAAAATATTAACGTAACAGGTTTCTTTCAAGTCACATATTCAATATCAGCCGCTACCTTGCTCATCTTTTGCCAACTACCATGTCATGTTAAAAGAACTTTATGAAAAAAAACAAAAGAGAGAAGAGAATTTTGATTCTCTATCAAAATCACCATTTCACGATTTTACTTTACTATTCATTTATATATATAAAATTAATAAAATCGTATAAAATTATACAAAACTAATAAAATCATATATCAAAATTCATAATTCTTTTTATTTAACTCTATCAAACTAAAATGATTTAATATTCATTTTAACTATAAAAAAAATTATAAAATCATAAATTTATAAAATCAAATTATTGACCCGCGATTTAATAATTAATAATTATGTTTTGATTCATTCATTAGGCATGTAGCCTTCCTTTCTAAACATCTTCTTCACTAAGATGGGGGGTACAGAGCCACAATTTCATCACAACGAATCATCTTCCTCAGCAGAAGAGGATATAGAGATATCACCCCCACACCAACACGTACGGAGTAGATTCATCTCTCTTAATCTATTTCACCTATAAAATTTACTCCAAAAGTTTGAAGAGTTAACCGCAAATTTACACCAAATATCTACACGTAAAAAGAGGGTACGATCTGACTGAATAACTGGCGTACATAGAAACTGCCATCCAAGTTTCCTACTTCATACTGTGTACACGACCTTTAGGGACTTATGAATAAAGATGTTCTCCAAGTCCATCTTCGTCCGCCATCCAACCACTTTCTCAGACATTGCCACGGGTGGCATGACTTGGGATGTCTCCTTGACTGTCCAGTGGCATATATTGTGCCATTATAGCCCGTATCTCCGAATCCATGTATCTCTGCATGTTTCATAATAGCATAACACGGAGAAACAAAGGGGAAAAAGAGAAAAAAGGATCGGTCAGTAATCACAGCATCTCATAAAGCTACATAATTCTTCGATTTCGGAATCGATTTGCACATAACCCAAAGGAAAAGGACATTAATGTCGGAGAAGTACTGAGATATACCCGTATTCTGTATTTGTAGGCTGCATATCCACCGAAACCGACAGCAGCAAAAAACAAAACAAGAATCCAGAAAGATCCCCAGCTAAACTCAGAACGAGAGCTCGGACCTATCAAAGACAATGCTGCGAAGTTAGATAAACCATTTGGACCGTCAAATCAATAGGGAGCTATTTAAGCACTATGGAAGTAGACAGACTTTTGAAAAGTTCAGCGAGAGACAAAAGAAATGCTTACTTATACACATGTTGTGTTCTCGCATATACAGCATATTTCCACTGCAACTGCACTCATAACTACCCCAAGTATTCTTGCATTTACATTCATGGCATTGGCAAGCCAACTTCTCCTCGCACTCATCAATATCTGGGTACAAACATAACATGATGAAATCATACATTTATATACAGATCTCAATGATGAAAATAATCTAGGATTTTGTAACAAAAATGAAGTGATGAAGGGCATATATAGTAAAGAAATTCTTTTTGCCATTGCTGATAGTAAAGATTGGTGCTTCGAGCTGGTGACACAATGAAGTGATTAAGGCAGATAGTAAAGAGTTTCTATTTTTATGTTTTTGTCTTTTGTCGTAGTATGGTAAAGGCTGGTGCTCAAAACAGTAAATGTTCCTGTCCAAGTGATTACCCTTTTCCAACATCTACCAAATAACAAGCAGCGATGCAGTTAAGCAACACAATACCTTCACATAACTTAACTCCATCCCCTTTGAATCCAGGGGGGCACTTGCAACCTTTTGTATGATCATCCTATAAGGCAATTTGTGAACTCAAAATTAAGACAAAACTTACAAGCTAGAAGACAAATAGCAAGCATTTAAAATAATGAGCATCAACTAGACTTACAATACATGCTGAATATGTCCTGCCACCTCGTGTTTCCTTCCAACAACCACCATTATTTATCTCACATCGCAGAGCTCCTGAAGCTGGAGTACCAATAAAGAAAGCTTTGCTAAATTTGGAGTATACAACTATACTAATCAATGTCCGGCACATGAATATACAAGAGCTATATACAAGAAGCCGACCAGCTGGTGTAAAAAGCTTTTGACACCTATGCATTCAGTTGAAAGAGAAAACAAGCCAGACATTTGGAAAATGCAATCTATTAAAAGGACTTGCCTTCACAATGGGTATATCCATCTCCAAAAAACTTTACACCTTGCACGATAGGGCATTCGCATACTCTCCCCCGAAATGTATCCTAAATAGCATAAACAAAGTTGATTTCATAGCAACCATCCCCATTAAAAGGAAGAGAACCACAATAAGAATTCAAAGCTCAAAAAGATACCCTGCATGCTGTAATATTGGCTTGCTTATCCTGCCAGCATCCACCATTGTTCTCCAAACACTCATTCGTTTCTATATCTGTGGCAAGGACAAAGACAAATTGTATTTTATATATATATATGTGTGTGCGCATGTGCGTGTGTATGTATGTATGTATATGTATATAAAAGAACCTATTCTTTACCTACAAGAAGGTACTGTGTATAATAAGGTCTGTTTGCTACCCCAAACATAAATGCATTCATATGATGGGCATGGGATTACTTTGCACTAAAGAGTTTCTAAGCAACTGGCCCTAAAGAAGCTTACTGGATGGACAGCAGAATGAGTTCTTTTCATTAGCATCCTTGAAACCAGGAAACAAGAGAGCAAGGAAGAGGAATAATTATGCATTTGTGCTGAGCATCCCCACTTAACAAAAAGGAAGACCATATAACATCAAAAGAGGGTGCAAAGATCAAGAAAATCTAAAAGAGGATGCACCTTGACAAGGCAGACGCCAGAGAAATCCCAGGATTTAACGTTAGTAACCCATTAATAGTGTCAAGGATTTCCCGCTGGAGGTAAATTCAATGGGTAGCCTTAATTAGGAAAATAATAATGAAGACAAATGATGTACAGATGACTAGATGACCCTAGTTATTAATTGTTAGCAAAAAGTTTTTGTCACTTGGACTCTATCATCTGTAGACACAACACTGTAAAATTTAGAAGAAATGTTCTCTTCCAGTATGAAGCTCATAAGTTCCTCCTGAATTTTACAACGATGATTCGTTTTTATTTTACTCATCCAGTCATCAAATCACAAACTAAAACTGTTTCTTTCAAGCGGAAAACCTAGGGATAATCTCAGCCCATGAGTCCCAATAAAGCGGAATTGTTTCTTAGGACGAGGAGACTTGTCTAGGGTTCAGCTTGATTTACATAGAAAAAGCCCAATCATCCTCTCACAAAAACACTGATGCCAAAAGAGTGCATTGAAACATGCTGCTAATAAATTAAGACCTTGAGTTAGACAAATTTCCGGTTCAGTGGTTTCCTGGAATCCTGAACAAATGGCTTTCAAAACTGCTCCTCTATCCAACTTGCCTGGAACCATTTGAAGGAAAACAATTATCGAGGACAATTAATTTCCAAAGACAATCCATTCATTGAGAAACAACAGCCTCAAACCTCTATATTGTCTGTTGTTTATCACAAGAGTTGGCAAGATGGTAACATCTCCACGAGACCCATGGCCAATCTGGATAAAACATCATAAAAAGAACAGAACAAACAAAATAGGTTTGAATATGTCCAGTGCAAGGAAAGATGATGTAAATAAGGACGAAGTGACAATTGTGTTCCCAACCTGTGCATCCTGCTCAGCTTTAAGAACTGCATTCTCCACATCAGCTTCAGGATCGCCTATGCACTCATCTATCTTTTTGAGAACAACACCTTCATATTCATCACAAGGGACAAAAAAATATTAGCTTCTGTCACTGAAAATCCTAAACTAAGTCCATCACATGGGAAGAAAAAAAAAAACCATGACCCGATAGGTAATCCAGCCGATTTTATTATAAATCTAAATAAATTGACAATATTCAGTCAGTAGTCACCCTAATGGAAGAACATAAACTAATTTTTTCAGATACTACTGGAAAACAGAGTCCTTTCAGGTATAGACAAGACAGGAAAGTAAAGAGATACCTAGAGATTGAATGACTTGATTCGCGCATTCTTTTGTGTACTTCTGTTCTTTCATTGGGCAGCGGATGGCAAAGTCAGTTACATAATCCCACCAAAGCCATGGTTTCCCACTTTCTTTGGCCACTTTGAAGACGCAAACTTGGCGTAGATTTTGAACCACAACATCTTTTCCATCATATCCTCTACTAAAATCCTGTTCTGGGTCAGGAGCACAGTACCTTCCATGGTTGATGCATTGTGACTTGCACTGTTTGCTCAGAATAAAGGCTTCTGGACAATACCAGGTGATATAGTGTGGGGTGAACTGAGTATAGCCTTTCTGCTCAAGAATCTGAGCTGCCCCCTTAAAATCCTTAACAAATTGGATTTGACTCTCACATTTCTGTCCACACTCGTCATTGCTATTAGTCCAAAACTCGTACTCAACTCGCTCATCAGGATGAGGAAGAGCTTCTGTCCAATCAAGATTGATATTTACCATCTCCCCATTTGACAAGGCTTTCTTTATATTGTCTCCAAGGGACTTGCTGACAAGTGCTGATGGGATGTTAATTTTCTCCAAATAATCAGCGTCAGTCTTCCCCTCCTCAGGAGTGTCCATGGTGATCAATGGCTCAATCCTATCATCCGAAACGAGAACAGCAGCTGCTCCACCATTTTGTGCATTCCATGCCTTCAATGTGAAGAAGCAATCTGCAAATATTCCCAATTGCTTACTCATTTAATACAAGTGTCCCTTAGATCCCTTGTTATCCAGATCCACAAACCACTACTGTATTAAGCCTTAATTCATTATCGCAGAATCATGAAACCTAGTCGAAGCAATCAAACTCCACCACAAGCAACAAGGGGTGGTTATCCAGATAAAACATGACAGCTCCTCGAACCCAACCTTATTGTAATCATGATTGCAGAAACAAAACCAGCACACCACATGACATGACACCGCTTGAGACAAATATAAGATAATCATTACCAGCAGTATCTATTCGATTTTATATATTTTTTATACTGAGAAGAATTTGAAAGCGAACGAAAACTTGAACATGAAACGCCGACACAAACATCCACCTCTAACCAGCAGCTATCTATATCGTACAAGAAGTTGAGCGCAGAAGCTCTTAACTTGCATGTAGCATATAAATGAAATAAGATACCCTTGAAAAGCAACTACTTCGATACATGTAAGCAACTTAATTCCAACTACTAAAAACAAAAAGAATAAAAAGGACCACATGAAAGAGTTGAAAAAACTCGAACATCAACTTAAACGATACATGAATCACGAATAACACTAACCTCCACGATCAACAAGCAAGAAAGTCGGCAAACCGCCAGGTTTAGTTTTGAAACTAAGATCGAAATCATCGAAACTCTTACAACCCTTCTGATTGGCTTTGGGATAAACAACAGTTCCGACCATAGTACCACCATATTTAGGCACCCCGAAATTCCCAATCGCACATTCATGTGCTCCTTTCAACGAATTAGGTGAAGTCACTTTCAAGCTGTTCTTCTCTACCACGAACCTCCCGAAACAAGTCCCACATAATACGAACCAAACCCATGTCAAAGTTACGATCTTTACCCTCATATTCACACCAAGATGAAAAAATCTCCAATACCCTGAATTAGAAACTATCTGAAAATGACAAGGAACTGGGTTATTTGGAGGAAATTAAGACTTCTTCCAAGATCTCGATCCAAAGGATGTTCACATATGTATGGAAATACTGCTATTTTAATGGGTCTATCGCGTTTTGCATGTGTAAAGAGAGCTGAAATCTCTCTTAAGCAACAAGGAAAAAGTGATAATGTAGGATTTTGATTTAGATTAGGATTCGAAAAGATAGACGTGTGTACTACGTCTTTTTCTTGTTTCTTATTTTTCACACTAAAAGGTTATAAGGCCTTCAGGACTTGTTAATAACAAACCTTTCGATTATTAAAAAAAAAAAAAAAAACTTTTCACAATCAAATTTTTTTTAAATTTTATTTGTATTAAATTCATATATTTATTGTATCCATTTTTTTTAACTATATTATTATAACTTAAGTGAGAGATATTGAACCTAACCTTATTAAAACAGTATATATTTTTTTTTACCGTAAGATAACAATCAACCTAGCAATTTATGTTTATTTAAAATTTAAAACTTAACTAACTATTCAATTTATATCTCATATGTTTGTTTGGGGATGAATTGGGATAGATTGTCATTTTCATGTTATATTATATTATATGATTGTATATATATTTATCTGATTATACAATCCATATGTTACTTATTTATATAATTGTATTTTCAAGTGAAATTACATAAGAAATATATTTTATTTATCCAAAAGTAAATTTTAGTTATTACTTTTTAAACTACATAAAATGAAAAATAAACGAGCTCACCAAGTATTTACTTTTTTAGAGGGATACACATAATTATATTTTATTTTCAGTAAATAAACAGAATATAAATTTTGTCAAAAAGGTACATAATCAGGTGCATCGCCACTACATACACGCTAAGTTATTTCGTATTTTGTTTACTTAGGCAAAAGGACAAAGAATTTTTTGTTTTGTTGCTAGCAAATTTTTTAATCCGGTGGGTCACAACTAGTGTGAGATTGGGATGAGGGGTCCACTGATGAGAAACGTGATGTTGAGATTAACGGTTCAGATTTGATATGAATTTTATACGGGTGTGATGGGGAGTTGAGCACCACAGCCTTTACAGAGCGCAACTGCCTGGAACTTTCAACTTGCATGTGATACACGTGTAATTTGGTCGTTATGCGTAAGGTACAGAAACCCAGGATATATTCGGGTCGAATATAAAGTAAGTCCATATGGAATTAGAAATTAGATTGAATAAATCCGAACTTTCAAACTTCATATTCAAGACCTTCAGTTGGCTCCAAACTTGCAATATTGAGGCATCTAACACCTCTATACCCGCGACATGCGTATTAAAAAAAAATAAATTAAAGTCTTTTAGAATTTTTTATCATCCAATTATAAAATTTATAAATTATATAAAACCTAAAGTTAATAACATTTTGATATGGTTGAAATAATTTTTTTTTTTTTTTCATTTTGGGCCATTCTTACTCAAAATGAAATAAATAAAAAAAACTGACCAATAAAACAAATGAGGGGAATGGTTAAATGCATCACAAATGTGGAAAAAGGTCAATAGATTCTATAAGTAAAAAGAACAAGGTTGAAGAGGTTGTGGGATTAATTTCAAACTATTCTTATAACTGTCAAATAAATACCTTAAAATTATAAGACACTAAATTTTAGTAGTTGTAACATTTAAAAATAGGGTTTAACTTTAATAATATACATGATTTGAATCTATATGTGTATATATATACATATATATACTTATATATAAATTACTAAATTTTAATAATCAACTGTTACTTGCATACAAAAAATATAACTAATTGTATTTTTTATATTAATGTGCAATATAAGTAATTTAGATATTTTTATTTTAATATATACGTATCGTTGGTGCATTTTTTTTTTTAATTCTCGTGTAAATAAAATGAATCACCTAAATTATTATTTTTTTTTTTTTGGGCCAATACCTTAATTATTACTTAACTTAATAGTCCACACCTATAGTTCTACAGACTGAAACACGAAACACATCTTTCAATTTCTTATGAATATTTTTCATTCAATCCCTGGGTATCAACCCCTTTTCTATAGCTACCTGTTTTTCACTTCCTACTGCAGTTAGTTAATATTTGATTATTAAAATTTTGACCCAATGGATGAAGTTGCTAATTCATTACATGCCTAATATATTATTGTGAATTTCATCTGACCACAATTTATTATTATTATTTCGTTCTTTCATAACACCCATGTAAACGTAAAAATAAGTTCTCGAATTTTGTTCATAACTGCCATTCCATGTCTTCTCTTCTAGGGAGTCATTCTTCCTGTTGTAAAAGCAACCCAAAACAAATTATAATATTTTTTTTCCTTATATCTATATATATAAAGTGGCTTATTTTAGTTTGGTGAATTAGCAATATAATTGATAAATAAAAGAAAAATACATAAATGTTATAAAAATATTATTTGGAGAAGTGGATATAAAGAAGTTATATTGAAGAGGTAGGGTAAATGGAGTAGTAAGAAGTTGGTTAAATTATTTTCATTTTTTTATAACATAATCATTCTTTCTGATATACACCTGAAAATCAGCGGTCAACTTAGTTGCCCTTCATTTTTACAAGACTCTGGGAAAGTTTAATGGTCATCTTTCTTAGTTTACAATGGGAACATTACTCGTAAAAATACGGGTGTTTAAATTAAGTTTGGACATTTTTATAATTCAAATAGATAATGAATATTATTAAACTAAAGGACAAATGTTATTAAAGTTGTATAAACAAAAGATAGCATTTCGTTTAAATAGAGGATTGAAATTATGCACCAATGGATGGGTGTTTTATCCATTTAACATGATGCATCACTAAAATCTAAAAATGCTATACTAGAGTTATAATGCTCTCCTATATTTATACCAATTTATATAGCATTTATCTTCAATTCAAAACATTTAAAGCTTTCATCCTTAATTAAACCATTAAAAAAAATCTTAACTTCTATCTAAACTTCATACCATAAATTTTATTGTCTAATATGTAATTTTTCATTGACAATACCTTTTTCTTTTTCACTTTTTATTTTGTTTAAATTTTTCATTTAGGTTACAAATCTTATAAACATCTACATTCTTCTTCTTCTTCTTCTTTTTTATTCATGTTTTTGCTTGTTGTCAATGATTGCTAATACTTCAAAATTAGTTAAAGCACAAATTTTAGTTTAATCATAGAAAACGAATATCATTGATGGTTTGAAAATTTCCTTTGATTTGATTTGACTATTCAACTTAGGCATGAATCCATGCTTGTAAAAAGGAATACATGAGTTAAGAAGACATTGAAAGTGACTTCAACGTGTATACTTTGATACCCAAGTTAATAAGGGGAGCTTGGAGAGAGTGGACAAACTACAATATCAACATTGAAATAATTTAAGAATTAGAGAATGCCCCATAATGAAGTAAGGATTCGATAGCAAAAGGGTTCGTCCTTGTTGATGGAAGTATCTATGTGGGTTTATAGGCTGGAAATAGCTTTTAAGATCTCACAACATGAACGGTGATCCTTCGTGGTCTGCACTTATTCCTTCGAGATCGAAACAATTGGAGATGGATCTCCCTTGCTAAGTGTAGCTCCTTCAAGCGTTATGGAAGCCACTTCGATAAGGAAAAGTGGCGGATAATTATCGTTTCTACGACGTGCCTCTAGATTCCTTCAGGGCCGATGAGGTGTGCCAGATCTCAGCCGATGTCTCCCAAAGGTCTTCTCCCTCGGTGAGTAAGCTGGGGTTGAGACCCGTGGATAGGATGGGTGTATTGAGGCTTGAGTAAAATCAATGTCTAACAAGTAGACTTGACCTCGGTCTTGATCCAGCTGTTATTTTTATTTATTAATATTTTAATAATTTTTTTTAAATTTTATTCTTATAATCTCATAAATTATTGTAAATAATTTTTTGCTCGATCTTATTTTCTATTTTTTTTTCAAAATAATTGTAACACGTTATATCGTATAAAATGTTAACAAGAGAAATTATAGATTTTATTCCATTTTGAAATAATTAATTTACACCATGTGAGCATGATATTGCTTTAATATAAAAATATTAAGTAAAGTAAAAGAAGTTGCAGTTTACAAAGGAAGCTAATATCTCATTCGAATCTTAGAATAAATTATTAATACGAAAATAACAAAATTACAATGTGATTATTAATTGTAATTTATAATGATACTTGATGTGAGCTATGAAAGAAAAAAGTAGTAGTAGTGGAAGACATGTAACCTTTTTCATTTTTTCTTTTTTTTTGTTTTTTTAAATATTAGAGGGATGGAACTAGCTTGAAATGGCAAGCTGATCAAGATAGTTTACTGACTTACCGACTGAACTACCTAAGCCTTTTAAGGTTCAACGGTTCGTAGGCTGGTTTAAGTTCGCTCAACCTTGAGTTAGGCTAGTTTAGTGACCCTCTGAGCCGATTCATTGGTTGTAATTAGCCTTTGCATAAGTCTTCTAACAAGTATTAAGCCATGATTATTCTCAGTTGTGCTTTATTTAATCAAGTTTCAATATTTTTTTTTACTTTTTATTTTAAAATATTCCATTCCGTTACAAAAATTAGAATTAAATTAAATGTCATCAACATTGTAATTAGATAGTGGGATATGAAATTGAATCCACTATGCTTTCAAAAATCAAGATAAAGAAGATATACCGTATGAAACAAATCCACGACAATTTATTAAGGCCCTAACACTCGTGCAAGAAAAACAGTATGTTTATGCACTTAATATGATGTTGTGAAACATCCTAATTAGTCTAGTATTTTAATTAAATTATAAACTCTTTTAAGTTGGTAATGTTGGAAATAAAAATTTTAGGGTCCTGATTTGATTAACCTAAAATTCATATTTTTTTATTTTTCTTTCTTGTACTTACTAAGTATATTAAATTTTATTTTATGTATAGAGTATAATAATTTTATTAATAATTTATATTATGATAATTATATATATGATTATTTTTCTAAATACTATATTTATATTTCATCTCAATTAGATTTTTTTATCCTTTTATTTAAAAATAAATACATATTTCATTACGGTATATTCTAGAACCCCACCCTAAAACATTTTAACCCTATCCTATTATCTCCTTCCACCTTGCTCTCTCTCTTGGCACAATCTTCCTCAATTCTCCTCTCTCTCTTATCCTCATTTTCTTATTTTTCCCTTTCCCCAAATTATTACAATCGGACCCTACCTCCATCACATTCCTCGCTCCTTCATTTTCTTTTCTTCTTTTTAATTCTACTCTCATTGAATTCTCTTGCTCACCTGGACAGCTACTCAATGACCCCACCCTTGACCCTATAGTCCTCTCTTATTCCCTCGCTTGGACAACCTCTTTTAATCCTTGTCATCAACGTCAATCAGCACCCAAGACCTGAATATCATTCCTAATTTGGATTCATGCACAATACATATTATTTTTCTTTGTCTGAAGCTTTCTTGTAGAGTATTGTTTTAGACGCTCCTCCACAATCCAATTCCGTAATTTGGTAAATTCTCACTCGTTAATTCTCTAGACATCTATTTAAATAAAATTAATTTCTGTATTTTGTTCATGCTAGGTTCTTATTCGTACCGTGCGATGACCTCGTCTTGATTTAAATTCGCGAGTTGTTCTGATTTCATATTTGGTACCTTACTCTTAATATATATCTTACTATTATTTTAGTTGTTAGTGTTGATTTAAGTTTTGTTAGTATTCGATTTCAGCTTTAAAGTATTCAGTTGTCATGTTATACAGTGTTATTATATATAAGAGTTACGGTTAATGTATGTGTTATTGTATTTCGTATTATTAGTTATAAATATATCTTGGGGCCAATTTTCTAATTTCTGTTGTATTTGACTTAGGTCACTATCTTTTATTTAATTATAGAATTCGTTAATAATCATATTTTATATAATAGTCTCAAATGTCTATCTGGTGTATTATAATACTATATTAATGTTAGTATATCTTATTTTTTATATCAATAGTATTCCGGTTTAAGTATTTTCTTCACCTTAATATTATGAGTGTATAGTATATTTTATTGTATTTGGTATATTGATTATAGATATTTATGCTGGGGCTAAGTTTTTGTATATTTATATAGTATATCATATTACGCTTGGTATGTCTATTTTACGTGTCACCTATCATTATGTATTTTCTTACAAGTAGTTATGAATTATACTATTTTCCAGTTAAGGACTTATTTACTATATTGATTCGATAACCTATATATTTAGTATTGTAGTATTGTATCCATTGTATACTTTGTTATATATATATTATGTACTTTACGAATTACTATAAAAGTGATCTTATATATATTGTTATGTTACCTTTTAGTTTACTTATATTATGTTTTTACTATTATTTTGACTTAACATTTTTCTTTCAGGACCTTAATTGAATAGATCTTAAGCTTTTAGATAACTCTTAGATGGAATTTAGTCTTAGAATGTAAGGGTTAACGTGTTATTTGTTTTCAACCTTAAAGCGATTCCAGGTACGTGATGTTGTTGTGTGCTTGTGATTGTTAGGTTTGAAATGATTTAATCGAACTAACATATATTTGGCCTAATTGTTCTTGAATGTTGATTGTGCTTGACCTACTCGCTTTAGGGGCCCGCTGTGGCAGATCCTAGAGGAGCAACTACTGATTATGTGCAGCGATTTCTTAGTGGACTTTCACATGGAACGACGTAGCTAAAATATTAGGTTTTGAACTCTGGTTTTTGGGCGTAAAGGACTTAGGAAAATGTATAATTATATTCACTTATATATACGAGTAAAGACCAAATGTAGTGGGGTTTAAATGCCTCTTTGTTGTTCTGTGGGCCTAAATTGAGATAATTAATCTGTTGTATGTATTATTTTACTATATTGCATCATGTATGTGAATTATTCATCTTGACATGCGTATGTGTTTGTACACTTGTACTGAGCTTCAACTTATTCTTTTCTCTTTCAAGTGCTACATTTGAGGATCTTCTTATTTACGAGGAGATGTTTTTTGATGACATCCTTATTCTTTTCTCTTTTAGGTGTTGGATCTAAGGACCTTCTTATTTTTTAGGAGACGTTTTTTGACGACATCTAAGAGGAGGATGGAGTCGAGTATCTATATTTCTATGATGACTAAATAGAGCATTATCTATTTTATTGATGGTTTATGTTTTATTGAGGATTATGTTCTTTTGAGGAGATGGACTCCTTTTAATATCTGAGGACTTTAGTTATTTGATTTATCTTGTGTTTTAGTTGTTAGTTGGGACACCTCCAAACTCATTATAACCTAAAACATCCAAGAGTTTCATGTGATGTGATTTTTCTTGTTTCGATTGTGGACTTAGAAAGCCTTACATATTCTGGACTAGCTAGGATATGTGGTGAGTTGTGGCATCATTTAGGATCTCGGGACATTACATGTCTAAACTTTGGAAATAGAAAAAAAAAAGAAAAAAGCAGCATATAAAGCGAAATGCATAACTTACTTTCATACAAATGCTGCAGAATCCTTCTTCAATGCATTTGGATCATAAATTCTAATAGTTCATATAATAAAGATCGATAACATTCGTTACAAAAGCAATAGGCTTGTGCTAAGATTAGACACCAACATAATTAACATGGAGAGCGGCAAAATTTACAAAACTTCATGTTCAAATAGATTTTTTAAAAGCCATTATTTCATACAATCAAGATTAATAATATTTATTATGGAATACAATATGGGGTATTTTGAAATCTTTGCTTCTCCTGTAGATGCATATGGCATCAGTAAGTAAATTCACTACAAGAAGAATATTATATTAATTTTAGTGTGTAGCAGGATGAAAACAAAGAAGATGCAAGAAAGACCCACCATCATTGATGGTCAAATCAATGCATTTAACATTATAATATGTAATTTTGAATTTTTTTTCATATATAGTTTTAAAATCATAATGTTTTTCATTATTAGATTTTCTAAAATTGCTATTTAAAAATGACATTTAATATTTATAAATCAATATTTTCTTCTATTTTTATTATTGATTCAAATTATTCATCAGTTTGTTTTGATATACCATATATAACCACTTACTTTCCTCTATATAATCCACAACAAACAAACAAAAAAAAAACGATATACTTCGGAAATCATTCTAAGGTTTAATTTTTACCCTTTAATATCAATCCCTTCAGGAATCTTTTTTTTCAATGGACGAAATCTTGATTCCACAAGTAAGAGAAGTGATAAAGACTATAGCTGCTTGATGCTAAAGATGCATTTAATCAATGATAGAGAGATGAGTGCGATTTCCTCAAAATTTAAATCTAAAAATTCAAAAGATATCATATACATATAGGCTCATTTTGTTAGAGAAGCAAAAATTTTTGTAATATGAACATTCTTTTTATATTCATAATATAGACATTGTTATTATAAAATGGTCATTTTTTTTCCTCTATCCAGATGTTCTTAATAATATGCGACTTGTATATGAATAATATTATGTAAAGTTTATTTTAAACTATATACATTGTATCTATCAATTAACCTTGTCCTATAGGAGCCAAATGTATCTATTATCCATTTATAATGAGGTTTAGATCATCTTTTTTTTTTTCTGTTTTTAAACTATGTATACTAAATATTTTAATTTTTTTTTAATCTATATGCATCATGTGTTTGAAGCAGTGCTATCTTCGAAAATTTGTATATTACTAGAAGGTCTTGAATTTTAGAGTTTGTTTCTTTTTTGCTTTTCATTCATTATCTAAAAGAGCTATTGATGAAAATGTGTAAAGTATATCAAATGGTTAAGAAATTTCTTATATGATATAAATTTCAAATATAATTTAGTTATCATAGTAATATGAGTGCTTAGGAATCATTTTGACACATTGATATTATAAATTTGCTAATTGTGTTTTCCTTTGTTTTGATAATTTCAATTCAATTGATTAACTGATATTTGATAACACTAATGAAATATTAGTATTATAAAAAAAAATGGTTGGATCTCAATAAATGACAATAGATTTTTTTTCTACATGTCTACATCAAACCGAAAAAACTAAAAATATAACATTCTAATTGACTAAAATGACTTTACAATCAATCTTGAGCTTTTAAGACTTAGTCACAAAATAATCATTTATTGCACTTATTTAAGAAAGAAGCTTTTATCATTAATATTACAATCAATGTTTTCTCATCATAATAAAAGTGTCCTATAATATAGTAGATGAGAAAACAATTTGTCACACAATTTTCATTTCAATGTTCCTATTTGAAATACAAATGATAACATATTGTATTGGAATTTCTCATTTATATTTATTGAGTTATAATTTCATAATAGATAATAGGATTTCTTTGATGCTAAATTATAATAGATTTTCTACATTTCCTTCCCATTTACAAGCAATATCATTATATAATTATAATCTTTGCCATATAAGTTGCACACTAAATTTTGCTCTCTTTTTTTTTTTTTTTTGTTTTGTAAAGTAACATTAAAATTGAAAAAAATAAAAAAAGACTTTGTATTGAGCCTAAAGCTTTCAAGATTTAGTTAGAAAATGATCGTTTGTCATACTTGTAAAAAAATAGCATTTTTTCATAAATATTATAATCAATGTTTCCATATTGTAATAAACGTATCCTATAATATTGTAGTTGCCAAATTAATCCCAAATTTTCCAAAGTTATCTCTTATATTTGTTCATAACAACTAAGTCCTAGAATTTTTAAAATATATACTTAAATCTTAAAATTTTTGTAATTTTTTAATACTAGTATGATTTTATTGTTTTTTTTTAGTAATTTAATGCACATGGCATATCATAATGAGAATCACTTTGAAGAAAAAAAATTAAAATATTGCTAATCAATATAAAAATTTTGAAGTTTAATGTGAATTGATATTAATGAAAATTAAAACACATTATTCGTGACAAAAATTAAAACTAAAGTATTAGTTAAATTGCATATAGTAGGAATTTATTAATGGTAATTGATATCATTGGCCAATAAGTAATTTTTTTATGGGAAGTTGACATCAATGATAATTCAAGCATATTATTAATTAGAAATAGTTTAATCTAAACATATTATCAATAGAAAGTGCAATGACACCATAATTAATGATTTAAACTTTAAATTATTAATATGAATTTGTATAGACAAAAATTGAAATATATGATTAATAAAAAAATAAGAGAATTTAGTTATTTATTAAAGGTAATTCAATGATAATTGAAAAATATCATTAGAGTCAAATGTAATGACACCATCAATTAATAATTTGCATTTTGAAATTAATGTGAATCAATATTATATCGCATTGAGTTGATTGTCATTAAAGATAATAAAAAAATACTATATGTGGAGGTAGATAATTAATAAGAAGTAATAGTTTATATTTATGTAAATGTATGAATTAAACAATACTAATAGATATTTTGATATGAGTTTATATTTTATTGTATTTAATTGATTGTCATTAAGGACAATAAAAAAATTATATATAAAGGTAGGAAATGGATAAGAAGGCACAATTTATTTTTACTTAAATATATCATTTAGTAAATGTTAATAGATATTTTGATGTGAATTAATATTTTACTGTGTTTAATTGATTTTCATTAACGATAATTGTAGACGCCCAATTTTTGCCCTTTATAGTTCTAAGTTTTTTTTTTAATAGGGTCCTATTTCAAAAAATAAAAAAAATAAAAAATTGAAAAAAATGATAAAATACAAAAAAATGAAAAAGGAAAAAATTATAAATATTTTTTAGATTTTAGAAAATGTTTTAGGGTTAATAGTTTTAGTTTGGTTCAAATAATTGTTTTAGAAAGTCACGTGGTTTAAGTACAATTTAGTTGTATTAAGTGTCAAAGTACAGGCTAATAGTTTAACAGGTAAGCATTTGAGCATTGGTATTGGATTAGTTGGAGGTTGCATGTTTGAATCTCACTAAGTAATTATATGCCTTTTATTTTTACTTTCTTTCATTTTGTAAAAATCGGTTGAGCATACGAGATTCAAATTTAGTTTGATTTTTATCAAATTGAATTTGAATCATTATAAAAGGTTTAAATTGATATAAATGATTTGATTTTTATCAGATCAAATTCGTGTTGATACAAAAGATTTGATTGCATGTGATTTGTTTCGGACTTTATAAATAGGGATCACGCAGCATAAAAATAACATAATTACATACTCGTAAAAAGAATTGAAATCCCTTCACTGTGATTCACTAAACAACCATCTCTTGTACACACTCGAACACAACACCTAGATGTCCCCCTTGCATAAACATTGATCGTAAGCTCACGTCGCCCAACAACCACAACTACCCTATCCAATATCAATACGCTTGAAACAATCCATAGCCAATACTCCAACACACCATAACAAACTTCAGTCACCAAAAACCAACACTGAACAGTAACGGGCCTAACCAATTGACTCACTCCTTCTCTCTCGATGCCAACCAGCCATGTAGACACACCTCAATTTGTGCCCCCCACCCACATCTATTTATTTACTTATTTATTATTATTATTAGTTTTTTAGAATCTGTTATAGGATCCTAAATTAGGAAAAAATAAAAAATATATAGAATTAAAGAAAACCACCCAAAATAAGAGATTTAAGAAAAAGCAAAAAAATTTAGAAAAAAAATATGAAAAATGTATAAAAGATAAGGAAATTAAAAAAAAAAGTAATGAATAAATAAGTTAATCGAAAAGAAAAAAAAAAGAAGAAGAAAAGGAAATTTTTTTCTCATTTTTTACTTTATTTTATTCTTATATATATAAAAGTGGGGATGATGATCAAACCAAAATTAAATCATAATTCGTAAGTTTAGCTTAGGGCCTTTGGCCCAGTTTTGTAAGTAGAGAGCGCGGTGTTGCACGCTCTTCTTTTTTACAATACGCACGTACAATGCACGTGTGAGCATGGGGGCACGTAGTACGTGACCAATATCCCCTCTTTTCTTCTTTTTCTCATATTGTAATTAACTCCCATTTTCCAGTTTTCTTTCTTCCAGCGTGCTTTATTTAGAGCCTTTTTTAATAGATTTTACTATATGATTTCACTAGTGAAATCGTGTAATAGGCTTGGTATACTTTGAATGGGGACTTATTTTTTGTCCAAATTCAATAATAAATCGGCTCAAAAAATGAGAAAAAAAAAACCCCAAAATTCTGGCATCCCCATTCATGCCTGTTTCCTCCATTAATGACCTTTTCAAACTTATTCGAGTTGTGTTTAGTATAAATATAAGTTAGGAAACATACAAGGACACACAAGGTAAGTTAAGAAATGGTCTAATTTTTTTTAATTTAATTACTTATTTATTTATCCTTTTACTCATGTACTTGTAAAACTAAAAAAAAAAAAAAGAGAGAAAGAAGAAAAACAAGAAAAAAGAAGAAGAAGAAAAGAACGAAAAAGGGGGATCTTTTATTTACTTGTAGAAATAGATAAATAAATAAACAAGGTAACAAAAAATAAATAAGTTAGTAAATAAACAAATTCATTTTATCACTTAGAAAAATGGGGGTTTTCCAAAAACAAAAATAAAAGAACCTTTTTCCAGATTAGGGCTATTTTAGAATTTTCAAAAAATAAAACATTGATTAGATACTGATTAGGAAATTTTCCTTAAATCAAATTGCATAAAAACATAAACTCAACCTTTTTCAAAATTAAAATCCATTAACCTACTAAAGTTTTATAAAAAAAAAAAACAATTACATATGTCAATCTCGAATAGCGAGTATGTAGTCACTTACGGGGCGACGATAAAAATGAAAAAACCCAATTTTCCTTTTTTTAAGTTTAGGGTTATTTCATTTATCCAATTAGAGTAACTAATAACCGAATTCTATCTTTTAAAATTGAAAGGTGATTTTTAAGTTTGGAAAATTAATAATACCTATAGGGGTTTAAAAATTATAACCCCCGAATCTAGATCTCTTGTTTCAAAAACCATTTTATAAAATTAGCTTTAATCGTTAGATCAGTGGCTAAGTTATAATCAATCCATTCAATTAGTTATAACTTAATTCTTTTTCTTGACTCTGATCGGGTGATGACTCTAAAGTACTTTTAAAATGTAAAAGGAATCTATTTTCTTTAAACCCTAGTCGAGGGTCAATATTAAATTAGTAAGGGTTTAGTATTGATCAATATAAAGAACACTCAATTTAAAAAGAGTTGAGAGAGTGAAAAACCAGGCTTGATAACTTGACAACTCCATTGAGGACGTTAAGAGAGTTAACTATTAGACTTTCCAAATTTAAAATTAAACTTAAAAATCACCTTAGTGTAATTTATTTATTTTATTTTGTCTTTTGTTATTTATCATAACTGTACTAATATCTTTGCAGGTTTAGTTTTATGTATTTAATCATTTGGGGGGTAGGATTTAATTTTCCGCAAAAATGGTCAAACCCAAACCGTATAACGACCTTAGGACGGGGGGGCCATTATGTAGGCTTTGGGTGTTGTTGGTGTGCCTAAAAGTTCAGTTATCACTAAGACTTGTTGTAGTTGATTTGAACTGAAATGGGTCTTTCTAGATATCGAAGAAAATTAGAGAGGAAATGGTTCACAATCGAACAAGAGTAGCTGACGTGAAACTGCTCAGAGGATGTGATTGACTAACGAACATAATACGACTTGACATTTTACTTGATATGACGCATGAGTTGATGTCAAGGTCTACTCACCACTAATCTTGAGCTACTCGACAATATTAGATAAAAGTGTATGAAATATGGATTTGGAGAGGGTTATCTTATAAGAATAAAGTATTTAGTATTAAAATGTAAGTTATCTGTGGCTTACAAGAGAAAAGTACTATTTATAGTAAGTCTCTAGGGTAGCATTACAAATAAAAAAATTACAAGAAATTATATGCAAAAAGGCAATTCCTAGTATATACAAAAAAGGGTAAAAAGGACAAAAGACCAAAAAATGAAAATGTAGTATAATGACAGACAAAGTGGACAGGTGGCAATGTAACATTAATCCCATATAAATATTTTTTGAGCATATCAGGTGAGAGGGGTCAAAATGCTGTAGCAATAAAGAGGTCGGGACGAGAGAAATGGTGGTATGCCGAGAGAAAACTATTCGGCCATTTAAGTGAGTCTATCGTCACTCGACGCAATGGTTGGTTGGATTACTCGGCACAGGATCCTCGGCAAGGGAATGGTTAGCATCATCACTACCGAGTGTACAGATTAATGTATGACAATTCGAAGAGCTCAAGGAGTTCAGCCACATTCCTTCAGCATAAACTTTATGGTCATCAGTAGGTTGTCAAGAGAGAATTCGCCAAGTAAGGGATTGGAGTCCTCGGAGCCTTGTGCAAGTAATGGGATTGTTGTTCGGTAGTTCATCAGTTCCTCGAGGTTGTTGAAAATTTGCTCTCAAATCTTGGTCTTCGTCATCTTTGGGCACATATGGAGTTAAGTCGGCGATGTTGAATGTGGTAGACATGCCGAGACCTTCAGGTAGCTTAATCTCTTAGGCATTATCATTAATGCACCTTAGGATCCTACAGGGTCTATTTGCTCTAGGAGATAGTTTGTTCGTCCTCTTGTTAGGGAAGTGTTTCTTGCTAAGATGGATCTAGACAAGGTTCCCAGGGGCATAAATGATTCATTTCCTTCTGCAGCTTCCCATTTCCTTCTATCGAGCCACAATTTTGGCCAATTGCTCGGCAATTCTTTGATGCAACCTATGAAATTCCTCGGCATGCTGCAGGCTGGATTGATTCTCCCCTTTAGTAGTTGGATTGTTAACTAAGTCCAAGGATAGGTTCAGGTTAAGTCTATAAACAACCTCAAATGGTGATGTTTCAGTAGAGCGATTGTAGGCAAATTCAATGATGTGTAGGCATAAATCTCAGTTATGAGCATTCTTTCCAACAGTGGCATACAGGAGATTACCGATAATTCTATTAACTACTTTAGTTTGGCTGTCTATCTGGGGGTAGCAAGAGGTACTGAACATGAGCTTAGTACCGAGTTTCCTCCATAAGGTCTTGTAAAAGAAGCTCGTGAATTTGGAATCACGGTCGAACACAATACTCCTTGGCACTCTATGTAGTTGCACAATTTTCTGTAAAAAGAGGTTAGCGATGAATAAAGCATCATTAGTTCTATGGTAGGGGATGAAGTAGCTTATCTTGCTGAACCGATTGACTACCATCATGATCGAATCGTATCTTCTCGATGTATGGGGAAGGCCAAGCATGAAATCCATGCTTAGATCGGTCCACAGCGGTTTGGGAATTGATAGGGGTGTATATTCTCCATAGGGTTCTCTCTTCCCTTTTACATACTTACACACCTTATACCTCTCAAGTATTCGGTGTACATCCCTCATCATCCCAAGTCAGTAAAAGTGCTCCTTCAATATCTTAATCGTCTTCTTTTCCCCAAAATGACTAGCCAGACCCCCGGCATGAGCTTCTCAAACCAGTAACTCCTTTGGAGAACCACTCGGCATGCAAATTTGCTTCCCCTTCATCAAGAACCCTTCACTCAAGTAGAATTCGTCTACAACTCCTCTATCACTGTACTTAGCTACTAAAAGCCCAAAATGTAGGTCATGCTCATATCAGTCAGGTAAAGTACCAAACCCAAACACTTTAGCTTGCACCATCGTGATGAGGGTATGATGGTGAGAAAGTGCATCAGCTACTGTATTGGTGCTTCTCTTCTTATACCTAATAACATAGTAAAAGGTCTCCAAGAACTCGACCTACTTGGCGTGACGCCGAGAAAGCTTCCGCTACCCACAAAGATGTTTAAGAGATTCATGATCCGAATAGATGATGAATTCTCTCGGTAACAGATAATGCTGCTAGTTCTGAAATGTACAGATAAAGGCAAAGAATTCCTTATCGTAGGCTGAGTAATTCAAGGCAGTACTTCGGAGTTTTTCGATGAAGTAGGCAATGGATTGGCACTCCTACATAAGGATAGTACTAATGCTGACACCAGATGCATTACATTCAACCTCAAAAACCTTCTCGAAATCTAGTAGGGCAAGTACTGGAGCAGATGTCAACTTACACTTCACATCTTCAAAACTCCTCTGAGCCTTTTTTGTCCATTTAAACTCAATGTTCTTCTTAGTCAATTCAGTCAACGACGCAGTTATGAAGTTGAAGTTCTGGATAAATCTCCAATAGAATGAGGTTAGGCCATGGAAGCTCCTAACCTCAACAGTATTAGTTAATGTAGGCCACTCATTAATAGCTTTGACCTTTTCCTCATCAACTCGAACTCCACTCCCTTAAACGACATATCCGAGGAATACAACCTTGCTTTGATAGAATGCACATTTCTTTACGTTGCCAAATAATTTCTCAATACGAAGTATGTTAAACACCAATCTCAAATGTTCGACATGAACGAAAAGGTCGGTACTGTAGACCAGAATATCAACAAAATAAACCATAACACATTTGCTTGTGAATGTTTTGAGCACATGATTCATGAGCCGCATGAATGTATTCAGCACGTTAGTTAATCCAAACGGCATAACCATCCACTTAAATAGACATTCTTGAGTCTTAAAGGCCGTTTTCCATTCATCTCCTGATCTCATTTGTATTTGATGATAGCTACTCTTTAGATCTATCTTTGAAAAGATGCGTACACTATGCAACTCATTAAGCATGTCATTCAACCGCAGGATCGGGTATTGATACTTAACGGTAATCTTATTGATGGTATGGCTATCGATGTACATCCTTCATGAACTATCTTTCTTTGGTACTAGCACGGCTGGGATGGTACATGGGCCCATGCTCTTATAGACAGATTCATGACCTACCAACTTATCAACTTGCTTTTTCATCTCAACTGCTTGTTCAGGATTGAGTTTATAAGCGGGTTGATTCGGTAGGGCTGCTTCAAGTTGAAGATCAATGCAATACCTAATTCCTCTCAAGGGAGGTAATCCTTTTGGCATCTCGGCAAGGAAGAGGTTAGCAAATTCCTGAAGTAGCTATTGTACTTTGGCAGGTAAGTTCTCGGCCTCTCTAACCTCTAAGGGTCTCTTGACCAAGAGGAGTACATTGTCCTTGGCCTTGACCTCTCGTGCAAACTGAGCTTGGGAAATCACTAAGGACTTCCGCTGCAGAGATCTAGCAACCTTTTCCTAGGCTTCTTGCACTTCCTTAAGACTCATTAGTGTCAATATAACTTTCCTCCCATCCTTTTGAAACATGTAAGTATTTCTATACCCATCATGTAACACTCTCAATTCAAATAGCTACAGTAGGCTAAGTAATATGTGAGATGAACACATGGGGAGGACATCACACAGTATCTCGTCCCTGTACCTATCACCAATAGTAATTGGTATTCTTACTTGCTCGGAAACGTGTAATCCTCCTTTTTCGTTCAACCAGTGAATCTTATACGGCTTAGTGTGTAGAAGAGTCGGCAATTATATGGCCTTAACTACCCCTTGCGCGATAACATTGGTACAGCTCCTTCCATCAATGATCACGGTATATGGCTTGCCATTCACCCAACAATTCGAATGAAACAGGTTTTCTCTTTGTTGATTCTCATTAACCACAAAAGTACTGAGAGATAGTCGAACAACAAAGCAATACTTAGCTTCGCCTTTAGGGGGTATCTCGGCCTCCGGATCTTCCTCAAATTCTTCCATAATCCGATCGGTTGCCACTTCTTCCTCTCCTTCACTTGCATTTTCTACTTCAAATTGGGGCTTATCTCCCTTTATGGTTATGACTCGGCGGTTTGGACATTGACTAACCACGTATCCATAGCCAAGGCATTTAAAACATTTGATTTCTTGAGTTTTCCTCATTGAACTCTAACCCTGGTCTCTTTAGATCTCAGGTTCCTTGGTCTTGCTCTTACCTCAGCCCTCGTCCGATCAGCTTAGCACGTGACCTCGATGTTCCACCTTAGAACTGTTTGAAACCTTATCATTCCCTAATCTATTTGGTAAACCATTCCTATTCGGCATTAGTGTTCGGTTACTCGGCATTCGACTAGCTTGGTTCTACCGTTACCTTTCAACTCTCTGGGTTATATGTATGGTTTCATCTAGGGTTGTGAGGCTCTGCAATTCCATGACGTAACCAATCTCGACTCGAAGGTCCAAGATGAATCATGCTATAGTTTGGGCTTCAAGCTCGTCAACATCACATCGTATCATGAGCAACTGAAACTCTCGGACATTGTTGTCTACAGATCTGTTACCTTACCTCAAGTCTTGGAGTCGTTGGAAAGTGTTCTGTTTGTAGTGTTCAAGAACAAACCTACTTCTTAGAACTCTCTTCATCTCATTCCATTTTCGGACCTTGAGTAGGGTCCTCATGCAAACATTCTGTAGCTTCTTCTATTACATTGCTGCATATCCAAAAAATTCTAATGCCACCACTCTAATGCGTACAGCATCTTCATAATTATAGAAATTAAATATCTTTTCAATCTTCTCTTCCCAGTTTAGGTAGTCATCAGCATTACCGGACCCGTTGAAGTTTGGAATTTGTACCTTAAGAGATTCGGCACTTCTTGGTATTCTGAACTCATACTCATCAATCCTAATATATTGGTCTTCTTCTTCTTCGTACTCTTCCACTTTGTTTAACTCTAACCTTCTCCTCGTGACTTTGTTAGCACGTCGCGGTAGTGCATGGTTCATTGGAAAGGCTTCTAGAGCTCACTTATCCATTTGTCTCCTTGGCTTATCTCTCATTTCTTGGCCCTGCTCAACAACTCTCTTACGTGGTCTATTCTCTAAGACCCTATTTTCTAAGGCAACTAAATTAGCCATAATAGTAGCAAGATCTTATATCTACTCATCAATGGTACGTGGTGTTTGTTAGGTAACTTGACCACAACCATGAGCATTGCTTTCGACATCGTGAATCTCTCCCTGTACACTAAGGTTAGACATTCCCAACACAAAATCTCAATAACTACACTTCGTACGAATGGTTACAACATACAGTATCTCAAACAGTAGGTTGACAATTACTACATAGCTCTCGATCTCAACCTCAACCTCAACCTCAAGCTCTAATACCGGGAATATATGGTGTGCTTAGGAGTTCAATTATCACTAGGACTTATCGTGGCTGATGTGAACTAAAATGGGTCATTTAAGATATTGAAGAAAATTAGAGAGTCGATGATCTACAATCGAACAAGAGTAGCTGACGTAAAGCTACTCAAAGGATATGACTTACTAACAAACACAATACGACTTGATACCTCACTTGATATGATGTACGAGTTGATGACAAGGTCTACCTACCACTAATCCTGAGCTATTCAATAATATTAGATAAGAGTATATGAAATATGGACTTGGAGAAGGTTATCTTACAAGAACAGAGTATTCAGTATTAAAATGTAAGTTATTTGCGGCTTATAAGAGAAAAGGACTATTTATAGTAAGTCCCTAAGATAGCATTACAAATAAGAAATTACAAGAAAGTATATACAAAAAGGCGATTCCTAATACATACGAAAAAGGGTAAAAAGGACAAAAGACCAAAAATGAAAAGGTAGTACAATATCAAACAAGGTGGACATGTGGCAGTGCAACATTGGTCCCATACAAATATTCTTTGAGCACAGCAGGCAAGAGGAGTCAAAATGTTGCAGCAATAAAGAGGTCAGGACGAGAGAGATGGTAGCATGCCAAGAGAAAACTATTTGGCCGTTTTAGTGAGTCTCTCGTCACTTGGTATGAATTTCTCGATAGTAGTTGGTCGAATTACTCGACATAAGGTCCTCGGTAAGGGAATGGTCGGCATCATCACTATTGAATGAATAGATCAATGTATGGCACTTTGAGGAGCTCAAGGAGTTCAACCACATTCCTTTGGCATAAACTTTCTCGTCATCGGTAAGTTACCGAGAGAGAATTCGTTGGGTGAGAAATTGGAGTCCTCGGAGCCGTACGCGAGTAATGGGACCATTGGTCGGCAGTTGATTAACCAGGTCCTTGAAAAATTGAGAAAAGATAATTTGATCCGTTTTTGAGCCTCCTAGTGAAAGATATATACCAAAGTTTTTTTATCCCAACGCCAGGTGTCAATATCATTTGGGGTAGGTAGGCCATTCAATTGACTCATACTAGAGATTAAGAAATAAAATTCAAGATTTAATCAATGAAGGTACAGTCCAATTGGACTTTGTAGAGGCTCCTATTCTAAACATCAACAATAACCCCTTGCCAAACCATGAGCCCATCATTAATATGATATTTGACAACTCAGAGCCCATCATTAACATGATTGGTTCCAACCGAGAGCCCAAGGTATATAGATTCTACAAACAAGAGGAGACACAAAATTCACAAATCAAACGGTACACCTTCCATGTGCTTGTGGCATCCAAAAATTATAAAACTACCCCTCTAAACTACCAGGTAGTAAATTCGGGGCAATCAAGATCACTTGTAGGGGGATTACCTAATCTGGTAGAATCTACGATCCAAGGGAAGACCTAAAAAAGAAGGTTGTGTTAGAAAGGCCAAACAATGAACCAGCTGAATAAGAAGAAGGGTTGTTTGCCTTTACTAAAATAATCAAGTCCAGTGAGTATAAAGTAATGAATCAGCTCACTAAGACTCTTGCACAGATATCCCTCGTCAGTTTATTAATGGTATTAGAACCACACCGGAAAGCTTTGTTTAGAACATTAAGGGAAGTTAAAGTCCCTCGCGAATACCAGCTGAAAGAATAAGGTCTGTCACCAACTCTATCTTCATTATGGATCAGATTTCTTTCTCTATTAAGGAACTAGGCGAAGAAGGCCATCAACACTTTAAAGCCCTCTTCATAATAGTAAGGGTGAACAACATTATTACAGCAAGAGTCCTCATCCACAACGGCTCATCATTGAATGTTTACCTTCTTACTACCCTAGCTCTATTGGGAATCAATTCGACTGCAATTAAACCAAGCTCAACAACAGTTTGAGCTTTTGATGGATCCAGGAAAGAAATTATAGGGGAGATTGACTAACCAGTTGATATCGGCCCATAGACATTCAACATCTGTTTCTAAGTTTTGGACATCCCAAGGACCTTCAATTTATTATTAGGAAGACCTTAGATACATTCAGCAGGGGACTATACCTTCGAGTCTTCATCAAAAGGTTAAGTTCATCTCTAATGACTAGGTCATAACAATTTTGGGCGACTAAGATTACGAAATATATAAAGAAATGACCATACCCTATATTGGCACTGAGGAGTAAGAGGACATTAGGCTTCAAATGTTTGAAAAGGTGTGCATGATTACTAATCAACAGAAGTATGAGAGGCCGAAATTCAAAGAAGGTCAGTTTAGAACCTGTAGGCTACGTTACATCCCAACTCTAATGGATGAGCTGCAAAATATGCAAGCGAAGGGCAAAAGAGGTGACATATTGTATTACGCCCTGATGACCTTCCCACCATTGTTAGAAACTTTCATCTGGGCCGAAGTCCAGAATTCGAAGCTTGCTAAAGAGGACACCTCCAATAAAAATAAAGTGACCGGTCCATCCGACAAGTCTCAGTAACTGAATAACTGGTTCTCCATCTCTATAAATAACAATAAGTCTTCCTTAGGGTAAAGGATGAATCGTAGTCCAATGTTTTATAGAGTTTTGTAATAAATTACCTTTATTCTAAAAAATAATTTTACTCAAAAGGCATTTCTTCTAAATAAGAATTAATCTTCTTTCTCTTTACTTCTTCTTTACTTACACTCTTTCTTTTACATACTTTTCTTTTCCCAAATCTAATACTTTGAACAAAGGGCATAGATACCTTGCACAGATAGGTGATGAAAATATTGATATCACCTCCGACCCTATTAGGTTAGTCGTCGGGAGTGATATCAATGACCATAATGACATACAAGAAAGCCAGTAAAAATATTAAATGAGTAGAATTTCCATTAATGAGCCAATTGAGATGATTAATGTTGGGACTGATGACAATGCTAGAATATTGAGAATTGGAGGGAATCTAAAAGAAGAACAAAAGGCTAAAATGATCGCATTACTATTTGAATACTAAGAAGTGTTTGCATGGTCTTATGAAGATATGCCCGGATTGGATCCATCAATCGTGGTCCATTGATTACCTATTTGTAAGGATATCAAACCTAAGAAACAGAAGTTAAGAAGGTTCCGACTGGATGTCCTATTGAAAATCAAGGAAGAAGTCAGAAAATTACTAAAGGTCGGTTTTATTGAGGTATCTAATTATCCCAAATTGATAGCCAACATAGTACTAGTTGTGGAAAAGTTAGAATGTGCATGGATTTTTAAGACCTTAATCAAGCAACCCCTAAAGATAATTTCCCATTGCCTCATATCGATGTCTTGGTCGATAACACAGCCAGAAACCATATTTTCTCTTTCATGGATGGATTATCTAGATATAATCAAATTCGAATGTCTAAAGAAGATAAAGCCAAGACAACATTTATTACAACTTAAGGTATATTTTGTTACAAAATAATGCCTTTCGGACTCAAAAATGTCCGGGCAACTTATTAAAGGGCTGTAGTAGCAACCTTTCATGACATGATGCATAGAGAAGTTGAAGTATATGTTGATGATATGATTGCAAAGTCTAAAGAAGGAGAAAATCATGTAGATAATCTAAGGAGATTGTTTGTTAGGTTGAGAAAATTCTAGTCGAAGCTTAACTTAGAGAAGTGTACCTTTAAAGTGACTTCAGGGAAATTGTTGGGTTTTATAATCAGCTAAAGGGGCATTGAAATGGACCTTGACAAAGTTAAAGTGATAGTTGACTTGCCCCCGCTATGCACACTCAAAGAAATTAGAGGCTTATTGGGCTATTTGAATTACATAGCCTGGTTCATATCTTAACTCACATACAAGTGCCGTCCTTTGTTTAAGTTGTTGAAAAAGAATGCCAAGATCAATTGGGACGAAGAGTGAGAGTGAGTCTTTACAACGATGAAAGAATACCTTATGAACCCTCCAATTTTGATATCTCCAAAACCTAGGAAGCCTTTGCTCCTATACTTGACAATATTATCAAAGTCTATGGGGTGTATGCTCGGCCAGAAAGATGAGGAAGGAAAAGAACGGGCCGTATACTACTTGAGCAAGAAATTCATGAAAGGGGAACAAAAATATTTAGAAATTAAAAGAACCTGCTGAGCATTGGTCTGGATAATGCATTGGTTCAGATAATACATGCTCTACTACTAGGTTGAATTACTGACTCAGCATGATCCCCTAAAGTACTTAGCAGACAAACTAGCCCTAATTGGTAGAATCTCAAAGTAGCAAATGTTACTATCAGAGTTTGACATTACGTACATGAACCGGAATTCAGTTAAAGGGTAAGCTCTAGCATAGCAGTTAGTAGAAAATCCCTCTAATAGTACCCCCTAAAAGGTTTAAGTCAATTTCCCGATGAGAGTATCTTAGCAGTCGAGGGAAGCTCCGACAAAGGAGAAGATGATGAGCCATCGAAATGGAAGATGTTCTTCGATAGAGTGGCTAACGTTTTTGGGTGTGGAATTGGGGCAATACTAATATCCCTTGAAGGTACTCAATACCCTATAGCCATAAGGCTTGTTTTCCCATATACTAATAATATCGTTAAGTACGAAGCATGCATCATGGGACTCAAAATGGCCCTAAATAAAGACATCCAAGAGTTAAAAGTGTATGGGGACTCTTCACTCATTATCGGCTAAGCTCAAGGAGAATACAAGACGAGGGATCCTAATTTAGTACCTTATCACCGACACTTGACTGAATTGATGGAGAGATTCAAAGAAATCACCTTCAATCATGTATCGAGAACTCAGAATCAGTTTGTTGATGCCTTAGCCACTTTAGCATCCATGATCTAAATATCTGGTGGGGTTAAGATGCAGCTTCTTATAATTGAAATTGAAGACAAGCTTACCTTCTACCTGTCAATTGAGGATATGAATAACTAAAAGCTATGGTACCATAATGTTAAGATATTCTTATAACATGGTACATACCTTAAAGAGGCTGAGAAAAAGGATAGAAGGGTGATTAGGAGATTGACCACTCAATTCTTAATAAGCGGGTTCACCTTATACCGATACTCTTTTAACGGTACACTTTTAAGGTGTGTAGATAACAAGGAAGCTTGGATATTAATGAAAGAAGTACGTGAAGGAGTATGTGGCCCTCATATGAATGGTTACATGTTGGCTAAGAAAATTATGAGGTTAGGGTACTACTAGTCAACAATAGAAGGCGATTGCATCAAACATGTTAAGAATTGTCACTTATGCCAAGTTTATGCAAATAGGATAAATGCTCCGCCTCAAGAAATACACACACTCTCAGTACTATGGCCTTTCTTAATGTAGAGAATAAATATCATTGGCCCGATTACTCCAAAGGCATCCAATGAGCATCGCTTTATATTAGTTGCCATCAACTACTTCAACAAATGGGTTGAGGCCTCGTCTTATTCAAGCATTACTAAAGGGGTCGTAGTTAAGTTCGTTAAGAGAGATATCTTAGCCCGATATGGGACTCCAGAAATGATCATCACTGAGAATGGCACCAACCTCAATAACAAGCTTATATCAGAATTGTGCTAATAGTTTAGGATCATCCATAGCAACTCTACTCCTTATCGACCCCAAATGAATAAAGCCGTTGAAGCAGCTAACAAAAACCTCAAAAGAATCATTGAAAAAATGGTTGTTACGTATAAGGATTGGCATGAGATGTTGCTATTCGTACTCTTAGCCTATCAAACTTCCAGCAAAATGTCGATTGGGGTAACACCTTACTCGTTGGTATACGGCGTTGAAGCAGTGTTACCGGTAGAGGTTGAGATTCCTATCACTTAAGGTACTATTAGAAACTCAAGTAGACGAAGCCGGTTGGGTAAAGAAATGTATCAAATAGTTAAATCTGATTGATGAAAGGAGATTGAAAGCCCTGTGTCATAATTAGTGTTATCAATAAAAAATGGCTTGGGCTTTCAACAAAAGGGTACGACCTTGGAATTTCAAAAAAGGTGACCTAGTGTTGAGAAAGGCTCTCCCCAATGCACAAGACTCTAGAGGGAAGTTTGCTCCCAATTATGGAGGCCCTTATGTCGTGAAACGAGTATTACCGAGAGGGATTTTAATTTTGTCTCAATTGGATGGTCTAAAATTGGGAGGCCTTGTAAACTCTTATGTTGTAAAGTTATACTACCTATTGTGCCCCGAAGCGACAGAGTCGTAACAGCCCCACCGTGTAAACCATCATAAGATAGAAGTTGGCCTTACAACCGCTATCTTAGACCTGATCTACACAAGGCGTCCACGACTAACCCGCTTTGAAGTAAACAGTTTGTAATTTAAATAAATCATTTACCTAAGAAAGTGAGGCAATATATATTCATTATAATTCAATTATTGCAATTAAAGTTCACAATATTTCTCTGTAATATATTTCCTAGTTATTACATTATTCAAAAATGAAAAGTTCTAAAGTAAAAGCTTAGACCTTAAAAATATATGTTTGTTTTTCAAATGTTTTTCTTTACTCCTCAGGATCCAGCGGTTGCTAGCTTCGAAGTAGTTGTTTGCCGCTTCTTAGCCAGCACCTACATGACGTCTATAGGGATGTAAGCAACCACAGCTCAGTAAGTTAGGATGGAGGACTTAAAACTATACCATAAACACATAACAAGTTTATTGATCAACTTATTAGGTGCAATGCATGTGCAAGCAAATGCCATCGCACGACGTTGTCTGGCCCGTCGTAAGATTAGAGAAATTGTGCCCACTCTAATCCAGGTTGAGGAGTTGCCATTAATGCAACAGCTCACGACCAAACCCAAGCTTGTGCAATGGAGATCTCACTCCTCCCGTGACTACCTTCGAACCACTGACTTTACCCTCGCTACGACCTCATCTCCTGTCACTTAGTTCGACTGAGGATGAAGAAGGGACCATTATGCAATCCTGCGCTATCTCTTTCGAAGGGGTCGGTATTTGGCCGAAGAGTCCTAAGTTCCTCTAATGGGTTGCCATGTAGGACCGATTATGATTACTGGTTATATATTCGATTAGGTCCAGTTTAGGGTGATCAATCATTTCATACAAATCATACAATACATGCTAAAGCAACAAACAGAATCATAGCATCACCCATAATCAAGCACATGCACACATTCAACTATCTAGTAAACACAAATAAGCATAATCTTAAGCCTCCAAAATACAGCATCGTATTAATCCCAACTTACCTCGACTCCTCGCTCATTCACTTGAGGTCCAACTTGCTCAGGCCATCGCCGATCATCCCTATAACATAAACGTGGTTTCAGTTTTTCATATAACTATTATAGGTTCGTTTTATCCTATAACGCTTATTGTTATGTTTTGTTTAGGGTTAATATACCAAATTATCTAGGTTTTAAGTCTTTTACAATATTCTAGGTTTGGGGTTAGGTTCGGATTCGGTTTTCGCATCGATTTCTAAATTAGGTTTTAATTCGATTTTAAGCATTGTTTTATACTCGAATCCTAGAAATTCGTTTCAACCCATAATATGAAATTAATCACATTACTTCTCGATCTCCTAAATACCGTCATTACCTCTAATTAGTATTTTATTCCATCCGGTACACTTAAATCCGTATTAGTGTACCGAATTCATTCTTGATGTGAGAAATTTTTACATCTTTTATGTAATTACATAAATTTAAGTTTTCTATCAGATTTATTGTATATTTTTATTACTATCATAATATAAATTTTTATTTTAATATTTTCTATTTATTATATTTTCAATAATTACATATTATGTATTATCACCTATTATGTATATAATACACTTCTAATATTTCTATCATTTTAATTACCATCTCTAAACATCAATTATCATTTCAAAATGTCTAAATTCATCCTAAATCAGATTTTACATCTAATTATCTTAATTTACAAAATTAACTTATAATTTACTATTTTTCCCTATTACTTATTTACTACATAATTAACCTAATAATTACATCTAACACCCTAAATGCTACAAGTATCATCCTCCATCAGATTTCAACATCTTAAAACATATAATTATTCACTAAATCAGTAATTAATCATTTAATTACTTAATTAACCCTAAATTACCCATTTTTTCCATCATTTTAGGGCTAAAAATTAACTTTAAAATTTTGAAAATTAATTTAAAAAAAAATGGCTTCATAACACTGTCCTATATCACATAAGAATTCTACAGAAAAAAAAATTGAGCTCCAAACTACACTCCTAAACCTATTTATTTTTAGTTTTAATCATATTAGGTTTTGTTCAATTTGTTAAAAACCCTATATTTTTAGATGTGATTAAACTAAATCATTATTTTTCCTTAAATATACATACAATAAAACCTCAGAATAACAAGTTTCATAATTTTCTGGGAAAAATAACTAATTTTAAGAAATTACACAAAATCGGGGCAATTATGGGACTCACTTGGTTTAATGTTTTCTGGCCGTCCAAACCCGGTCCAAGCTTGTCGGTCAGCCCAGACGGTGGGTTTGGAGTGGGGTAGTGGTGGTGGCTCGGTCCTAGGTGGTGGTGAGGTGTGGGTTTGGCTCCCTAGCCCTATCTGCACAGTTTTCTTTTCTTTTTTTTGTTTTCTAGATTTTCTCTTGAATTTTCGAGTCTCTCTATTTTTCTCTACTTCCTCACTACCCAAATGAGTTTTTTTAATTTCTCCCCTATTTATAGACGATTTTGGTAATTAATATGCATTAATTGGACATGACATTGCCCCATTTCCTTGATTTTTGGCTTTTGTGTTGTCTAATTCTAATTGGTTAATTTTTATTTTGCAGATCCTGACCTGCCACGACCAGATTTGCAACATTCCACACTCTTATAATTTTTTTCTAATTTTTTCACAATTAATTACTAATTTTCTTTAATTATTTACTAAGTTTTTGGCCAATTTAGGTAATTTCACGTATTTTTATCTACACGTAAATACATGTGGGGTACATGTGAACATTCCTAATTATTATTTTGGTGATTCTAAAATTTTTAGTATACATATAATTTATCTCTAGTAATTTATTAGTTATTAGATTACACTTTTCGCCTTTTCGGTAATTAGTAATTATTATGCTTAAAATTTGAAAATTTTATAGTCTCCTATTTTATTACTTATTTTCTTAAATTCAAGTTTACGGGGTTATTTTTACTAATATTTCTATCTTTACTTTATAATTTAGGTTCGATCGAGTTTTTCAACTAATCAAAACTTTGAATTGCTAATTGTGAGGCTTACACTACCCATGAGAAGTCAATGGAAATTTTTACTCAAAACATGAAAATGCTAGTTATTCTAAATGTCATTGTGGTCTAATTTTCATTATCTGTAGACAAAGTCGGTATCCTTATACATTGTTGTCGTTGGAATAATCACCCTTTCCATTGAAAGCTCCAACTCCCTTTACTCCATTGAAAGGTCTAACTCTCTTTACTCCATTTAATCGAACCCATACACTAAAAACACAAGAGAAGTTAAGAAACGAGATCTAGGACATTAGTAATTGACAAAACTTTTTAAAATACTTTATTACCGGTTAATCCCCCTTGACGGCGAGTTTTATTGTCTATTTTTTAGGGAAGTGTGAAATCTAAGTAAACAATCATCTCATAGCAAACATTCATTGATCGGGAATAAGGGTTTTGATTCATAAAAAGTTTTAAAAAGACAAAAATAGTGGGTGGCTTTTTGTATTTAGCTAATTTCCATGATTTCCCTAAAAGAGCTGGTAAAGTCTCAAGCGTTCTACGTCAAGATCATTCAAGTTGACAACAAAAGGATTAAAGTGTAAGCTAGTCAATTTTGATAGGGCTTTTCAAAAAAGGTTTGACAGTTTGGACGCTATCAACAAAGGTCGGGTAAGTACTTCTATACAATATCAACACACTGGTTTTTAAACATTGCATGTGTATTATAATGACCAATATTTCTACAACTCTAACCATAACAGTCTTTCGACTAAGTTTTCTCATATCAGTTTAAGGTCTTAGTTAGCTCTAGAAGCGCTTTGCCCGCTTTAGTTAGTCAGCTTATTAGGGCATGACCAAGTTTTCTCATCTCAGTTTGGCGTTTTAGCCAGCTATAGGAGTGCTTCGCCCATTTCATTACGGTTTGTCAACCCATAAGAGCACGACCAGACTTCAATTCTTTTTTCCAAATCCCTAGTGGATTGGACCTAAGATAGCTAGTTAACTTTAGCACTTCTTAAAATAAAATCTATTTTTGGGGCAAAAATAGTGTCTCTCTTATTTTTGTGATAAAATTTTGCTCAAATTTTACCATAAAGAAGAGTAGTTATAGATACCTTATTTTACCACCGCGACGACCCTCCCCTCCCTCCCTCAAACCTTTTTCTATTTATTTATTTATTTTATTATTATTATTAAATTTCACCATGGTTATCTTGATGTAGTTTTTTTTTTCCTAATAGTTTATGTGGTACCATTTGTTTAGTGAAGTTTTACATGAATTATGGAAGAGAATTAGTATTTAACTTATATTGTTATTATGATGAACATCTTGTCAACAATTATTAAAATTTTTTTACCACATGGTTGAAAAAGGTACACTAATGTCTATTAGCTTAGTTTATTAACTATTTTGGTTTAGGCATTATAAATAAGATTGGAGCCAATCTTCTATCACTAGATGGAAGATTTGAAGACTTTTGCCTCGGTTTGGGGAAGAGATCTAAGGAGGATATAAGTATCACTAGAGTGTGACTTTTAACGTATTTCAAGGTGACTTATAAGTTGAGAGTAACAAGAAAAAGGTGAATCATATATTGAAAAGGGGAAAATAATTGAGTTCGATTATAAGGCCCTATAACAAAGACGTCGCCTCTTCTTCTTCTAGTTCTTTTTTTTTTTTTTTCTTTTTTGCACTGGGGGAGGGGGATTGTGATGCCCCCATATTAAGTGAAGTTTCACATTGCAATAGGAAGTTTGTATTACTTTATAAAGGCATGGTGATGGTATCTTGTTAACACTAATTATAAAACTTTTAAATGAGGTGGTTGAAAAATGCTATTAATGTTTGTCCTTAGTTATTGGCTTCTTTTGACTTAAGGTGTTACACTTCATTAAAGCAAAGTTTATATTTAATGAGAAGAGTTATCTTATTGTAAAAACTTGTACTATTATCCACATTAAAGCTGTATCCTTTTATAACCTATCATATTATCTTCTAAAGAAGTTAAAGATCACCACCACTGTTAACTTAATCTTTTCTGTATATGTTTGTTTTACACTTTGATGTAGTTTTTTTAACTGATATTATGTATTTATTTTGTAGGTTTTCATTTTAAGTTTTTCAAAATTAATCTAAATTCATAATATAGACCATGAAGGTGATAATCAGTTTAATTAGGTGATATGAAAAATAGATGGTAAAGAAGTTGATATCCGAAGGTGATAACGAGGTTGATTTGAAGAAGTTGGTGTAGGAACTTTATTAATGTAATATGTTTTTAAGAGTGATATTTGTTAGTTTTGATTTTAATACATTTTTTTAGTTGTTTATGTACATAAAAAGTTATTATTTGCAAATCATCAATGTAATATTGTACCTAAGTATGAATATAATTTGATGCATGGTATGTTGATTTTAGAGTTGTATATATTAATGTCTATTGAATTGCTATTAAGTATATATATATAAAGGAGATTCTACGGTCCCATCCTTTATTTTCACGGAACTGGTCTCGTCTATCATCTTATTATTAATTTTCATGTTTTAAATTTAAACTATTGAATTTATAAATTATTCAATGGTTCAGATTTAAAGGCAATTAAATCAAGGGTAAAAAGAATGGTAGTAGCGGTCCCATAAAAAAAAAAAAAGGATGGGATCGTAGAAAAATCTTATATATAAGTGTTACTTAAAAACGAAATGATATAGACTTTTTCTTTTTTATTTTCATCCATTAGAAGATGGATGATCGATGTATTAAAAAAAATGAAAAAAAAAACTTGTAAGCAGAGATTAATAGTTTTAAAAGGAGGAGATAATTTTTTTTTTCAAATAGAGTATAAATTACTAAATGATGATAGTTCTTTTTTTGGTTTTTTTAGGATATTGTTTTGAGAAAAGTATGAAAGTGAATGCATTTTGAACAACAATTTTTCCTTCTAGTAATTTTGAGGCCTCCATAACAAAAATAGTTCACATGTACTTCATCAGGGAAGGATACTACAAGCTTTTAATCAAAGATTGCATAAAAAAATAGAATATTTTTTACCTTTTTTTTTTTTTTTTTACTATCAATCACTTTTATGTTAGTGTTATTATTTCCATTATCTTGTCATTGTTATTATGTATGTAATTGTTAAAACAAATGAATATTATTTAAAATATAATGATTGTCGAATATTTTTTTTTAAATTTAATGTAGTCATGAGATACTAAATCAACGAGCAATTTTTAGATTGTATCAAATGATTTTAATGGCCTTAAAATCAAAAGAATGGTTTTTAATGCAATAAAGAGAATAGAAATATATATATATCTATATATATATATATATATATATTCAACTAACTTAAAGTAGTACTAGCAACATTGCAACAATGATGCTCAAATAAATTTAAGAATATCAAATGTGTGAAGCATTAATTGCAAGACAATCATATAGTTAAATATTAGTGGAGACATGCAATGGTTAATAAACAAACAAATAAATAATCTTAAGAATTTCTATGATTTTTTAAAACCGGTTTCTAACTACCTATTTTGTTGACATTTAATAAAATAAAATATTATTTTTCTTATTGATAAAAAGAAAAATGAATGTGACCATATTGGTAAATTAAATGTGAACATGGAGAATGGCATTTTTTTTTTTTTTGAATTCAAATACATTTCAGTTCTCAAATAGGTAGTTTTAGAGGGATAATGTATAACCTGTTTTAATATTTGTAAGTTATTTAATAAAGACACCAGATGGTAATTACAACAATGGGGTTTGGCTTTCATAATATAGATGTGTAAAATTAATGACTAGAAATATGGAAAAATAACATTAATACAATAGTTCTCAAAAAATATCAACAACAAAAGAATTACATAAATATTTCCTTTCTCAAAATAGTTGACACCATAATGATAAGCATAATTTATTTGCTTCATTGTGATACTAATCATATACCTGCAAACAGTAATGAAAAAAACATATTCATTAACTAAATTATTCTATCACGATGTAAGAATGCCCCATATTATCATAAATAATCCATAGAAAAAAATCATAAAACTCATTATATATTTGGATGTATATGAGTTTTTATTATCTACAGAAAAAGTAATTTTTAAGAGCCAAACATAAGTAATGGTTTAATAAGCTAAATATGGATAGATGTGCAGTGTTAATCCTCTAAAATACAAATAACGATACGAGTTACTTTTCGATTATAGTAATGCTTCACTGCTCTTGGAAATTCTATATATTTAATGCCATTTGTAGAATGAATAGAGTAAATAAGATGTAATCTAGGATGATTATCTATTGAGTAAATGAAAATTGATAGAAATTTTATTTTAATCCATGCACATAACAAATTAGAATATATAAAATATATTGCATAAAGTACATTATGTTTGAGCTGATCTACAAGGTTGACTTGGATATGTGAGAGAGTCAATGGTTAAAGGTTTAACCGATGGTCAAATTGAGTTTAATAAAAATATATAAAAATATTTATAATTTAATTATTAATGGTAAGAAAGATATGAAATTATGACAAAATTGTAAATTCAACAAATCACTATGACTAATTTGTGATAATATCAAAATTATAGTAATATCACTTTTATTTGTAATGTTATGCTATTAATATTTATTTATATTTTTTTAGAAAAAGAGAAAGTGATATTGACTTTATATGGAAGAAAAACTATGTACTTCTTTTTTTAAACATAAAAATCTTGAAGTTTTATTGCAAAAAACAAAAATACTATTGTATGTCAACATAACTCTTTTATATCTATCATTGTTTCGATAAGATTTTGGGTTAATGTTTAAATGAAACAAAAAAGAGTTAATTTACTACCTGTTAAAGTTTTATATAATTTTTAATGAGATTATGATTTCCTATCGATCTTTGTTGTAAGATATATTATGAATGACTTTGTGGGAAGTATATCAATCTCTTTTGTTGCTACATTAAATTACTTTTTATAAATATGTAATCCCTTTTATATTGATTGCTTTAACAATAGGTTAGACAATTTCTTAAGTTATTGTTGGTGAGGAAGTTGCAATTGGTCAATTTATTTCCTTTTGCTATTGAGTAGGTTGAAGCATAAGAAAGATGCAAGTTGAGTATTTACAATCTTTTGAAAGTCCCACATTATTATCCTAGAAGATAACTCATATATATATTTTTTTTTCGGCTAGATTCTATTACTCAAAGTTTGACTAGATAGGCCATTGTTTATGGTTGAGCTACTTGGTAAAATCCTAAATGAAAGAAATTGTAAAGACAACCAATGATTGCTTAGATTATTTTTCTTCTTATTTTATTGTCTTTAAAAATTATTTTGAAAGTGCATTGTGACCCGTTAAGCTCGCTTGAGTTGGCCAGGTGGTGGTTAAACCTCTTGGGTCATCTAGTTTTCACCGTTTAATGCAAATCCGATTTCTATTTAGGGATGCTTGTTCTTATAACTGATCTTAGTTGGACCGGGCTAAACTGGCTATGTTGGTCCAGGTTTTACAATATTGCATTATACCATGTTCAAAGCCTGAGAATTGGTTAATTTCCATAATTTATTATTGTATAATTAATGTATTTTTCATAATGTTTTTGTCAAATCTACCATATTGTCCATATATACCATAATATATAATTTCGGTAACTCTTACCTTTTATATTATATCTTTTGTTCATTAATTTTTATTAATTAAATTACCACTAATTTTCTTGCCAATTTATATCATATGATAATATATAGTTTTGAAGCTCTCTTTTTTTTCTCTTCTTTTTTTTCTTGTATCCCACCTTTTTATGGTATCATTTATGTATTTCTATAATTTTTTTTTTTTTGCCAAAGTATCATATCATATCTTATTATAATATATAGCTTCAAAAGCTTTTGCTTTTTATATATTCATTTTTTATGGTATCATTAATGTATTTCAATAATTATTTTTGTTAAATTATATTACATCATATTATAATATATAGAGATCATATGGTAGCTATAATTTCATGTATTAGATTAGACAAAACCTTTTGTTTTCTATTTGGTTTACATAATTGACTGTGATACTAACAGAAACAATCTTGTAATACTAGACAAAAGCTCGAAATTAGTACTATATATTTGATGGTATAAAACTATAATTCACATATTACAGAATAAATATATTTTTAAAATCCAAAAAATAATCTGACATCAAATTCACAAAATCATATTATTGAACTTTATTGTAATTTATATTATAAATAATTAAAATTTTTAATATTCTTAATTTTTTAATCTTAAAAATCTGTATCAATATTGCATATACTAAACACGGTATAATAGGGTTAAAATGTCTTATGCTCCTTATACCAAATTTCGTATTCTCATTAATGAATCTCAATAGTTTCTTTTGTAAAATCATATCATATTATAATTTATACTTTCATTTACTCTTTCTTATTTTGCATTCCACTTTTTTATGTTATCATTGATATATTTGTATAATTTCTTTTGTCAAATCATATCATATCATATTATAATGTATTATTTGGTAATAAAAGTATGTTAATGAGAGAGTCAAAGAGAGAGAATTTTTGTGTGTTTTCAAAATCTTATATTGTTTAAATTTTTTTTTTTGTGCTTTTTGGATAACACATAAGAACATTAGATTATATTTCAAAAAAAAAATTATAACCATTATTGAAACTTTTGTTTACACATTACACGAACCCTTTAAGTAGTTCTATTAATCTTTTAAGCATCGAATACACCTAATTACTGAATGATGGCAAGGACATAAAATTGAATCAAATTAAGCATCGTGAACACTAATTAGAACACCTTGCATTTTCTAGAAGAATCTGGAAAAATAACTCATTTAACCCATTCCATTCATCATATTATAAAATTAAGGTTCACGCATAGTTTACCAACGTAAATATATTATATATATCATCTAAACTACCATCTAAATCTACTATAAAATAAACATCATAACATCTCAAATCACACAAGGTAAAATAAAATAAGGTAGTGATTTTCCTTAAGAAGATTAGGGTCTTAACTAAAGAAGGTTTAGGGTTTTAGAGTTTATGGGGTGTGTTTTACCTTAACTTCAAAATTGAAGGTGTCAAAAGGGTTCTAAAATCCTAAGGTTGGCAGGAAGGGTATTATAAGAAAGGGAAGGGAAGGGAAAAAAGCCTAAAGAAGATGTTGTGAGGTCCACTAGATTTTAAGGGATTTTGCCCACTTTTCTAAACTAATTATTTAAACTTACCTTATTGGGGTTTCATCTTGCTAATAACCATTCTAAACCTCATTAAAACTTCTTGACGCATATACTCAATCAATTAGTAAAAAAACTCTTTTTAAATTTATCTTATTGAAATTAGAGTAAAACGGTCATTTTAAAAATCTCTCCCCTAAACCTTGAAAATTCTTTTTTAATTGGATTTCAAAAATCCATTTTATAATTAATTAATTTACTAAATTGGGATATTTCATGTTGATCTCACGATCTAAAAATCGAAATCATCTTTTAACATTTTTTTTTTTTTCGGTTTTCTTGTGGTCAATATTTTAAATAAATTTTAGCTTTTAATTTTGTAGTGGATTAAAACTCCTCCTCAACTGAAAAGTTGACATTTTAATGTTTCTCCCATCAATCAATTATATTACGCTTTTGCAAATGTTTCGCTCATCCTTCATAATATTACATGTTTGCCGGTTGCAAAACCCTTCCTTTTTTTCTTACTTGTCTTTTTCTTTTCTTTTTTTTTTCTCCCATCCCTTCCTTTGTTTATTTTTTCACTCTCTCTCTCTTTCTCTCTCTCTCTCTCCACTCCGGTAAACCAACTTTTCGTCGTCGTGAAAGGAAGATATTCTCCTTCCGTCCCCTGAAGCAGGTTATCCCAGTAACCACATTCCACTCTCCAGTTCGTCCGAGTTTCTCCGAAAAAACTGCCGGCAGTCTTGTCTCCATAATGTGAAACGTCGAGTAAGTGGTGAGAATGTGGTGAAGTTCCTCTTCTTAAGAGTAGTATTCCCTGTTCTGTGATGGTGCTTGGGATCTAGGGTTTGTTTTGGCATTTTGATTTATTAATTTTGTGGTATCCATTCGTATTTTCTCTAGCAGATGTTTTGTTATGATTTTGTTGCTCAGTTGTTGAAAAATGTTTGTTTTCCTTAAGATTAAAGAATCATGCCTTCTTTTTCAAATATTCATGCTCCTTTGCTTGGATTTTGTTTGTAAATTTTCTTCATTGGATACTCGAAGAAAGATGACTTTCATGTTTTGAAATTGTAATGAGCAATACTTGTTTGATTTCATCGCTGCTATATCTTTTGGTTGAATTTGTTATGCCACATTCACATTTGTCGCGATCTGCTTCTTGCTGTGTTGATACTTGATGTGGTGTGGAGTTCTTAGACTAAAATTGTTAAATCCATGGAGAGATGTATCTTGAATCTTTCATGACAGTATCCTTATTGTTGTTACTAAGGTATATGCATTTGTTGCAGAAAAATGGTAGGTTTTGTGGAGATGGGTTTGATTTGGTTGCTACTTAGATATGCGTGTCAACTGATCAAATGTTAAAAACTGAAGTAACGGATCGTGAAGAAGTAAACATAGTGTAAAACTAATTCATTTTGTCTATATATTTTTTTTAATTTTCTTGTGAAGAGGTTGTAAACTTTTATATAATGAATTGAGATCTAAACTGTGAATTGGTTGTAAATACCCTAAGAAAAATTTAAAAATGGCGCTTCTCAAAACTCATAAACAATAAAATGCAACTAGGACATTTTTATGTAAAATGCACAGTGAAAGTACAGAAAGCAATCAAGCTTGTTTCCTAAGAAAATGCATGTTGGTATATAAACCCTAATATATTGTCATCGTTGTTCAGTTAAAGGTTTTGGTCCTGGTGGGGTGTGATCAGCACAGATATAGCAATGGGAAGTGCTATTAGCCAAGCAGCTGATGGGTTTGGAAGGGCCATAGGGAACTTGTTGGCAGCTCCATTTAAGAGCATTTTTAGTGGATCATGCGAGTAAGTATTAATGTAATCCATTGTTTCCATAATATATTGTATTTCAATATGTTACCAACCACTTGTCACAGATTTGCAAATTTTCTTGTGATTCACTAATGAGATGACATTTACAAAAGGTTGTTTAATTAGGTTGGTTTTCATTTCTTATGGTTTTGAAGCTTCAACAGATGCAACGTATGATAACACAAACATGTTATCGAACCATTTCGAGAACTTGCTAGTTACCAAGGGCAAATTGCCTTGGTAAATTACTTTGAAATGGGAAATCATACCACTTTTTTTTGTTATATTACACGAATCAAATTATACATATAACTGCTGTAATGTGAGAGATAAGAAAACGAATAGGGCTAACTTTGAATTTGCTGCATGGTATCCAACCTTAGCATGAATTGATGGGTGTTTTGTTGTTCCCATCTTTGGTTTTATATTTGATTAGCCTGATTTTGCAGGGATGTTTGTGCAGGAGCATGGGACTTAGTATGTTTTATAGAACATTTGTGCGTATCTAATCTGGCCAAACTCTTCATGATACTAGGTCTATGTTACATAAGTATGTTCCTCTCTTTTCCATTGGCAGAATTATTGACTTCACCTCATTTCTTCAATTGTTGTGGTTTTTCTATCATCCAAGCATAATTGTGTTGCAATTTCTGTTATTGTTGGTTCTTATAGTCATGGATTGTTATATGTTTTAGTGAAACAGCATTTATTTGCAACGCTAGTCTATATCACTATTCATTGTGTTAAATGTCCGTATAAGTCAATTGAACAGTTGAGAGAATCATATTGCAAGGGAGTAGGAAATGAGATATCATTAGTATACCAATCACCTTAAGTTTTTAAAAAGGATTTGATAATAAGTCAAGCTAACAACTTCAGTTCAAAAGTATAGATAGGCTAGTTGAATAGGATAGGATAGGATTTGCAATGCATGACATTATACTCACGTCAAGCCCTGGACTATTTGCTATCCATTTTAGAATGTTTTCCTTATGCGCAAATTTGGAATCGTGAAAGTCTTCGGATGCCATCTTTCTTCTGAAAATAACAAAATATTTTCTAGAACTTTAAGCTGATATTTTTCCTGAAATGATTGCAGTTTTATTGTTTTTCTACCTACTATTCAAGTTGGGCATTTGTCAATGCATTGTGAGAAGCCTTTGTAAGATGTGCTGGGCTGCATGTGAGACATATTGGTTTGCGCTATGGGGGATGTCATATTTTTTGTGCCATAAGATAATAAACACAAAGCGAGTATACCGACGCCGACATCGCCTTCAAGATCTTGAAGTAGGATACAGTCCAGATGACCGAAGCGATTTTTCAGAAACTCATCGCCGCTTAAGCCACAGTAGAAAAAGAAAGTCAAGTAGACACAATCACTTAAGAAGAACAATTTCCAGTTCCAACATACACGATCGTCATCATCATCTAAAGTTGAAGGCCAGGCAAGTCTCTTTTCGTGTAAGGGGAGGTTCCTCAAGACATAAGAACTCGAGACACCAACAATCTAAGAAACTTAGATGGGAGCATAGGGAAGCCCGAAAGATTAAACGAAGGAGGTTGTGGTAACATGTAGAGGAGTTTTGAATGGTAGGAAGTTGAGAGAAGCAATTTCATTAGCATGGAATAGGCAAGATAAATATGCATTGCTCATGTCCAATTTGCAGACTATCAATAGCAAAATCATGTATTCTTTCAAAATTCACAATTCTGGGATGACTGCTTAAGAACATTAGGCTAACTTAGAGCCAGCTCTAATACGGGCATAGCCTGATTAATGATGTGTCAATGACAAGTAGATCAGCTAACCGTAATCCATCAACTGAAATTGGTATACAACATACTTGTCTTATTCTGGGATAGCACTTCCCGATACACCACCTAGTTTCTCAGAGCTATTTTTTATATTCTAGACGACACGATAGTCGATTTCATCATCGCTCAATGGATCATTTGGGTTGCCAATTTATCTGACTCAAAAACAGAAATGTAGAAGATGCTTTTGAAGTGAACTGTTTTTCAAAAAACAAAAGGAAAAAGAAAACCCTACTCCAATAATTGGGAATACATTGTATCAACAGTGACATTATCAAAATTTCCATTCTGATGAAGTGCACAAAGACATCCTCTTGGCATCCAAAGACGGAGGAATAATGTCGATGACACAATGGTTAGAGTTTACTTTTCCAACAGTAGGGGCATTTCCAGCTGTTTCTTGTGATGTCATGTATATTTTGTAGTAAATACACAACTATACAGAAATATTTCCATGATATGCAGCATGAGCTTCGGGACAACTCATTTCTCAGTAAGTTGATCCAACTCTATTCCCGCTTATCCTCCTCAAGATCTTCACCGAGCTTAATAGGAATATCCCCAGTCAACTTATGACCGCTTGTCAAAGAAATGCCCTCCTCAGTAGAGTCGTCAGTCTCCTCCAAGTAAGCGTATCTGTAACCAAACCAAGCATGATTCAACTTTATTAGTAAAACTAAACTAGGAGTATAGACATGCATTTGCGGTGGCGACCGTGCAGAAATCATTCCTAAAATCTGTAGTCATGGCTACAACCACCCCAAAAAAAAAAAAAAACCTAAACTCTGATGGTGCTCTAGATGAAAACGTGACAAGCATTGGAACATGCGAAGTGGGGTCCTTCAAAATGCAGATTACAGGTAGTCTCCCTACATAAGAAGATTATGAGGGAAAAGTACAAAATCCTCAACGTTTTCTTTTTTCCTATTCTAAATGTATTAAAACTTTTCTATTTGAATCATCCTAAAATTAGTCAAAAGTTAACGTGTCAGCTTCCAATAGGTTTACAATAATTAATTTAATAAATTATTATTGAATCTATTAAATCAGATGATATAATATAAAAGTAATGAAATATACAAAACTAAATAGAAAAGGAAAAAAGATAATAGATAGAAACTGTTGGCGGCTGCTCCACCCCAACAAACCTGGGGACAGCCGGCCAAGGATGTTCAGAACCAAATTTGCGAGATTGGATGGTCTCTGGTTTAAGAAACTGGATTGCATGATTTCAAAAGCATGCATAACGGGAGTCTCAAGCATTTGTTAAAATCTTTAACTTCTACTTGCTTGATTATCTTGGATTTACCTGGGATGAATCGACGTGAGCAGCAGCTCTTTCAAGCTATAGGACTGAGGTGCTTTCGGGCATTATTAGATACTACCACCATTGGTTTAAAAAAAAAAAAAATTGTCTACTTTCTGATAATGATTATGCTCCTCTGATTCCAAAAGAAATTACTGACACTCCATATTGACTTGTATTGCAAGGAACTATTGGTAATTTCTTTAAGGCAAACTGCAAATATACCTCTTCTATGTACTTTATGTGCACTTAGCTGTTCTACTTCATACTTGAATATTTAAAAACCCAAAATCTTTGAAAAAGGTGCTTTTAAATTATATTACTATTTGGCCAGAAGGAAAAAAAAAAAAAAAAAACTATATCACTATTTTGCTCTTACATGAGGAAAACAAAGAAATTACCAATATAATAGAAGTTGCAAAAAATTAAAGGTAAAATGGTAACTGAAATGCTTGATGTACTGACAGTGAATTCCTAATGTGTATTTGGAATGATGTCTACAATTATTTATGGTCTAGTTTTGTGTGCTGTAGCTTAGCATGATAATCTACATGATAATCCAAGTGTCTGTACATTGTATTCATGCTATAATTGATAGCTATTTATGGGCCCGACTATCATCACGACCAGGATTCAAATTGGGGAAAAACTGTTAAAGACATCAAGAAGAAATTGGTACCTTTTCAAGCTAAAATATTTGGATATTTCAGCTGTCAAGTCGATGGATATTTTAAGTTTTCATATTTTCATCAAACTGTTTTAACATCAAATCAAATGAACACCTTTACAATATTGACGGGGACCATTGACAAATTTACCTGAAGTAAAAGTGAATGAAGAAACTCACAAAGCAGAAATTTTTTGTAGTTAAGGCACGTAACAGTAGAGAAATCCCTAATACTGCTTCCTATGAGAAAACATCCTCATGCTATTTCTCCTCAGATCTAATGTAAGATACTAGCTCAGGCACACGATCAATCCTATTTAAGGAAATTCAATGCCCATACAAGCTAAGAATTTGACATTGAAGATATGTTAATAACGACTCTTTTTCAGGGCAATGTTAAGAAGTGTTGAGTGGACAAAGTAAAGAAAGCATTCTTGAATTACTTTCAGCAGGTTTTCCTAATTAACCACCATGAAAATAATCTCTTAATTATTACAATGGATATATAGGAAGAAAAGCTTCAAAATTATTATAATGGATATAGCAAGCAGAGAAAGCTAAGGAATATCATACCTCGTTGGGTTATGGGAAGGGGCCCAAAGCATGCATATGACAACCAAAAGGGAATATGCAAGGAGAGTCCAGAAGGCAGGAATGATCCAATAGATTTGCCACAATTCACTTCGTGGGTCGGTAGAATTAAAGTATAACTGTATCAAACATGTTAGATACAGATTTGATATGCATAAAATAAACAAATAAATCATTCTAAATAAATTAAACAAACAGTTCATGGCAGAAGTTAGTGACAGATAGAATGAGAAAGCTTATTACCTCAAAACCAATCCATGCAATAGATAGCAGTACGGACACTGCAAGTGCATTGGTAAATTTTCGGTAAAGCTCCAGTTTTGCCATATTTCTCTTAATCTGCATCAATATTAGGAAGAGACTAGAAAAAGTAAGAATTGTCTCGATTACAGGAAAAATTAAACGTGTAAACATCAAGATCAGCCAATAAAATTTCCATCCAGGGAGCTCTAAGTATAGAGATACTTTTCATTACCCTTTCCCTTCTTTGTGTCAATATAGAATAACTAACATAAAAACTATCATTAACAGGACAAAAATGGGGATCTAGCATAAAAAATTTAGACCAGTTATAGAGATATCATGTATCTAAGATGGAAGCATATATCAAAGGAGAAAAGGCAACATTAACCATGTACAGGCACGAAATTGGTAAATCCAAACGGAATATTAAGGGAAAATTTTTAAAGCATATGGCTCAGCAATAGCAGAGCATGCTAAAGACCTAAAGGCATCCCACTTCTAACATGACAATTGAAACAAATGATAAGTATATGTAGCTGCATGAAACACCACTTTGAGAAGCATAAACATATGGAAGTACAATGCATGATAAATGAATCAAAAAGATCACCTGAAGTTGCTCAAGTGTATTAGATAATGATGAAAATATCCAAAGTATAAAAGAGGCATCCAAGAAGGTAACAGGTAGGACTAGAAATAATGCTGTTTTCCCAGGAAAATCATTAATGTTGCCCAAATGCTCAACAAGCTCATATGTCTCTGAAGCAACTAAGTATGCACCTCCAAGAATTAGCACTTGTGATGTTATACCACCAAGAGTTGGCCTCACTACACCAAAACCCATAGACACCACCAACAAGAGAAGGCGAGAGAGCGTCTTTTTAACAGCAGTAACACTTACAGCCCACAATGTAATACCCATAGGTCTTCTGCCAGTGGAATTAAAATTGGCATATTCAAAGTACCAGAGAGCCATTTCACACATTCCAAGAGCAATGACTGCTGTAATATGGTAGTGCAACTGTATGATATCCTTCCAGTGCTGAACAAACTTTAGGAACCAAAAAAGACCAAGTATCAGGTAAGCCAATGACATGATCCCAAAAAACATCATCAAAGGAGCCATTTTGCCAGGCAAATAACCATCTGGATTTCTCCACACTGTCTGTCCTTTAATCAATGTCCGGTTGAGCAGCGGATCACAAATCATAAAGTAGAGGTAGTACATCCCAGTACTATCAATATCAACAGTTCTGGCATCCATTTTGGCTTCCTCATTTTTCCCCTCAAAGAAGGTTTTGAAGCGTTTAGGCCATTCAGGTTTATCTGGATTCTTCTGAATAATGACTTCTCCAACCTTGCACAGTCCATTGTCAGCCAGATCTGGGGAGCAGCATATTGCATTAGATTTTAGGAAAGAACCTCCAATCCTTTCACCGTCTTTTATATCAAGAATGATCGCCTCCACCAATCCCGTATTCTGTTGCATCTCGTTTGCTTGACTGGCTGATTCTTTTGTCCTCACAAAGGTGACACTCTCAAACCTGATTGGTAGTAAAAAAAAGAAACACTTACTTTGACAGATCCTATAATCAAAAGGTACAGATTAGAGCTACCTTTTAATTTAGAAACAATCTATGTAATAAGACAAACAATGGCAAGAAAAACATTATAGATAACCTCCGTGTCCTAAAATAATTACCCAGTGACAGCTTGTGCCAATTCTATAAGCTAAATGACACTTGAGCAAATTAAGTGTTATAATCATGGCTGCTGCATGTGTTCAATGTGTAGTGGGCACGTGCATTTATGTTAAGTGTATTTGTTTATTACGTGTATTCTAGTAGTTTCTAAGGGTTGGTTATTTGTGTAATTAACTGATGTGTTAAATTATTGTGTGTAGAGTTGTATGTACATGTGTTAGGCTAGTGTATGCATGCAGAATAAGGCTGGTTAGTGTACAGCCATTTGTTAAGGGAAGCTATAGGGGGAGTTGTATTTCAGTTGTGTTTAAATTCAAAATGGGAGAGAATAAGGAGTGGAGGTTGGGTTGTAACAGCCACTTGCAATGCTGTAATTATAAAGGACAGGAATGAATGAAAGAAGGCAGTCAAAATTTCTCTCAAAAAATTTCAAAACCTAGTGTTCAAGAGGTCTTAGGGTTCTATCTAGAAAACCAAGCCCTAAAAAGAGATTGTTGGGTTCTCTCATTTAACGAGCCCAGAAATGAATTATTCAAATTGATCTTGTAACATCAAGAAATGCCTCTCTAAGCTAATTATGTCACATATATAAGCAATGAACCTGCAGCTTCATGTCCTAGAGAGAATCTTCAAGAGATTGCATCTCTGGAGATATTAAACCATTAATTATAGGGGAAGAATCCAGCTTGGACTGATCCAAATCGATGTTGAATCACAAATGGTAATTCTAAGGTTTTTATGAGCTTAACTCCGAAAAAGGAATTTTTAGGGTTTTAGTGTTTATATGAACAGATAAATAATGGATACAAATGATTGAACAATTGGATCTGACTCACTAATTGTGAAATTGAACTAGATGAAGATCAATACCAAGATTGATGTGACTTATGATCAAACGGTTAATCTGGTAATCTGCAAGATTGATGATATGGCACACAATAATCAGAAAACAGAGGTTTGCCAAAATCAACAAGGTGATTAATAAAAACAAGAATGTGGGAGGAATCTTAGTTCAGTTTGATTGTCAATATGCAAAATAGTCTGAACAATTACATTTGTTACAACCCCAAAAGCCTTTATATAGGCTATTAAAAGGAAACTAAGTGTCTGTGGAAAAGACATAATAAAGCCGGACTGAACAAAATAAAATAAAATCAAATAAATTGACGAAGTTGGCTTGACTGGCATGGTTAAAACTCAACCGACTCGCTCCTTACAACCATTTGGTCATCCTTCGACCCTTTGAGGTGCTTCCAAATCTTATTGGCTTTGTCGAATGGTCCTTGGTTGTATAGTCTTGGGCTTTACTTCACATGAATTAAGCTAAACAGAAACAGTCAAGGGGACCATGGCTTGCCAAGGGAAAATCTTTTCTTTAAGCCATGCAAAGAGCATATCCCATTTAACTTACTAACAACTAAGAAATGAAATTGATAAGGATAAAAAAGAAATATTGATACAACTTAGGGTTCACAACCATAGGTAATAGCAAGATCAGATCACTTGCTTGAATTGAAGATAGTAATTTTGTGAAGTAATTCACCGCTCAGGCACTTCACAAGCTGGACTTGCGGTGGAATACAGGAGAATGCTCCTTGCTGCTAAAGTCTTTCTTCCAACTAAACAACTAACCAACTTCCTAACCGTCTTATGATCCACCTCGGCTACTATTTATAGGACTACTAACTTCTACAATTACGTTTCTGCCCCTACCACTTTAGTAACTAACATCGCTATACACTTCACTGCCTACACAAACACATAACAGAACACACAACACAGCAACACACACAACACTATGTACAATCTGCACATCACACACCATGCGCCACACACAGCATGCTCAGTCCCCTCCCCCAAGTGTCTCTTGTATACATGAAGTAAAGGCAAATAGGGTTTAGGGGTCTTATCAAATATTGAGTTTCAGCATGAGTTGTTCCATATGTAGCATGTCTGTTCTACATAATTTCCTAAAGTCTAAGTTTATATAAAGGCTACTATACAGGAAAGGTATCTTAAACGGCCCAACATTACCTAGTTCAGTAAGTGTCCATGACAGCATTCTTCTCATAAGTCCATATATTTACAAAATCGTCCATCAATTGATGGCTGATGACAGGAACTGAACCTATGTGAGGTGGATCCACAACTCATTATCTAGGACAAATAGCACATACTGTTATCTCAAGTAATGTAGGCAAAAGATGTAAAATTGGGCACGAAGATAAATCAAGGGGGAGATTGACCTAAAAGATGATATTTTGCTTAATATGTAGATATAAAATGAAGTTGAAGAAAGTGACTTGCCTTAAACGATCTACATGATTCTTGCATTGGTCAAAGAATACAAAGAGATGTTAGCCATGTGGAGTACAGACCTTCCTGGGGTAGTGACTGAAATTTTGTTAGAATTGATTGTTCAGTGCAGTTGATGAGAAAGAGCCAAAGGAAAACAACATGAGCGGAGACACAAAATTTGATAGCCTTCAAAGTTGACATGCAGCTTCTGCTTATGCTTCACATTAATCCTTTTCTACTTTTATTGCTCAAAATTGTAAGTTGACCTTTTTCAGCTTCATATGTGTTTGCTAGTTCCCAGTAATTCCCATCACTTTATTTTTCTTTTCCTAATTCAGTCCCAGTTACTCTTAATCCAAACAGTCACGAGTTTGTGAAAAAACTTGAATATACCAACATCCTCTCATTAAAAACACATGAGGACATTGCTTTGGAGAGACTATAGAATTTCACAATCAATTGCTTCATGGAAAATCCTTCCTCCCCCTTTTCCTTGGTAAATGAAACCAAGTTATTTCAGTCTGTTCATCATCCCTTACGGCCAAGCTTGCATTCATAAGTTACATACACTGCTTCATTCTTGTGGAGCAGGCATCCTAAGAGTGCACCAAATCCAGTCTTAAAAGAAGCATCCTGGATAATGCTTCAGTTATTTTAAGCTAGAATGGATGGATGGAAAAGATGGAACGAATTGTTATATCTCTCAAGATGAGTTACAGAGAGAATTTCATTGATGCAAAGTAATTTTGAAGTTAATTATGCAATAATAGGGAAAGAGAACTTCCCTAACTGCTTTAAGTTGCATGATACTAAAAAAGAGGAATAATTCATTTCCTTTTGCTTAACTTTAAGTTACTCCAAAGGGCATGCCTCACTGGAAAGGCTACTTATACCACCAAGATTTGAATCTCAGGAAGAATCCTACTCTTTTACAACAAAAAGGAAATTCCTCTCATCATGTACCAACTAGAACCAGCTCGCAATCACAAAATCCCTGATATCAATACCGAAACTGAACATTTCGATGAATTTACTTAATTTTTCACCGCGAGCATGTACTTCCACAATCAAGTTACGCAAAAACACAGCTCGATCACACTCAACATGTATTAATCATACAGTAAGTAAGCTTGAAATATAATAAACTGAGCTTATAAACGATGAGAGAAACGCATCATAATGCAAAGCCTTAACGATCAATTTACCTAATAAAGGACCTGCCTTTGAGAGGTTGATCGGAGGAATCACTAGAAGATAAATCACGAACCTTCGAAGCATAAAGACCTTCACTTCCTCCGTGAAAGAAGAAAGCGTTTGATTTTCGAATGAAGCCTTGGTTGTAGTAATCGTGAATCGAGCAATTGATTTCGGTAACTAAATTGCAAAAGAATATAAACCCTAACAAGAACCCTAATGAGAGCTTATAAGGAGGCCGGTACTCTCGGTGCGTGTGCTTCATGTTACGCTTCGTCCTCGGTGGTTGGTCTGATTGGAGATTAATAGTAACGGCTTTTTACGGTGGAGGAAGGTGGCCTGGGGATGATGCCCGAAGCGGTAAGTGGTGGTGTGTGTCTGCGTAGTAGGACATTGACAAGGACTGGAGTCGAGAAAAACGTTCCCAACTGGGCCTCGATTCACTGGGCCCAAATATGACCCTCAGTCTAGTTAGATTAAAAAATCGACCCCTACAGGCGGCCTCTATATTCATGCCTTTTACCAGTCTTATCAAAACTGCAAGGGCTTTGAGTGTCAAAACTTAGCCATTTACATCCATTTATGCTGGTGTATATTTGTATTGTATGTTGGTTCGGGCAGGAATAGTTATTTTAATCCTTCCTTATTCCTGTAACAAGGCTACTATCTAATTAGTTATATTATAGATCCTAAATAGACAATTTTGTATAAATCGCCAAAATATCGAATAGCAATTTATGAGGTGGAATTATGAATTGTTATTCAATTTTATATCCCCTATTATTCACATAAATGTCCCTATCCTTCATAGACCATTTGATTAATCCACCTCAAGCCCTATCATATGCCGAATCACCATCGGTGAAGCTAATTATCTCTGATGACTAAGACTACAAATGGATCGAGTGAATCCGAGCTTTTAAAGACTATTTTGAACTTTAGCTGAACTGAATCGAGATTATAGCAAATTGAGCTCAAGTAACTTGTAAATGGTTTGGCTCTTTTGCAATATAATGGATATAAGATAAATGAATAAATATAATATATACTTTATATATTGTACAATATATATAAATAAACTTAAAAAGTTAAATATACGTAATGAACAAATATATAAAGAGTTGTGATACATGGATCGAGATTTATTCTAAAAGTAAATCACGAATATACTAAACACCTCCACATGTTTTGTCCATTTCAACAATTGCACGACAAATTAGAAAAGGTTAGAAGGTTATCCAATTTTCAATACAGCTTAGCACATTTTCATGACAAAAACTTTACCTATTTACCAATTTCCATATATAAATAATTAGATGAATGAGTAATGAACATAGATTGAACTATATATATTAATATACTATATGATGTGTATTATCTTATATCATATATGTTAGTAGTGCATTTTGCTCTATACCTCTTGAGGTAAGCTTTGCATACAGCCACCTTAACCTAAAGAAGTAAAAATAAATAAATAAATAAAAGCGCATCTTACGTATATGGCAATCTAATCGTAGCTCAAGATTAATAAGCATCATATCCAAGATACAAGAAGTACTAAAATCTTACTCACCGTAATAAACCATTCCTTCCACTCCTATAGATACCACTAAACTCCCTTTAAGTCAGTGCACCGAAATCTAATCATTATCTCTCCATTACTCTACATTAGTTATTTATTCTTGACCGTTCTCGATAGCCTACACTTGCTCTTTGTGTAAGCGTGTAAGCCTAAATAAGGGATACAATCCTAATATTGGCCTAAATCTTTTTGTCATGTATTCATCATTAACAATATAATACACATAAAAACATATATATATTATATATATATATATTATATAGATATTAATTTTTGGATTTCAATATATGTAAAACTCATTAACCTATTATATGTGCAAGCTTGTTGACAAGTTTGACAAACTAGCTCATGAGCTTGATGAGCAAGCTTGTAAGCTTAAATAAGAGCTTTAACTTAGCTTGTTTAAATTAACAATCTTTATTTTTGCTCAAATTTAGCTCGTTTACAAATTAAACTTAAGTGAAACCAAGTTTCAAGCAAGCAAAACTTGAGTAGAACATGAGGAGTTTGCAAGTGGCTTAACTCATTTGTATCCTTACCGATGACCTTCCATCCTTAATGAACTCATCTATTACTAATGACTTTGCATCTCTCTTTCTCTTTTATCTCTTTCTCTCTTACCCGCCTCCGATAACAAATCCTAGATCATGAAGAATAAAAAATGATTAAGAACTTTTTTTTAAAGGCAAATCATTTCCTATAATTCTTTAGTGCTTTCTAATCCTTTTTAAATCTTTCTTTTGATCTAACCATTGAAAAAAAAAGGATTCAAGTAATTTGATCATAATTTCTTTTAGATAGTGTTCAATACCTTTTTTGTTTACTCTCTTATTGTTCCCAATCATCATCTCTACTGATTGTATCATGATTGTGTGATTTCATAGTTATTTTGTTTTTAATATGGGATTGTAAAAACAAATTTTTTTATGGTTTAATAGAAAATAATCAAATTCTTGCTCTGTAATCTCTTTTCTTGATTGTGTCTTCTTAATATCTCTTATTTAATCATTCTTGATTGCATTATTAAGTATTATTTGTGATTAATTAGTTTCAAATTTGAATTTTTCTCTTTAAATGTAGCATGAAATTTTCTATTTGAAGATTATACGGGGGCTAGAGGTGGGAGAAGGAGAGAGTGATGCTAGGGTGTTGAATAAATGAGAGGTATAATAAATATTTTGATTTAATTACACTCTTATTCCTAATGATATTTTCATGTCAATTAAATAACCAAACAAACATGTAATATCTATTACATTATTACTCTACTCCTATTGAATTGTGATTCAATTCCTCCATATTTCATGTGGCAAAGTAAACAGGCCAATGATGCTGAGACATCAAATAGTATTTTATGGAGGGTACAATAATCAAATGAAAATATATTAATTACATGTATCAAGATTCAAATATTAGTACTCGAGTATAGTTTGCCCTTTATGAGGGGAACAATTGCATTATGTCACTTACTACTGTAAGAATGAGGTAGAAATATTGAGTTATGCCTTATTGCCTCTCTTAAAGAGCATTGACAAACTTTACAAATATAGCTCTTATCTATGGGAATCTACAAAGATTTCTACTTGTATAGATAAAAGACATATGAGTTGAAACCAACAACGAGTGAAATAATAATATAAAAAGGCTGCCTAAAGAAATCACGGTCCATTATCTAGGCTGCTTATTAACAATTGAGGGCCTATTCGACTACCTATATGGAGTCGATTGTTGCTTTTTGATGGATGTTTTATTTAATTAATTTGTTCTCCAGGTGCTTTTAGAGAAATAAGTATGATGTTGATGTAAAACAGTAATTCTTACTTAGTCTCCTCCACCTATAGGGTGTTTGAAATTGAATATTGATAATGGTTTGAAAAAAAAAAAAAGATCAAGATAAAAGGGGAATTCTTCAAGATTATATTGGAATAATATTCTTTATTTTTGAAAGCGAATAGATTGATCTTAACATTAAAAATCCGTTTACTTGGAGTTAAAGATAATATAATAACTATTTCTTAAATACTTTATATTACCTTGTTACTTGTAAATTGATCGAGGAATTTCGCTTTTACAAACAAAGGGAATAAAATGTTTGAGTAATAAAATGATCATGCCTTCAATAAATAACTAATGTTTATATTCCATAATGACTAAATCCAGATATACGAGTATTTTTTTTATCACATTCCCAACTTAATACTACAATGAATGATAAGATGAGTAGGTACAGGTTGGATAAAGTATTAGACTCTACCTTACCCCATAAGGTACATATTCTTAAATTTTAGAACCAAAACTTATCCTGTGACTTTTTAGAATCACCTTAGAATTTATAATTTATAAAATCTATTAGCTATAAGGTACTTGTATGATAGAAGTACTCAACATAGATGGACATACGGGAGCCTATCTCATGAGTCGGGTGTCGATTTAAACCTCAAGATAGTTTGAAAAGCAAATGGTAGTTAAGGGTTGAGTTGGTCTTGTGCACAAGCGCTTGGATCTGATGTAATGAGTTGCCTCACACAAACTTAGGGGTCGGTTTGATATGACGCACAAGCTCACTTCTTAAGGTTAGTCACTACTATCCCTTGCTCAAAGAAGTTAGATAAGAGTAAGGCTTAAGACTTGGTTCATAGGAAACATAAACTCAAGGATGAAGAAAAGTAAATATTCCATTACTTGGATCATTTTCGCTTAGTATAAATAAAGAATTTATATAGTTGCCTTTTAAGGCAACTTCTTAGGTTGGTAAAATTACAAGAAAGGTTAACTTACTTAGATTGTCTTATGCATAAAAATACAAGGGTAAAATAGACAAAGAATTAGGTAACATATGCTTGAATTTTTGTATAATTTATATAATGCTAGTAGATGCATGGCACGCTTCGATAAGTGGTTACAAAAGTGAAGAATCAACTCAGTATCGAGGTTGGGGAGCCATGGAACATGATAGAAGTTGGTAAGCTTATCGATAAGCTTAACATTAAGGCGGCCATGCTATTAGGTTAGTAGGCTGAGTTGTCCATTGTATTTCATCAAAGGTTATGACAAGTTAGCATCCTGTTGTCTTGGCTTTAAGTTAACTTAGGACCAGTTATAGGCTCCTTTACTCGAGAGACTCTCCAAGGGTAAGCGTAGTTCGGTTTGGTATAATTTGCCTCCCCTTATTAAATTGAACATAATATAATAGTTTGATTTTTATTTTTAAATTGAACTTAATTATGCAGTTTAGTGTGTAAATTTTTCAAACTTAATTAAAACTAATTCGATTTGGTCCGATTTAATTCATGGTTTAAACCGTTTTTATTAAATTTTTACAAAATATTTTTATCTTCAATGACATATTTTTCTTTCCATTAAACTTTTGTATGTTTATAGTTAATTTTTAATTTTTCATATATTTATTATATGTAATAATAGTTAACAAAAAGTTACACAAGATCTTAACAAACCCATTTTGATTGGATAAGGATAAAAGACTTTCTTCCAACGAATAATAATGAGGAGGGAGAAGTAGAGCTACTTATCCAAAAGTGATATGAAGAAGACAAAAGAAATACACCAAAAATTGGAAAAGAGATGAGAGATATTTAAAGAACACTAAGGTTGGACTCTTTATTTGAAAACATATAAGAAAAAAATAATTTAATAAAGGAAAATTTCTAAAGATGAAATTTTTTATGGAACTCATTTAACTTAATCTTAATAATTGACTTAAAAATAAGATAAACAAGAACAAGATATGAAATGTTTGATAAAATCCATGAAGATTAATGAAAAAAATAATAAAGCAAAAAAAATTGTGTTAATTTTTTTTATTTAACTAATTGATTCGATTAGCTTTCTTAAACTGAACCATAAACGGTTATAAACCTTGTAAAGTTATCAATCTAAACCATAAATTAGACTCGAGTGCTTTAGGTAATCTTACGAGCTAATAAGGTTAAGTAAAATAAAAATTTTATTAAATTTTGAATTTTAATATATTATAAGTAATAAAAAATCTTAGAATTTCGATCAAAACCTAAATCATGTACGAAAACCCTAAACCTTATATATGCGTAAATATCTAAGATTGAACTCGAATTTGATAAAAACTCTAAAACTGTAACTTTAAGTTTATAAAATGAATAAATTTATTGTAATGGAAATAAAACCCTAAACGAATACAATTATCAACCAATACACGTAATTGCATAAACTTGTTAACGAATACGTTGAGATAACTCCTAAATATTATAAATATATTAGGTAACAATTTAATTAATAAATTTTATAAAATTTCAACTATTATTTATTAATTTTATATTTAGAAATTTCTAATTTTTCTTTTCCTTTTCCTTTTTTCTTCTCCAATTTTTTTCCCTTGCTATGTTGAAAGCTTCTAAATCTTGTTCGGTAGACACTTGTAAGATTCGATTCACCATGTGCTAATTATTTAGACAAAACAAAAGCAATAGATAACCCTTTTATCAGATCATATTAATACCATCTTGATTTTTTTCTTTTCTTTTTCTCTAATTCACTTCAATTCTCTCCACTTTCCCTGCTAATTTTCATTGCTTGAAGAAAAGGAATCAAACACACACACAATTTTCAAACACAAAAAAAAAAACCCCTGTATATATTTTTTCCCCAAAACCATGAAACCCCTTTGCCTTTCTCTTTCACTTTTGGAATTTTCATCAATTTACTTCAATAATCAAGAAGAAGAAAAAGCTTTTCAATCCACTATTCATCAAATTAAAAAGAGAAATAGATAAGTAATATGCATATTATATTTTTTTTGTAGTAATCATCTATATGTATTCTTTCATATATATGTATGTTATAGCATCTTATGTATCTTAAGAGTATATATAAATTTTGCAAGAAGAGTTTATGTACATGTTTTGGAATTTATGAAAATCTAGTATTATACCATGTACATGTGTTCACATATGTATAAATACATGGATATATTCATGTGTACATACATGTTATATTTGATTCTATAAATATTTAGTATAAAAGATTTGTGTATATGTACATAGATATATGTGTATATAATAGTATGTATATTAAGTGTTTTTATTACATATGTATATATATAAATATGTGGCCGAATATATATATATATATATATATGTATGTATAAAGTAAAAAAAAAAAATACTAGTCTAGTATATATATAGGTATCGCATATGTATATATATGTGTATAGACATATAGTATATTTAGGGTTATCTTATTTAATTACATAAATATATATATACGTATAAAATATGTATGTTAAGGGTATAGTACATATAAGTATACGAGTGTACTTAACTAGTATATGTATAATATATTATAATACTAAATTAATAAATAAAGTAAGATAGAATATATATATAAGTATGTAAACCGTGAGTTTGAAAGAAAATGGAAATAATTAATATTGCAAAATTTAATAAAATATAATAATAAATATAATTATATAAATATTAAGTAAAATACAAAATAGGAAAAATTTGAAAAATATACAAATTCATGAAAATGACATGTGGCACCTTCTCATGCTACCACGTCACCATTTAATAAAATTTAATTAAATTCTTAATAATAATAATAATAAAATTAATTAAATAGAAAATTATTAAAATAGTAAAAATGAAATAAATAAGTATTAAATCTTAAAAATAACAAAATATGTAAATTATGATAAAATAAACTCAAAAATAAGAAAATTACAAATATAAGAGTTAGATATTTATTAAATCATAAATATGTAAGGAAAAACTCAAAATAATAATTTATAATTAATTAGGTCAAAATATTAAAATTCGTAATATTTTTACATTATGATAAAAAATATGGGTTACAACGTCAAAAATAGACCTCGCAGCTACAAGAAAGTACATCCGAAAACGATAAAAATGAACTACAAGTTCATAAAAATTGGAACTAAATTGAAAAAGTTATATGCAATTAATGAAAAAACTTAAATCGAGAATTTCATATGATAGATAGCTAATTTAAGTAATTAGTACTAAATTTATGAATAGTTTAGTTATTTAACTCAAACACTTATTACTTTTCCTATTTTTTGAATGTTAAGTGATTCCAAGATCGAGACTGATTTGCTAGCAGATTATTATGATCCTTGACATCAACCATGGCTAAATGAATACTCCTAATGATTCCATACATGTTTGTGTGTATAGTTAGTGAATATTAACTTATATTAATAATTGGATATTGTATGGGGTTAGGATTATGCATGTGTATGATACTGTTTTGTCCAATGTGAAATTGCTTTAAAGTATTATAATGTATCATTTGCTACATAGTGAATTTAATTGAAATTGATATGTTTATGATTTTAATTGATCATATAATAATTGGACTTAATGATATTAGACTTAAATTAACTAAATTGAAATATGCATAATCATGCATTGTATAACTAATTCCAACCATTATATAACATAGAAGTAGCGAGAGATCATACAGGGGTTAATCATAAATTCTGATTATAGTGTTTTAGTATGGTATACATATACGATATGACTTTACCTTGACTCTCGGGATTTTTAAGTGTTGAAGGCGCCAAAGCTTAGCTAAGGGTTAAGTACATAGGTTTTCGTTTAGGGATGAGTGCAAATTGCGAAAACCCACTCACAATCATACTTGGAACTAGTTTTAACTAAAACTAAAAATGGACATACCATTTATTTTTTAATACAAAGTGCGAAGTTTAGTAGTTGTAATAGTTCAAGTATAATGCCCGGATCTGATTTGTGCAATGTATATTCCAACTTTGACTTTAAAGGGTATTAAATCTGAGTTGCATATAGTATTTAGTCACTTGCACATATTTGTTTAGCATTCTGTATAAACATGCTTTCATATGTTTGAATTTAATTATTGAATAACTTATTTGTAGTATAATTGAAAGATATCTCATTAAGCTATTTAGCTTACATTCTTATACATTACTTGTGTAGGAGGACATTTTTGTTGTTTTGGACCATAGGATGCTCGAGGTTAGCGAATCGCTATCTAGTTTGTATGAGTGTGAGTTATGAGATGAGAGTAAGTTTCTATTACTGTAGCTAGAATTTTAGAAACTTATTATGTGACACTGTGTATTATCATGTAATATTAGTTTCCTGAAAGACTTAGTATATGATTATATATATTGGATAGTTATAATTTGATAGTCATATTATTATAATTATGTTGTGATATTACTTACGTCTTCATAACTCTTAGGTTGTTCGTTGTAGTAGTAGCTTTATATGTTACATAAATGGTTGTCGATTGAAAGGATAGTCAATTTATAGTCCTTTGTACGATATGCAATGCCTGCCACAACTAAGCTACCTTTCGGGTCATGACAATAGTTTATATATATAAAGCAAATCGTTTGCTAGAAAAACCAACTTTTCGATTTAATTCAATTCGATTTACGATTCAATCCATATTTCATGGCTATTTTGCCTAGCCCTATTGAGAGATAATAGACGGTTGATAAGAGCTCAAGAACTTAAGTAGGTTAGCATGCAAGAGTTTAGCCTCTTCATTTGCGAGTTGTTGTTGGCGATTTTGACGAACTATGCTGGTAAGTCTATGAGCTCAAGATTGTATTATTAGTCCTTCATTCCTATCATCGTAGAACTTGCAAATTTTGCCTTTCTTCCTATAAATTCAAGTTTATGTGATATCAAAAGTAATTTATATATAATATTACAAATTCTTCATAAGTAAAACCTATTGAATCTATAACGAAATCTACAAAACAAAAAACAATTTTCTACCTTTATTATATTAGGTTTATGTGACCTTGCTACTCAATAAACGAGAAGGAACAAGGGAAATAATAGAAAACATAAAGTTTTAGAGAAAAATTGAGAAAAATAAGGAAAATAACACATAATGTAAAGTTAGAGAGGTTGTGTTAGGTTTTGTTGTTTAGGGGTTATTAACATATGGTTTTAAGCCTTTTTATTTGTGATTAAAATATTTATTGGTCAAAAAATATAATATTATCATTTATAATTCATTTATTAATATTATTTAATAATTTTTTATACGATTGAGGGAGGTTATCCTAAAACCTATAATCTTTATACCTTATAATATAGGTTATGAGATGAGTAGAGGGTAGAAAGACTTTAAACCTATACTTTAACATTCGGGAGCAAAATCTAAATGATCTGTAATTGGAACCTACCTTATGACCTTTAATACCTACTAATAACCTACATGAACTAACATGATAGTGGTCAGTACCTCATACCTATAACCTTTATTAATTAATCGTATCATGCCTTGAGCTCAAAGGTTATGGCTAGTTCACCACATATTCCTAATTGAATAGAAAGTTGTAAGGCTCGTCCTTTATGCTTTCTAAGTTCTTAAGTCTTAACATTTTTGCCTAAAAAACATTTTATCTAAATAAGGTGAGTGAATAAAAAAATGCAGCGAATAATACTATACAACGAACACACATCCGGATACTAGGTCATACAATTCACATGTTCCATGACAACCATATGAAATAAGCAAATTCATTAATATATATTATTTTAAGCGAAGTACATAATACGCAACCTTGACATTTGGTATTTAAAATAACACAAGCTCTACCTTCCAACATGCTATAATTGCAGCTTAGTATCTACAACAACACAATCATAATTAGGCTTGTTGGCCATAACAGCATAACAATGTAACAACATCAAATGTACGGGTTGATCCTATTATTATCTTTCTAAACCGCTAATTGTCTCATATTACTTTTATCACCAATTAACCTACTATCAATAGTTAGGTTTATTTACAACATTATAATCAGTTCCTTACTCTACTAATTGGCACATGGCTATAGTTTTGCATTCTAGTAAAAGCTTTACATTGGCCTTAAGATCTTACAAACTTCCATCAATTATATTGCTTGTTTTCTTTCTTGGAGGTCCCCATTGATGCGTTATAACCCCTCCATCTCCATTGAAGCCACCAAAATATATATGTGAAGATCCCTTAGATGCTTGTCACCAACATATAGCATGAATATATGCATTATATGGCTTTAGAGGAGAGACATGCTTTTAGATGACAATTTCAAGTGGGATGAAATGAGGATAAGGAGAAGAAAACAAGTGGTTATGATAAAATTCTGCACTTGTGATGAGTGAAGCAGCTTAAAAGAATTGACTTTGCAAATCTTGAGATTTGAGTAAGAATAACATGAATGTTTATGAGTTTTTGATCTTCTAGACACTATTTAATTCTTAAACTTAAGAGCTTGTATATTGAATCTTCGTAAGCTTAAGAGCTTGTAAATTGATTCTTATTTCTATAAACTCTCTTATGTTGTTATTCTCTTTTTAACTTCTGTTTGACGGTGAAGAACTACTAAATATTATTTATAGAATTTGAAACTTAATGATTGATGGAAAGGATTTGCTAGCCTTTTTTGTTGTCTTTTCTAGATTTATAAATGTTTGAATGTGTTAGTTTATGGATGTTCCTATTAAGTGGATAAGCCTATTGAGAAAAGGTTAAGACTAGCGAGACTAGCTTTGTAGATAAGCTTACCGAGAAAAGGTTAAGATTAATGAAACTAGCTTTTATGGTCCTTGTTCTAGGTCTACTATGGTATAATTCCCTAAGTCATTCTAAGATTTAGCTAGATTACTTAGATCATGTCACCTAATCCAAGTAATTATTACAAGCAACTATTGGGCTTGACCTAATTTAGTATAAGCATGTTTTATCCCTCCATAATTGGTTACTAATTTATTTTCCTTTCTTTTGTTCATTGCATATATATCTAAAGTAATTAAGAATGAGAATCAAACATATTTTATCCCTATAAAAGAATAGTGCTTATACCAATTGGTTATTATTCATAGCCTATTCACCACTAGATTTGTAAACCCAAGTCTAACCTATTGAAGACATTCGAATAAGGAAAGGAAGGAAGTCCACTAATTACTATGGCAACCATCCTCAATCCCATGATTCACGTGCCATGATTTACTCCATGACAATTAGAGATTTACCAAAATTAAGGGAATTAATGGAATCGTAGGAAGGTTTCCTATTTGTCATTTCCTTCTCTTCTTACCTATAATATCCCNATTAAACCTTAAAAATGGCAAAATATGTAAATTATGATAAAATAAACTCAAAAATAAGAAAATTACAAATATAAGAGTTAGATATTTATTAAATCATAAATATGTAAGGAAAAACTCAAAATAATAATTTATAATTAATTAGGTCAAAATATTAAAATTCGTAATATTTTTACATTATGATAAAAAATATGGGTTACAACGTCAAAAATAGACCTCGCAGCTACAAGAAAGTACATCCGAAAACGATAAAAATGAACTACAAGTTCATAAAAATTGGAACTAAATTGAAAAAGTTATATGCAATTAATGAAAAAACTTAAATCGAGAATTTCATATGATAGATAGCTAATTTAAGTAATTAGTACTAAATTTATGAATAGTTTAGTTATTTAACTCAAACACTTATTACTTTTCCTATTTTTTGAATGTTAAGTGATTCCAAGATCGAGACTGATTTGCTAGCAGATTATTATGATCCTTGACATCAACCATGGCTAAATGAATACTCCTAATGATTCCATACATGTTTGTGTGTATAGTTAGTGAATATTAACTTATATTAATAATTGGATATTGTATGGGGTTAGGATTATGCATGTGTATGATACTGTTTTGTCCAATGTGAAATTGCTTTAAAGTATTATAATGTATCATTTGCTACATAGTGAATTTAATTGAAATTGATATGTTTATGATTTTAATTGATCATATAATAATTGGACTTAATGATATTAGACTTAAATTAACTAAATTGAAATATGCATAATCATGCATTGTATAACTAATTCCAACCATTATATAACATAGAAGTAGCGAGAGATCATACAGGGGTTAATCATAAATTCTGATTATAGTGTTTTAGTATGGTATACATATACGATATGACTTTACCTTGACTCTCGGGATTTTTAAGTGTTGAAGGCGCCAAAGCTTAGCTAAGGGTTAAGTACATAGGTTTTCGTTTAGGGATGAGTGCAAATTGCGAAAACCCACTCACAATCATACTTGGAACTAGTTTTAACTAAAACTAAAAATGGACATACCATTTATTTTTTAATACAAAGTGCGAAGTTTAGTAGTTGTAATAGTTCAAGTATAATGCCCGGATCTGATTTGTGCAATGTATATTCCAACTTTGACTTTAAAGGGTATTAAATCTGAGTTGCATATAGTATTTAGTCACTTGCACATATTTGTTTAGCATTCTGTATAAACATGCTTTCATATGTTTGAATTTAATTATTGAATAACTTATTTGTAGTATAATTGAAAGATATCTCATTAAGCTATTTAGCTTACATTCTTATACATTACTTGTGTAGGAGGACATTTTTGTTGTTTTGGACCATAGGATGCTCGAGGTTAGCGAATCGCTATCTAGTTTGTATGAGTGTGAGTTATGAGATGAGAGTAAGTTTCTATTACTGTAGCTAGAATTTTAGAAACTTATTATGTGACACTGTGTATTATCATGTAATATTAGTTTCCTGAAAGACTTAGTATATGATTATATATATTGGATAGTTATAATTTGATAGTCATATTATTATAATTATGTTGTGATATTACTTACGTCTTCATAACTCTTAGGTTGTTCGTTGTAGTAGTAGCTTTATATGTTACATAAATGGTTGTCGATTGAAAGGATAGTCAATTTATAGTCCTTTGTACGATATGCAATGCCTGCCACAACTAAGCTACCTTTCGGGTCATGACAATAGTTTATATATATAAAGCAAATCGTTTGCTAGAAAAACCAACTTTTCGATTTAATTCAATTCGATTTACGATTCAATCCATATTTCATGGCTATTTTGCCTAGCCCTATTGAGAGATAATAGACGGTTGATAAGAGCTCAAGAACTTAAGTAGGTTAGCATGCAAGAGTTTAGCCTCTTCATTTGCGAGTTGTTGTTGGCGATTTTGACGAACTATGCTGGTAAGTCTATGAGCTCAAGATTGTATTATTAGTCCTTCATTCCTATCATCGTAGAACTTGCAAATTTTGCCTTTCTTCCTATAAATTCAAGTTTATGTGATATCAAAAGTAATTTATATATAATATTACAAATTCTTCATAAGTAAAACCTATTGAATCTATAACGAAATCTACAAAACAAAAAACAATTTTCTACCTTTATTATATTAGGTTTATGTGACCTTGCTACTCAATAAACGAGAAGGAACAAGGGAAATAATAGAAAACATAAAGTTTTAGAGAAAAATTGAGAAAAATAAGGAAAATAACACATAATGTAAAGTTAGAGAGGTTGTGTTAGGTTTTGTTGTTTAGGGGTTATTAACATATGGTTTTAAGCCTTTTTATTTGTGATTAAAATATTTATTGGTCAAAAAATATAATATTATCATTTATAATTCATTTATTAATATTATTTAATAATTTTTTATACGATTGAGGGAGGTTATCCTAAAACCTATAATCTTTATACCTTATAATATAGGTTATGAGATGAGTAGAGGGTAGAAAGACTTTAAACCTATACTTTAACATTCGGGAGCAAAATCTAAATGATCTGTAATTGGAACCTACCTTATGACCTTTAATACCTACTAATAACCTACATGAACTAACATGATAGTGGTCAGTACCTCATACCTATAACCTTTATTAATTAATCGTATCATGCCTTGAGCTCAAAGGTTATGGCTAGTTCACCACATATTCCTAATTGAATAGAAAGTTGTAAGGCTCGTCCTTTATGCTTTCTAAGTTCTTAAGTCTTAACATTTTTGCCTAAAAAACATTTTATCTAAATAAGGTGAGTGAATAAAAAAATGCAGCGAATAATACTATACAACGAACACACATCCGGATACTAGGTCATACAATTCACATGTTCCATGACAACCATATGAAATAAGCAAATTCATTAATATATATTATTTTAAGCGAAGTACATAATACGCAACCTTGACATTTGGTATTTAAAATAACACAAGCTCTACCTTCCAACATGCTATAATTGCAGCTTAGTATCTACAACAACACAATCATAATTAGGCTTGTTGGCCATAACAGCATAACAATGTAACAACATCAAATGTACGGGTTGATCCTATTATTATCTTTCTAAACCGCTAATTGTCTCATATTACTTTTATCACCAATTAACCTACTATCAATAGTTAGGTTTATTTACAACATTATAATCAGTTCCTTACTCTACTAATTGGCACATGGCTATAGTTTTGCATTCTAGTAAAAGCTTTACATTGGCCTTAAGATCTTACAAACTTCCATCAATTATATTGCTTGTTTTCTTTCTTGGAGGTCCCCATTGATGCGTTATAACCCCTCCATCTCCATTGAAGCCACCAAAATATATATGTGAAGATCCCTTAGATGCTTGTCACCAACATATAGCATGAATATATGCATTATATGGCTTTAGAGGAGAGACATGCTTTTAGATGACAATTTCAAGTGGGATGAAATGAGGATAAGGAGAAGAAAACAAGTGGTTATGATAAAATTCTGCACTTGTGATGAGTGAAGCAGCTTAAAAGAATTGACTTTGCAAATCTTGAGATTTGAGTAAGAATAACATGAATGTTTATGAGTTTTTGATCTTCTAGACACTATTTAATTCTTAAACTTAAGAGCTTGTATATTGAATCTTCGTAAGCTTAAGAGCTTGTAAATTGATTCTTATTTCTATAAACTCTCTTATGTTGTTATTCTCTTTTTAACTTCTGTTTGACGGTGAAGAACTACTAAATATTATTTATAGAATTTGAAACTTAATGATTGATGGAAAGGATTTGCTAGCCTTTTTTGTTGTCTTTTCTAGATTTATAAATGTTTGAATGTGTTAGTTTATGGATGTTCCTATTAAGTGGATAAGCCTATTGAGAAAAGGTTAAGACTAGCGAGACTAGCTTTGTAGATAAGCTTACCGAGAAAAGGTTAAGATTAATGAAACTAGCTTTTATGGTCCTTGTTCTAGGTCTACTATGGTATAATTCCCTAAGTCATTCTAAGATTTAGCTAGATTACTTAGATCATGTCACCTAATCCAAGTAATTATTACAAGCAACTATTGGGCTTGACCTAATTTAGTATAAGCATGTTTTATCCCTCCATAATTGGTTACTAATTTATTTTCCTTTCTTTTGTTCATTGCATATATATCTAAAGTAATTAAGAATGAGAATCAAACATATTTTATCCCTATAAAAGAATAGTGCTTATACCAATTGGTTATTATTCATAGCCTATTCACCACTAGATTTGTAAACCCAAGTCTAACCTATTGAAGACATTCGAATAAGGAAAGGAAGGAAGTCCACTAATTACTATGGCAACCATCCTCAATCCCATGATTCACGTGCCATGATTTACTCCATGACAATTAGAGATTTACCAAAATTAAGGGAATTAATGGAATCGTAGGAAGGTTTCCTATTTGTCATTTCCTTCTCTTCTTACCTATAATATCCCTTAGGCATATTAGGTAAACAATTTGAAACCTTATATGCTTTGCATACTTTTTGCTGCTTTTATTTTCTCCTTCATTCATATACTAAATTGAACATCATAGTCCTTATGCTAGAAACACCTCCAATACCCTAAAGCTCTTTTTCTTTTGCAAATCTCTCACACCCACGCATAGAGATCTCACCTTATGTTCGGGCTTAACATAATCGAGAATTCAATAACAATAGTTAAGTAACAAGTAGGGTTTAACCATTACTTTAGACACACAAACACATACAAATGCACATATATATACACACACACACACATATATATCTTTGATCTTCAAAATTGGTAATAATATATTATCACTTTATTACAATTCAAGCCCCTTAGTAATAAAGAGTAGGTCATTAAGTACACATGACATGGCTTTTTGTCATTTAAGGTTACATGACACCAAAAAATGGGATATTAATATTAGATTCTAAGTCGTGGTACGTAGGAGTTAGCAAGTCCAAGAAGATTAAGATACTAACCTTACCATGTACTATTCCAATTACCATGTAAATATATTTTTGAAAATTCAAAGCCAATATCTACCCTGTGACTCAATTGGAATTTGAAACTTATAATCTATCATATTTATGGGTTTTAAGTAACTTATGCAACCGGTATGTTTTTTCTTATTACTTTCTTTGTTGAACATAGTTAACAATTCAACAAATCATTAAGATATTTAATTAAAAGTCAATGTCATTTTTAATGTAAATTGTGAACGATACACACATAAAGAAAGCATAAAACAATAACACTATATTATATATATAAACATATACTTATCTGTGAAACTTAATTACATTTTTTATTAATATTTTATATGTGGTGCACAAGGTAGCCTACTCAATATTGAGAAAATGCAAGATACCATGTAATATAAAACCTACACCATATACGATATAGGTTTCTAGATTCGATTCACTCATACATTGCACCTTACCTAATGATTATAAGTTTCAAAATTTTTTAATTAGAATCTATCTTGTGGCGCATAATACACATCTTGCAATCTATCTAATGGGACATAATATAATAGGTTCTAGGATTTCATAAGTTTTGATACTCATCCTTAGTGATATATATAAAGAACTACTTAAGAACTTGTACAATCTATAAATAATAATTTGAATTACAGTTCTAAAATAAATTCAATTGAAATATATTTCATGGAATTGATAAGATTACATCCATATTCTTATATAATATTACATTAGCAATTTACAATTAATAGTTTGTAGAAAACATAAAAAATTATTAAAAAATGTTACCATAAAAATTTACAAATGCCATTTTAATTTCTATGACATACAAACAATCATTGAGAAGAAAGGGAAAACAACTACATTATCAAAACTCCTATATCAACTTCTTTAACCTTTTCCTTCCATATCACCTTATCCATCTTATTATTACCTCTATGGTTTATATTTTGAATTAGGAAACAATTTTATAAAATGTAAAATAGAAATCTAAACAATAAACATAAATAAAAGTTCGCTAAAACATATGAAAGTTAACTTACTTAGATGCATGGTATCACTATTTTATCTAAAGAACATTGAAAAATAAAAGATTTCAATCAAATGAACAACATTTTCTTTTAGGTGTAACGTCCTAAGCTAATAATAGTGAATGATCAAGCTAACAAATATTAATAGATTTATTTCAATTATTTAACCAAAAAGTTGCAATCAAATGTTGATAAAAAATTCATTATATCACTTTATAAACCAGTATCATAACTTCTTACAATTTATGTGAAATACTTAATCATGAGGTATCATAATCTTCCCTACCTCCCCTTTATACACACGACATTTTCATCGTAAGACTTTATAATTGAGTTCGGTTATTTCCTCTTTTCGATATACAATTTGCGTTACTCATTACCTAGAATTCATTCTGAAAACATGCTAGGAGTCACTATTTTGATCATACTCCTCGCTCTCTTTAGACCTTTTTTGTAAACTAAAGCTAGACTTGAATTGTTTATGTACTAATAAGGGGTCAACTTTGATACTAAACATCTTAAGTGAAAATAAGCGAGCCAATGAATACTAATGAATCCATTTCAATCACTTGTCAAAAAGTTATAACAATATGTTGATAAGGAATTTATCATCATGGCCTTATAAATTAGTACCACAACTTTCCATGATTTATATGGAACATTTAGTCATAAGGTATTATATTAGGTGAAAGTGATATTGACAAATTTTTAATTACCTCAAGCTATCTATAAAATTAGATCGTGACATGTACAATATTTAAGAGAAGAATTGCGATGAATTGGCAAAAAATCTTTTATGATATAATTGAAAATAAAATATGTTTGTAATGACATGGGTAAAGAAAAAAGTGTGATTCACAAATAAAAAAATAAAATATGAAAAAGATAAAATCATTCCAACTTATATATTAGATTACAAAGTTTTATGTTTGCATGCAATACTAGTTCATCATTTTGGCTTACATTATTTAAATTTGCATGTCATTAGCTTATTTGATTTCTTATTCTTAATAGGATAATTACACACGAAGGAATTAACATTTAAAGTCAAATTTAAATAGAGAATCGAACCTTTATATAATTAAAATAGAGAATCAATATTATATTAAATGGTTTAAATAAATAATTGAGCTTTAATGTGGATAAATAGAGGATTAGAATTGGGGAAGTTATTAAATAAAATCAGGGTTTTAATTCTCTATTTGAATCATTAATGTTCATTTATTTATTTTAAATAAATTAATTTGTTATTTAAACGACTTGAAAATTCTATCCTTAATTTAATTTTCACCTTCATCATTCGTCTCTTTTATATGTAATCTCTTTTTTCTCTATTGCTCGGAACCTTGAGGAAGATGAGAAGATTCTTTTATATGTACTCCAGTCACATCTATGGATTGCACTATCTAGATATGGACTCAAACCATCATGTGGAGGAGACAACTATAAAAGAGCATAGATATAATTGAGTTGTCTTCCCGGAGAGAGGACAATACGTCCATGAACATATCTATTTTTTTTTTTTTTTTTTGGCTGTATGTTCTATGGATTCACGATTAATACATGGAATATTGGGAGAAATTTTTATCTAGATCAGTTTACTGAAAACTAAGCGCTATGGATATTTAAATTAGTAAGACCCACTATTGTTTAAAATAAAATATATGGCCTACAGGTTTTCGGTTCATCAAACACATATTAAAATATTGAAATAAGTGAACGGAAAGGCACACAAAACCAGTTTGATTCTCTTTAAAATTCTGTCTTTCTTCATTTCATTTAATTGTTTCTATATATCTTTCTCTTTGTCCAATCAATTTGGACGGAGACAGTGAGAACCCAATCTCCTTCAAAGCACGAGGGTTGAACAAGAAATTTGCAGAGTTGATTTTCCATTGGCCAGGCTAAGGACGATTAATTTAATAAATTAGGTGTGCCAAAAGTTGTCGTCAAGTTGCTGTTTGAGAGCTACGCGATTCATCTATAGGCAAATTGAAGCGACAATGATTATGATATCGGATATTTCATTGGATTTGCTCTAAACAACGTGTTGATTTTGCTTCTCATATTGTTCAACTCAAGGATTGCATAGGGGCTTCTTACAGTAACACCATATTACCTACATTATGATAAATTACATTCACTTTTTAAATAAATTATATCATAAATAGTAAAATAAAAATTATCACATCATTATACTTACTACATTTTAATAATAAAAATAAAGTTATTAACAACTATCATTTTATCATTCATTATATGATTTATTGAAATTAAGTATAATTTACTGTGTGATACGTTACTATAAAATTTTTCTTTTCTGAAAACTAGCAGTTCATGCTTTTAAACCGATTATTCCTAACTCGGGGTCTCGAGAACCAGAACCGGTTTAGACCTATTGGGCTGGCTTCTCATAACGGGTTTCACCTCTAAATTCTCATTTTATAGAAGGAGCAACATCTTATTCCACCTCGAACTCGAGAAATGTAGAAAGTTGCATTTTATCTGATCTACATCTGGACATGTTCTATAAAATATGCATTCTCAAATACCTAGTAAACCATCATATCCAAATTCTATACGAATATCCATATATTGCTAGGTTGGTATTGAAAAATATTACCAATTAAGGGTTTTTGAACTTTATATCAAACTGAAAAGATGATTTAATAATATTAATACGTTATGTGAATTAATAAATGGTGTATAAATATTAATAAAATTTTGATGCATAAATATAGTATTTTTTTCATTTTCAAATACTTTATATATGCTACTTATCGATTTAAGTAATATGCTAATATTATTGAATATTTTCTTTGTCAAATAGACAATCACATAACCCACAACTGCTATGAAGATAGCAAGTGGTCCAACTTGCATTAATGGAGATGAACAAGGTGGTCCAACAACAAAGTTTTATGGTTAAGCCTGCATCACCAGAAAAAAATGATTTAGATACTGGACATGTAGTATTAATATAATTTTCATATATATGATAGTGCAATAAATAATTTTTAAAATAACTATCATTTACTTTTTGCACATATTATCTATATATAAATTTTATTAATACTTACAAACTATATGTTCATCAAAGTTACGCGTGATATACATTGACTCCGTTTTCACATGATCAACCATTTACAATAATATATTCTTTATTTAAATGTATATCTATTTAATTTTATTTTATGAAGATAATACTTTTGTAGTTGGCTTGCTTTGGGGTTTCCTTTTTAATCATACTACTTTGGTTTTTAGGTGACTAAGACAGCTATATTTGTAAAGATAGTAGTACTACCTTATTTAGTCATTTATTCTCCATACATATATTAATGTAAGGGGAGTAGTATTTCCTTATTTAAAATTTTTGTAGGAGTAAGGAATTCTAATTTGAAAAGTTAAGGCCATATGTCTCTATCTTTTCTTTTCTTGTATCTAGAAATTTAAATTAATAAAATTTGGACCTAGTATTCTCTCCTGTATACGGGATTTGCCAATAAAAAAGAAAATGTATTTTTTTTACCTTTTCCTTTTGCTTTTCCCCTCCTAATGGATAAGAGACGACTATGTCCAACTTCTTTAACTCCTTTCCTCTCACATCGTTCTGAAATTATAAAAAAGAAAGGTTAAGTTCAACTAAATATCTAAACTAAATTAAACTCCTTAGGTATGATATACGTACGTTACATATGCAACATGAATTGAAATGTGGTGGAAGTCAAAGTTTGTTTAGAACTTCGAGTGGAATTCAAATTAAAGATTTAAACAGTTTCATGATTCTTATTCAATTAAATTCATTGATCTCAACAACGTCTTGAGAAGAAGATAACTTAGATATAGGAGGATATAATTATTAAAATTGCGAATCAACTTATATGATTTTATGATTTTACAAGTTTTTCTCAGTTAAGATGAATGTAAAATAATTTTAATGTAAAATAGAATTAAAATTTTAAATGTACGATTTTACAAACTTACTATTCTACTAACTTTACATGACTTTATGATTTCATATGTTTTAGTTCTTAGTACAATTGCAAATTTCATAATCAATAAATGAAAAATTTATTCGTCAAATAGCAAACAATATAATTTTTTATTTTGATGTACTTAGCATGACAAATATCTTGTATTATTCTCCTTATACTTTATTTATTATTTTTTATAGGTTGTACTTGTTGGAAGTAAAATACTATTTAATACTATTTTCTAAGAGTTTTGTAGAGGTCAAAGCCCTTATAATTAAGTGCTATAAATACTTGACTCATTACGGGATCGATTGAATTCAACCCTCCCTCCCAACCCCCCTCCCTCTCTCAAAAGTTGTAATAGATAGAAGTTAGGAAAAAAAGGGTATAGCTTCATAGAGCAATTTTTTGAACTGGATTCCTACAATATTCTAAGACCATTGGGTTCGCTTTACAATTTGAAGCTGACAAAATGTTTATTTTCATTATCATAAACCAAATTGAGATGTTGGCTAATAGAATAAGAACTCTAAATCAAATGATAATTGCATAGAGAAGTACCATGTGACCAGGCAATTATTGAAGCATGACTGTTGTCTTTTTCCTTCGATATGGACATGTCTCCACTTTTGCTTGGAACAAGTCCAAAGAGTTCCAAGTTGCTACATATTTTTATTGTTGTTAACTGGCAAGTTGCTAGTCTACAGTTGTAATGGAAGTATATATGATATGAACTAGTTCACGAGTTTCATAAGAAGCACATGGAATTGTTCTAAGATAGAATAGAATAATGATAACGACGTCGATATCTTATTAACATATGTTGGTTGACTTACCGTTGACAATACTTAATCACTGGAGTAGCTTACTCCTTGTTTTATTTGTTGGCCATACTTCTAGGAAAAATTGCAAGGAAAAATTCTCATAACTACCACCTCAAGCTACGACTGCCACTAGCCCTACACTACTTGCATCACACCACCAGCAAGAATCTCTCTCCAGCATTCATTATCATAAAAAAAAAAAAAAAACTGTGGAAAGCTTAAGTATAACCATAACTAGTTACAATGACAATAGAGTAATTGAAAAAATAAAACTAATCGTAATCTGCTAAGTGAATTTGACTTTCTTGGGATGTTCCTCCCTCTTGTTTTGATGTCATGAGTCTCGTTTAAATAGTATTTCAATAGAGTTCCATAAAAGCTTCATGCTTTGAGTCTAGAGGGACTTCATTGTAACGACTTAAAGGGTTGCTTGAATGAGATCTCACTGAAAGGGTGACTTCATCGAATGGCCACTTCATCCAAATGACCCACTAGTGGGATGTTTGATGGAAGTGAACCAAAACCTAAATTCCACTTCCTCTATCAACTTTAGTAGTTGATAACTAGACTTAGAACACTTCTTTTTGATTCACTCATCTTGAATGATGACTCGGATCACGGTGCACATTGGTAGTTGGGGTGGTAACCGATACCCAAGGCTATGGTGAGATAAAGGTGGTATCAAAAAAATGTAGCGAGACAAACATAGCACTATTAGAATGGTAGAAATATCAAAACTGATATTTTAATATAGTATTTACATTCATCAGACAACAAAACATGGATTGTGAGCATCTTGAATGTAAAGAGGTAGGATAGGTAGTTGGTTGGATCAATTATGGTCCATACATGGACGGTAATTAGAGCCAGCAGCTCTTTTAGGGTCTTTAATTTGGAACCCCTTAGAAAGAGGATCAAGTTGGCCAATTTATAAAAAAAATAAAAAATATTCATATACTTAACATTACAAACATCCATAAATCATATATTTTTTTATTGTTCTCCTGATGGTACATTTATTGTTTTCTAGAGGTTATACTGTGCTGGAAGTAAAATGCTACTTAATATTATTTTTTATAGCTTCGTGGAGTAATTTTTTTGAACTGGATTCCTATAATATTCTTAGACAGTAGGGTTCGATTTACACATTGAAGCCGACAAACTGTTCTCTTTTCCTTCGATACGGACCCGCTTTTACCTAAATCAAGTCCGAAGAGTTCCGAGTTGCTATTTATTTTTGACGTTGTTAACTTGCTAGTTGCTAGTCCACGGTTGTGATGGAAGTAAATATGATATGATATGATTCACAAGTTTCATAAGAAGCACATGGAATTGCTGTTTAGTAGAATAGAATAATGATAACCACTTTGATATCTTACTAGCCAACCCGTCTTGATTATTGACTTACCGTTGACAAGAGTTCAATCATTACGATTGCTTACTTTTTTTGTTATGTTAGCTATACTTCTAGGGAAAATTGTAAGTATATACGAAATATTTAGTTATTTTCAATACTTTCATAAAATGTAATAAATTACATTGATCGTAGCTTTAAATGTAATAAATTCGAGATTATACATTTTACAAGTACTTATATTCCTTCATGAGCATTATTTGTTTATAACATTTAAAAATCAATTGATTTAGTCACATAAATATTGAAGGAATGTATTATGATTGATATAAAAAGTGTAAAAGGATATTATGTTCAGTGTGAGCTTACTAGTATTTGGATAAAGTACGCATATATAGTGAATTGATTGTTTCTTTCTAATAGGGAATTCAAAGCGCTTGTTATTGGGAAAATTTTGGTCATCTTTGTTGGATGTTGAGAAGTTAGTAACTAGTTTCGTTGTTTAAAGTTGGTAGAGTTATTTTAGAGAAAATCTTTGAAGATCAATGAACTCTAATGCTATCATAAAGTCACTTCTTTTGTTAGCTTGATTATTAACTAATGTTGGGTTGAGTTTGAGCAAATTCGTACTAATAAGGCATATGATTTGAGAATAGACAAAGGCTAAAGCTATAATGTCTACAATACTCCATGGATTAAGCCTTTTTTTTTTTTCCCTCACTATTAGAAAATAAATGTTTTACTAATACTAATATAGGATGCAGATTAATGAGTAGTGTATAAGTATTAAGAAAATTTTTACACGTGAAAAAATAATTGATATTTTCTCAAAAAATACATTTTTTATTATTATATATTAAAATTTTATTATCTACTTGCATGTTATTCATCGATCTACGTGGTGTGGTAATACCACTCAATCTTTTTTTCCTATTAGATTGGGGTAATTAAAGATTCCATAAAAAATGGATCAAGAGGGTGGAGAGCATGACCAAGGCATGGCTTTAGATAAGATGTAGCTCCTAGCGAAATCCTAGCAAAGGATGGCCTGACCTCCAATGGCAAGGGATACACTAATGAACCAAAAAACATCACCGAAACAATGAGGAAGGATCGAATATGATGCATAGTATATGAACCCTAAATAGATTTTGGAGGAGAAAGCAAAAGTGGGTTTGAAATCTTGATGTTCCTTGGGTCAATGGATGACTTTGAAGGCAAGTGAATGAAAATACCTACGAATCAATATATGATCTTGATTATTGATTATTGTCGCACTTAGAGGTAAAATTGACACTAAAGATGGCTCTCGGCAGCCGCATGATTCGAGGATAAACCATATAAAGTTGGTGAACCTACGATAACCTTAAATTAAAAATTGGTCCAAACAGGAGCAGCAACCATTGTCATTAGGATGAGAGGCCTGGACAAAAAGCTTGCGACAAAGCTCTATAATATGGTAGGACCTTTAGGGGAGAGAGAGAGAGAGAGAGAGAAAAGAACGAATCGAAAAGATTATGGGACTCGTGATTCGTTAGAGGTGTGGAGTAAAGATCAGGTGTTATGATATTCGATGGGATAGGCAATTTCCAACTTTTAGAAACAAAAGTTGATTCGGCTAGAAAATATGCAACGTAAGTCCTTTGGATACCAATAATATATTTTCCTTCTCTTAATCCATAACTTCTTGTGCCGTCATCGTCGGTGACATTTCCTTGGATGCATAATTTCAACTTTCTACCTTATGGATTATCGTAAAAACTACGAGAAGAAACATACTTATTGAAAAATCCACCCACCAGAGATTCGAATCCTAGAAATGTTAATTAGTCAAATTATGGACCCTTTTTTCAAAGGGAAAAATACCCTAAGTTTGGATGCAATTTTTCCTTACCTGCTAAAACTGCAATTGAAAAGACAAAATGGTCGACTTTCATTATTTTAGTCACAATTCATTAGTAAAAACATAAACAAGTACATGCAATGGATATATGAAACCATTAATCATTTTGCTCCATTTAATTACTAATTAGACATGCATCTATAATACGTATGCTTAAAATTAACAAAATTAATTAATTAATTATCAAATCAACTAAATTTGATATGAAATAGTTTACAATAGAAAATGTTCAAGTTTACATTAGTATCGAGGATTGTACAATGGGGGAATATAGTAGCAATACAATTGATTCACTTAATAAAATATTTCTTTCTTATAAATCTATTAGGCAGTCTTGCTAGACTTGAGGTAGCCTAATTAGTCTAACTTGATTTAATCTGATTCTATCTTATAATAAATCCGAGTTATTCTTTTAATCCTCATTAATAATGTTGATAAAGATCCAGTTGAGTCAATTGGTCAAACTTAGTTTTTATAGGACCCAGATGGGCTTTTTGGGTTAAAATATATCATTTTCTTTTGCTCTTTTACCATAGAATGCACCAATTTACTAAAAATATAAATCTAAATTTAAGAAAAAAAATACAAAGTATACCGAAAAAGATTTTCATCCTTCAAATGTAAAAAATACTAATAATTTTATTATTTTTTAAATAAATATGAATTATATTTTAATATTCTTATTGACCCCTGATTCTATCCCATTTCAACCCCTATTTGTCCATCTTAACTGCTAACCCTTTCTTATTCTTCGTTTAACCTACTCTTTCAATTGTGACAATATTACTATTACTATGTTTAGCTAGTGAAATTGTTATTCCATAGAATTATAATTATTGTTAAGTGAGAAATTGCAATTCCATCTTAGAATCAAATGAATAGCAACGATTTACTTTTTTTTTTTTAGCATATTCTTATTTTTTTTATCTATAGGACCCCAACCACTAGTCAAGTGATGACTTCAGATAAGGGTATTGTTGATGTTGATTGTTGGGGGGCTTAGGTTAAAGTTGACTTACAAATAAGAACAAACATATGAAGGAAAATTAGAGGTGTTTTCGACGCAGTCACTTCGATACTTAAGTTACGAAGGGCTCGAAAGAATGTTCAAAGGAAAGTAATGTGGCTAGAGAGAGAATGCATGGTACTTTTACATGTAGCGTTACCTAGTATTTATAGGTACAACTAGTTTCAAGATACACTTGACTATATCTCAGAAGTATACTCTGAATTTGGTAGGAGAGGATCTCAACATAAGCACGTACTAGTTGTGGACTTTCCTAATCTAGTTGAGTTATTCTTGCCTTATCTTCTTTTAGTCTTATCGACAAGGCTTGTGCTTAATAGGCTTATTGTCCTAGCCTCCAAGGGCTAAAAGGTGACAAGAGCTATGTAGACATCTTCTGACCAGGTTAAACGAGTTGGTAGAAGCTTAGTTTGTGTTTTGTGAAGATCCTCCATGATGTGAGTAGCTTAGATTAGCTTATGATGAGGTCAGTAGTCATAGGCTTTTGGGCTTAGCTTAGGAGTAAATAAGTTCGACCTAGGCTTGGAATCTCATATCTAGCACAACCTATTAATACTTGCCCCTTAATCTCATTAGCAATGGGTGAGCAGGAGAGTAAGCTCTAAAAAGGTTTCTAAGTCCCATGGTGAGTTGTCCACCAAGCTGGGTCTATGGACAAGCTCCTCTATCATGGTGCTAACCTTATCCTTGGTGCTAGTGAGCTGAGGCTTTTGATTGGTGGAATGACTAGGTAGATTATTGATCCAAGGTGGGCTAAACTTGTGATGTGAAGTTAAGTCCTTAAAGGGTCTTTGTTGAGCTGATGTGTTAAGGGCATACCAAGTAGCAAGATACCTAAGTTGCTTTAAGCTTTTCCCCCCATATGACTAAGTTGACTAGGTTATAATAATTAAATTCTAAGATTGCCTCTATGAAACGATATAATCTTACTGACAAATGTTGAATTTGAGGCGTTATAGCTTGCCGAAGAAGTTTTTATTTGATTTGTCCTTGTATACATAAATCTCAATGCATTTAATGTGAGATACATGCATCCACGAGTTCTTATTAAGCATGCCTATGACATGATAGTTTTGTTCAAATGATCATAACCATTTACTCTTTTTGTAAGGCATATGGCAAGATTTTATAGCAATTTGTCTTGTTGATCAGCTTTTCGATAACCACTCCTTTAGATGTCATGTAGGGTTTGTCACGCCCCGAAGCGGTAGAGTCGTAACAGCCCCCACCGTGTAAACCCTCCTAAGATAGAAGTTGGCCTTACAACCGCTATCTTAGACCTGATATACACAAGGCGTCCATGACTAACCCGCTTTGAAGTAGACAATTTGTAAATTAAACAAATCATTTACCTAAGAAAGTGAGAAAAGTTATATATAATCACTATAATTCAGTTATTACATTAATCAGAAATGAAAAGTAAAATATGTGTTGATTCTTCAATGTTTTTCCTCACTCCCCAGGATCCAGCAGTTGTTAGCTTTAGAGTAGTTGTTGCCGCTTCTTAGCCAGCACCTGCACGACGTCTATAGGGATGTGAGCAACCACAGTTCAGTAAGTTAGGACGGAGGACTTAAAACTATACCATACACACAACAAGGTTTTCAATCACTTATTAGGTGCAATGCATGTGCAAGCAAATGCCATCGCACGACGTTGTCCGGCCCGTCGTGAGATTAGAGAAATTGCGCCCGCTCTAATCCGGGTTGAAGAGTTGCCGTTAATGTAACAGCTCACGACCAAACCCAGGCTTGTGTAATGGAGACCTTGCTCCTCCAGCGACTACCTTCAAACCACTGCCTTCACCCTCGCCGCGACCTCCTCTCCTGTCACTTAGTTCGATTGAGGATGAAGAAGGGACCATTTTACAATCCTGCGCTATCCCTTCCGAAGGGGTCGGTATTTGGCCGGAGAGTTCTAAATTCCCCTAACGGGTTGCCATGCATGTCCGATTATGATTACTGGTCGGATAGTTAATTAAGTCCAGTTTAGGGTGATCAATTCTTTCAGACAATTCATACAATATGTGCCAGAGCAACAAACAGAATCATAGCATCACCCGTAATCAAGCACATGCGCACATTCAACTATCTAACAAGCACAAACAAGCATAATCTTAAGCCTCCAAAATACAGCATCGTATTAATCCCAACTTACCTCGACTCCTCGCTCACTCACTCGAGGTTCGATTTACTCAGGCCATCGCCAATCATCCCTATAACACGAACGTGGTTTCAGCTTTTCATATAAATATTATGAATTCATTTTATCATATAACGCTTATTGTTAGGTTTTGTTTAAGGTTTAATATGCCTAATTATCTAGGTATTAAATCTTTTACAATTATTCTAAGTTTGGGGTTAGGTTCAGGTTCGGTTTTCGCATCGATTTCTAAATTAGGTTTTAGTTCGATTTCTAAATCCTAAATATGTTCGAATCCTAATGTGAAATTAATAACATTAAGCTCGAGTATCCAAATATCCTATTAGGTCTTAATTTAGTATTCTAAGCTATTTGATACACGCTAGTCCTAATTAGGGTATCGGATTTATCTCCGATGTGAAAAAATCTTACTTTTTCATATAATTATCTAAAATTCAATCCTAATTCAGATTTAATATTATTCTGATTTTTACCCTAATATTATCTAAATAACCCTAATTTTTTCATATTTAAAAATTTCCAATTCTATATTTTCCTAATTTTCTACATTTACTACATAACACCTTCATTACTTACACTTAACACTCCATAGACTAAGATTGGGTTTCCACATCAGAAATTAACATCCCTAAACATCTAATTACTATCTAAATCAGTAATTAATATCCTAATCACCTAATTAACTCCAAATTACCCATTTTATGCCTCATTTTAGGGCCTAAAAATTATCTAAAAATTTTGAAAATTAATTTTTGAAAACGGGCTTCATAGCACTGTTCTATATCCTCTGAGTAATCTACACAAAAATTTTGGGCTTGAAACTACACTCCTAAGGTCATTTATTTCTAAACCGAAACATGCTCGGTTTTGCACGATTTCTTAGGGACCATATATTACAGAACATAATTTCATCAAAATAATATTTTTCCTACAAACTACATACAAAAATATCTCGGAATAAAAAAATTCATAATTTTTTAATTATATTTACTATTTTTACAAAATTATACAAGATTCGGGCTAGAAATTGGACTCACCATTTTGGGTAGCTCCGGCCACTGCGGGCCGCCGTAGCCTTATCGGCCAGCCTGGGCGCTGCCACCACCGTGTGGTGGTGGTGGCCGTCCACTCCCAGCTCCTCGTCTGATGTGGGTTCCTTTTAAAATCCTTAACTGCACAGTTTTTCTTATTTTTTTTATTTTCTAGATTTTCTCTCGAATTTTCAACTCTCTCTAATTTTCTCTGATTTGTATCTGTCCAAATGAGCTCTGTAATTTTTCCTGCTATTTATAGGGCTTTGTGGAATTTATTGTGCATTAAATGGGATAAGACAATTGCCTTATCCCTTGATTTTTGGCTTTTATGTTGGCTTATTCTAATTAGCCGAATTTTTTCTTATTTTTTCCAGCTGCCAGGACCAAATTCTGGATGATTCATGATTTTTCCTGATTTTTCTTGATTTTTTATTAATTAATTATGAATTTTCTTTAAGCATTTAGTATTATTTTAGCACATTTCGCGTATTTTAAGTAATTACGCGTATTTATACTTACATGTATATTCATATATAGTACAAATAAATATTCTTAAATATTATTTAGGTCATTCTATTATTTTTAGTATACATATAATCTATCTCTAGTAATTTATTAGTTATTAAATTATACTTTTTGCCTTTTCGGTAATTTGCAATTATTATACTTAAAATTTGAAAATTTTATAATCTCCTATTTTATTACTTATTTTCTTGAATTCATGTTTACGGGGTCATTTTTACTAATATTCTTCTCAATAGTTTATAATTTGGGTTTGATCGGATCTTTTAACCGATCGCCCTAAACCTTGAGTTCTAAATTCAATCCTATGGTCAATTGGCTTAGCTTTGGGGCTTACAGGGTTTATAAATAGCATGAAATTTCACCTTGGAGACGCTTTTGCACTTTGAAACTCAAAATTCCTTTCTCAGCACTTCTACTTTCCTTTGAATCATTTACTTTATTTCTCAATTTCGTTTGAATCTAAATTACTTTCTTCTTCATTGTTTCTATGGAAGGTACAAAATAAACTTTGTCTTCTTCTTCATGTATCTCTATAGATGAAATGGTGAAGAAACCATATGCTCAGAGGGTGGCTTTCCTTTAGGTAATGAGCCGCCTTTTGTTAGTAAGCTACTACTCTCATTCCAACTAGGTCACTAACTTCTTAGATTATGTTAAGGTTTTGGATCATTTTTATGAGCGTTGCTAGGGAAACAACCTAGGGGTTATTTATGGCTATTAGTAGCAATGGAGGAGGCAATGATGGAGTATTATTTGTTGAGGTATCCTCTAGTTCTGGAAGGATGTCCTATTGCTTTTTTTTAGCAAGTTTTGCTTTAAGCTCTTCATTTTCCTGTTACATTTTAGAGAACATCTCTTTTGAGCAATGAAGATGCTTTGAATTGATGGTATTTGTAAGGGGCACTTATGGCCCGTTCACTTCATTGAATGGAATGAAGGAGGAATGTAATTGGAATTCCGAAGGAATGTAATAAAGGTATAATATCTATTATTTTATTTAGTTGAATCTATAAGTAACTTAAGAATAGATCGTAATAGAATATCAATGATTAAATTATTTTCAATCCATCTTCTTTCTTAACCAACCCTGAAGTAATAGATAATGGTGATAGCAACGGCGATAGTCGGTGGTGGCAACTTTGGGTTGTTGGTGATGGTGGTAGGAGAGGGAGAGGGTGGGGGGGTTAGGGGGTGGGGTTTGGGGTTACGGTAGTAGTGGTGGTGATCGATGGTCGGTGGCATTAGTGGTAGGAGCGGTGGCGATAGCGATAGCTGTAATGACAGTAATAGTGGTGGCGGTAGTGTCGGCAGTAATAAGGCAGCGGCGATAGTTGCGATCAATTGTGGTGGTAATCAATAGTAGCTGTAATCAATGGTAGCTGTAATCAATGGTGGCGATTACGATATTGATAATCGTTAAATTGGAATAAGGTCATTTTTTAAAAGAATATGAAAATTTGTAAGTAATTGTGATTCTTTAATTGAAATAGGTAATTCCTATTATTTAATTTCAAATAATAGGGATTCCTACGTAATTATGATTCGGTAAGATAAAACAGAGTAAATGTCGTCATAAGGAATAAGGAGAGAATGAAATTCCAATTCCTCTTAAGTAAACGAGACGTTACTGTTGGTTTTGCAGTAATAAGGGTAGGTTTCTAATAGTTTTATTGGTATGTTGGCTGAGCTATTTCTCATTGTCATCGATGTTACCTTATTAATTTCCATGAGCAGTGAATGTGCTTCTAACCACTTTTTAAGAATAGGATTTGTTATCAGAAGGTGTCAAAATGTTGATGTTGATTTTTAATTGGGTGGTTGAGGTTGGAGACAACTTGGTGAAGGGTTGCTAAAGGTGATTTTTGTATAACAATTCCGATACTTAAGTCAGAAAAGCTCTTTACATTGTCTTAAAGGAAAGTAAGATAAGCTAGAAAGAAAATGTGGAATCTCTTCCTGTAGAGTTAGTTGATATTTATAGATGTTGCCAATAAGCATTAAGTGGAGAGTGAATTGTATCTTTGATATCCAATCCATCAAATGAAAGAAAGCTTTTACATTTAGTTTCCTTCGTAATGTTTTAATTTCCTCCTTTATTATGTGAACTTATTTAATTACTAGAGTTTCCTAATTTATTGGAGGAACTAGGTTTTGTTTAAGCAGGTAGAGGAAGTAATACATATTATTATCATATTTCTCCGATTCGGAGTATTTCATTTTAAGCAGACTACGAAACTTCAAAATAATTTGCATGAACGCCCTTAAATGAAATAAATATGTAAGGTAGGGCTGTCTTTTCAAGCGAGTCAATTTCGTAATGAATGGCCAGATATTTAAAGTGACTGAATTATGAAATGAGAGCTTCACTAAGTTCCAAAAATGTTGACTCGTTTCGCAGAGTTTTAACGGAGCCTACCGTAATAAATGGTGTACAAGAAAATGTTCCACATAGACATAGACCTGAGGGTCCATATGGTGTATGATTTGGTCGATCCAGATCCATCTAGATTTTTTTGAAAATATTATGAGAACATCAAAATGTTATAAGATCCTCACACGAATCTTGACAGCATGAACCCTGCTTCACGTCCGGTCCACCTTTCCTCTTTCTTCTTTCCTTTTTCTTTTTGATAAATATTTTTAACTATAATATAGATTATAAAAGTGGAGTGAGAAGAATCGAATATGCTTTATTTGAATGAAAAATCAACTTGACGTCATAATTCGGGATATAAATGAATTAAATCAGTTCATAAGTTATTCGAGTTTTATTCGAATTCGATTTGATGATAATCGAGTAAAGCTCGAGTTCTAACTATTCGAGTAGTAAATTAAATCAAGCTTAAATTTTAAAATACTAATCTTATTAGGCTCGCGAGGATAATTGAGTTTAAAATGATTTTTAACATATTTAAATAAAAATAAATATGATATTAATTAGGACTTAATCGAATTAATTGAATCAAGTTCAAACTTGCTATATATATTTTTAAATTAAACTCTAGTTTAAAATTTAAAATTCAATTAAATTCGAGCTTAAGCTCGATATTGTTTAGTTTGACTCGATTTAATTATATCTCTAATCATGACTACAATAGCATTCATCGTTATGTTACTGGATTGATTGATGTTACTGAATCGATTGATGTTACTGGATCATCAAGGTTTGTATCATTATGTGATTTAGTTTTCTCAATTAGTTCCATATTTGCACAATTCTAAAAGAAGAGACCTATACGTGTTTCTCCAAGACAACTGTCTCTGCCACCATGATATCGTTTATACTTTATAGGTTATTCGAGTAAATTCAAGTCTTTACAGTTTTACGTTTCATCTTCAAATGTACGATTCCTTCCTACTATCCTTTCCGTTTAAGATCTCTGCTAGTCACTATTGACACACTCTTTGTTTAAGGTAGTTTTTATCATAAACATTTACAATTAATATGTTAATACTGCATGATAAAAGTAAATAATTGATCGTGAATATCAACAACAAACTGATATAATTATTTACTTTTATTTTCTAGTTCCTAATATTTGAGGAAAAACAAGATATATTATAGATGATTGTAAATGGGAAAATGAAGCCTCGTTTGACTATATATATACCTTCCCCAACCCCAAATATAGATGTTTGTTCTACAATGAATTAAATAAGATGTTCTCTTATAATAATGTTTTTTTCACAAAAGACTAACATAGATATTATTTTGATGCATATTAGAGGAGCATTACTGAAGAAACTATCACTTAACTGAAAGATGGTTTCAATGCAAACTCATAGTCAAGATGGCGAAACGTTTAGATGTTTAATAATTTGCAATCTTATTATGTCAGTTGACCATAAATTTTACTGTTTATGCATTGTTTTCTCAGATGTAAAGTGTTTAAGAACAATTTTTTTTGTTTTCATTTTTCTATTGTCCATTAGTTGACAATTAACGGCAAATTATTCTATAATCTATTGGCAACGTCTAAGCACTCCGCAAAAAATGCTAATTGCGTGGTCTTACATTTTCTATATAATTTTTTAACTGCATTTTTGGTTTGTACTTCCTTTTCTATCAACCATTACAATTTTAGTTGAAAGGTCAATTTATTGCAAGTTATCACTACAAGGGAATAAATCATACGACATTTTATGTTACTGGCAACTTATGTTGGATGTATTTATGTTCTCTCGAAAGTAAAAGCAATATATATATATATATATATATACATTATGTTTTATGGTGGTATTATTTATATTTTCATTCTTTCCAAACGATTGAGCCTATATTGCTGTTACGTCTATATTACATATAGGTTCTACTATTTGTATGATTATTGGACTGCGTTCTATATACCTCAACTTAAAAGTAAAGATGTTTAGTTTCAATTTGTTCAAATGAAAAAAAAAAATCATGTTAGTTTTGCACATACTTTCAAAAGTGAACGTTTTGAAGTTATAAAGTAAGAAGAAAAATTTTTATATGAACATATAAAAGAGAAATAGAAATATGTGAGATTTTTTTTTTTTTTAACTTCCAAATGCTTTAATAGATTTTAGTTTTAGGATTTGCCGTTTTGCTTTCTTTCCATATATTGTGTCCATTTCTATAACATGCATGTCGTAGTGAAACATTTATTTATGGTTGGTATAATATTTGTAATATGAATAAATAAAATATTTATACCAAGAAGCATAATTGAAGATGATGATGCAAGATACCAAAAAGCAAGGATTGGTTAAAGCTGAAATTGAAAATCCTATTATGGCGAGCCTTAAGTTTGGTTGAAATTTTAGGTTTTTTTTTTCTTTTTTTCTTTTTTTCCAATTAAATCGTATTATAACTTTAAAAAAAAGGGAAATCGAATTAGATCCATTTTGTTAAAAAATCAGTATTTATATCGTTGGGCTATAACGGCCTTCGCAATTAAAACTATAATTCGAAATTTTAACTTTTACTTTTTGTAAATTGTAATATAAGGGTGACATACAAAGCTTATCAAAACAAATTCAGAAGATATCTTCAATAATATTTTGGATCTATTAAAAGATCAAGAAGTCCTTTTATGATTATTATTTAAACATGTAGTCAAATCATGTAAATGTTTAAGAATTTTAATTTGGATAAAACAGAACTTATTTATTTTATACATATGAAAACCAGCCTTCATTTCTAGTTTTATAAGTTATTTATTTTATTTCTTAAGTTATTGGTCATGTAAGTTGGAAGAAGTGGAAACGAGGTCGAACAATTGGCATGACATACCATTCTTCTCTCACTTTTAAGGATGACGTTGTATGGCAACCAGCAACCTACTACCAAGAACTCTCCGACCTGGTCGGCGATTTAGTCGTCGTCACCAAGCTGCATGGGGAGGGCGATGGTTCCTTCAACTTGTACAGGCTGGTCGTCGAAACCATAGAGGCTGTGATTGTAAGGTTTCGATTTCTTTCGTTAGTTTGTCCTTCATCTACTCGTATGCCAGCTAAAGATAATGCTGGTCGAGCTTCCATTATCGACCAATACTTTCTAGACTTGAAAACCTGCGATCCTGGCTTTGATGACCAGGGCATCTTCATGCAATGTCTGCACATCCTTTAAATATTCATTCCAGAAGGTAACTACATTATTGATTCTCGGTTTCTTAACCGCAACATTGAGAATCTCTTAGCCACGATTCTTGGTATTTGAGCGCTGACTCAGACTAGGGCCTTCAAAAATGGCATGTACCAAGCCATCGGAGGGCTTATAGGTTGTGGGGACATTAGAATGCCCTTCCAATGCGAAGATTTGTGCCTTCAAGTAGTTGATTTCCATTGGCAGGTGATAGCTTGTCTACTCCAATCCATGATTTCATCTTCATAAATATGATGATCTGTTGCTAGAGTTACGTCTGTGCAACCAAAGTAGCGGCTTTAGGGTCAAAGAAGATGGATTGTGACTTTTCGGCCATTGTGGTGTAGGATTCATGAACAAACGGTGCCAAATATTGATTGACAATTTTGGGAGAGGACTTAGAGGTAAGGAATGACTTGCAAAGCGATCACACATAAGTTTAAAAGGTTTATAGAAAATGGTTTCGATATGATTATTTTAATACTTAAATAAAAAAATATTTGGATGAAGAGAGAGAAAAGAACAAAATATGCATAAGAGCGAGAAGTTAGGATCCATTTATGATGACTTTACTTGATATTTACAAGCATAACTAATGAGATATTTGTGGAAAGTGGATTGTATATTCAAGATGCACTTAGACTATATCTTTAAGAGACAATCCAAATATTATGGAGATTATCTTGAGTTAATCATGTGCTAGTTGTAAGTTTTCCCTATCTAGTCAAGTTGTTCTTGCCTTGTCCTCTCTTATCCTTGCACATTATGAGCTTAATGGCCTAACCTCTAAGGGATTAAAAGATGATAGGAGCTCAAATAAGCACCTTTTAACTAAATTGGTCAAGCTATTAGAAGCTTGGTCAAGCTCTTGGAAGATCATCTACAACATTAGCAACATAGCCTGGGCTCAAGTGAGGTTAGTTGAATATAAAGAACTCAGTTGAGCTTTGTGGAGCTCGATCATAAGCTCCCAAGTCTGGTTAATCTATGTTCTAAGGAGATCTGCTTTAGACTTAGAAATTCATGTTTGAAATAGCCTATCATCAACAATTGTAATTTAAAAAAAAAAAATGCTATAAGCAACAAATAGTAAAGTTGTAAATAGCCGATGAATATTTCTTACGAAAAATTACAAAAAACAAAAAGTCATAAATTTATGCATGATTCTAGGTGTTTATAACAATGCGACTGAACATTAAGGGTAACACAATATTACAAGAAGCTAATTCTTTGATTAACTAGTACCTTAAGTTATCATGCACCAACAGGATCTAATTCAAAAGCAAAAAGGCTGACAAGGGAAAGCGAAAATCAACGTACACATACACCTCTAAATCGTCTTCGTTGGTTTATTACCGGCAATGTAAATCACTAAAGTTTGCAGAAGCTTCTGTGATCCTACACAAAAATTAACTAGGGCCACCTAGGTTCTGTATTTCTGAGCATCAATCTTCAACAAGAACTGTTGCAATTCATCATCATCGAATTTTCCAAGTATATTAACATTATGTATGTCAAAGTTGTCGTGAGTACTAGAAGACACCACATCCCCATGATCCGAACCCAAAGAATTTGACAAGACCGTCATATCGCCAACATGTGATTCGAACACCGTCACCTCATCGGCGGAGTAGCAAAGCTCCGACGATGAGGGTTGAATTTGGGCCATGGCGGCGTTGGAGCTGCGTTTTGTTCTGGTACCATTGTTACTGTCACCCCCTTGGTTTCTAGGAAATGAAGTGAAAGAAGGGTTGAAGGGGAAATTGTTGGCGTTATGGACGGTGGTTTCTTGGTTATTGAAGGATAAGAGGATTGAGGAATCGCTATGGCATGAAGTGTCCAGGAAAATTTGAGGGGTTCGGATCAGATCTCTGCAAGTGTGGTCACCATGGTACGTGATTTTGTATTTTAAAGGATTCTCTGAAACCTTTTGAACTTGCTTTGTTGCTTGACATCCTTGATCGATCTTGTGTGTGCATCTATAGTAATTCCTGCGCACATCATGAAAATTTGTTAAATTGACAAACGATTCTCTTTATTGTATCACTTTATGAATACTAAGAAATATGTTTACTACTGTACAGATCTACAAGTACTTATTAAGAAATTTCTTATTTTTATACCATATTGCTATTTCACACAGAATATAATTAATGGTAGATATAGTTATCTCTTATCAAAGATAAAAATAATTACATAATAATATCTTTATTTAGTTAATACTGGCTTCAACAAAAATATTTATTTGGCAACTTCCCTTAGTGACGTCTGTGTACCTAGTTTTATTATAACCAAAAAAAAAAAAAAAAAAAGAGCAAGTGGGCCAATCATACCAGAAAATCGGCTAATTATAGTGGATGAAAATGGGGTTTCAACCACCTCATATTTAGGCTTAATATTGTTAATATCAAAAAAATAAATTCATACATAAATTTATAAGAAAAGAAATTAATATTAATAGTTGCTCCAAGAACACAACAATAAAAATCATGTAAGGGAATTTTGTTAGCTTTTAGTAGATTTATTATATGGGATTATATATATTGAGAAATTTTAATTAAACTGACAGAGAAGATATATGTTATAAATTGTTTAATTGTTCTTTAAGATAGTATTTACATATAAATCTACATAAGATTACCGACATGTTTGCGAAATTTGTAGTTAGTTTCGAGGAGTAATCGATGATGCCAGAGAATTTATCTAAATAGGTGACAACAAACAAAGCATATAATCAACCAAGAGTAGAAAGAGAGAGAAAAGATAAAGACAAAAAGAAAAAACGATTAAACGATATAACAAGTTAATTATATTGTTTCTTTTGCTCCTTTCTTCTTGAGAACATCACTATATCGATTTTTAATATATGATGTCTGATATTATTTTTCTTCTTATAATACCGAGGATTATTGATTCTTAAGGCAATAACTTTTTAATATATGATGTCGGATATTATTTTTTTTTTCTTATAATACGGAGGATTGGTTATTAAGGTGATAACTTTTAAAAAAACTTTAAAAAAGTAATAATCTTTACTAAACCCAGTCAGTCATATGGTATCACATGTCTCCGGAGGACTTACCTGGGGAATTCAGAATTCATGATGGATTTCTGACCATATTTTCTCCATTGATACCCATCATCCGTAAGCGTAGATGTCACTATTGTCCGAGACTCGCAATTCTTCCTGCATATTACCAGTAAAATTCTATCAGCCCAGAAATTATTGATCAAATAAAACCGGACCTGACTCCATACTCCGCGCTTTGCATCTAGAGTTTCGGGTTTCATTTTAAAAGACATATTAAGCACCTCGTGGATGGGTATAAGCTTTACCTTCTCTTGTAACAACCTCTGCGTTCCCTAGGAGGTGAGATGCTCTTACTGCTCTCTTCAGATTCCTCAGATTTAACACAGCTCTTGATGGGTATCTGAGAAACTCGATCCGACTCGACGCCGTGCAACATGGACAGGGTGTTGGTGAATGATCTCAACACATTATGAACTAATTCTTCAGCAGAAGAAGATGGGGTTCCATTTCCATCGTTTTGGCAGTCTTTGTTTAACAGTTCTCGGAGCTGTTTCGCGGATTCTTCACCCTTAGCAAGTTCGCTAATCACCTTTTGGCGATTGGAGTGTAGGGTTTGAGGCCAAGAGGAATCCATAGGTTTCTTTTTTTTTTTATAATAGTTTCTATGTGGATATTGTGTGTAGATGAAGACAGTGCAAGTGTCCTGGAGGCCTTGGTGAGAGCGGGGCTGGGCAAGTGGGGAAACTAGAGGACCAGGAGGCTGTCTTTTAATGTTGAAGGAAGAGCAGTACCCAAGAAAATTATAGGAAACTTAGTAAGAAAGTTCTTCCTATTGTGAATGGGTTTCCTACTACTTCCTCACGCGCCTTTGTCGGATCACCAGCTTAAATGTCATTTGCCATCTACGATTTCTTTTTTCCAGATAAAGGGGCTTATTTCTTTTTTTTTTTTTTCTCTTATTGGTTTAGTCTTTACTATTTTCCAGTCATCATTATCCTAACTTTAAGATTTCGTTTTATAAATAATTTCACGAGGGCTCGGTTACTCTCAGGAACAGAATCAATAGGAAATAAAAAAGACAGATGTTTTGAAAAATGACTATTATCAAAATAAATTGGAAATTTATATTCGAATGTATACTTTTTATAATATTTTTATTATAATGAATATCCATTGTCAATTGTACTTTTAAGTCGGAAATATGACTGAAAATATCAATATAATCCAATTCGGTCTTTTTGAAAACAACACAAAGTTCATTTAATTTTTACTATTGATCGAGGGCATGATTATTTATAACTTGAATTTTTATTCACTGTGGAGCAAATAAAAGTTTTCATCTTATATTCTCTTTAGAGAAAGAATAGAAATATCATCAAAAGAATAGAAATTTGTAAATCAATTTCCAAGTAAACAAAGTAATCCAATGTATTTCAAGAATAATAGTTCTATTCTCTCTTTATTAATCCAAATAAATGGATGTAAATGTTGGTTAAATATGACATGAGTCAATTGCAATAATAAAGATCATTTTTCTTTTATTTTAATTAACTTTTTCATTGTCTCTTTTAGTTTTATCCTCAATCTTACCTTTAATTTTGTAGACATTAGATTTAAATCGTTAAACTTACTATGTTTTTAACGGTTTAGATCTAATAAATGTAAATTAAAAATAAAAAGAAAGTTGTACTGATATTATTATAATGAGGGATATGACGTAAAAGCTCAGATTTTTCGTAATAATCATACGTCGTTGGTTGTTGCCTCTTACATTCGCTTATGGGATGGTTGATTGATTTAGATCCATTGGTTACGGTTTCTCATTCTGGCGTGTCCAATTCCACGATTGCCTCCGTAATTCTTTTCTTTTTGCCCCTCTTCTCTAATTTCAAGCAAAAAAACCCATCAGGTCAAATATGGAATTGGACGACACTCATCAGTCAAGAGTTGCTATAGAATTCAGTGACTCTGATCTCAAGTGGGAACTAACCTATGAGAACGTCGAATTTCGCTTTTCACCGCTATTGATACTAAAAGCCACTAGTTATTTTGATTTATTAAGATTGATATAGAGATATTTAATATTTATAAAGTTTCAATTATAATAAATATATATATAAAAGAAAGTGGAGACATTGTTAGCAAAGCAACCGCCAATATAGGGATGAATCTAGGGGGGTGACAAGTGGTCCTAGCTCCCTCCAAACTTAGAGAAAATATTAATTATTAAAATAGAGGTAAATTTTTATGATTGGTATCGATAATAATAATAGCACCAATCATTTATTTTAAGTACATGTATTCCAAATAAGTTATCGACTAGTTAAATTATTAAAATAATAAAACATATGTGTTAAATGTATACTTTAAAGAGTATAATTTCATATGATTTTTTTTTTTACCAACTATATTACAACTTAAAAAAAAAAAAAATTAAATTCTAATTCATCTCAATAGAAGACTAGTAATGAAGTCATTAGATTATAATAGCTTTGGCCATATGAAGTTAGATATAGTTAAGTGGTTAAATGAAAACTCTTGCAAACTTAAGATTATGGGTTTAATTTCAATAAATGTTATTTTACTTTTATGACTTGCATTTCCATTCCCTCAATTACACAGTTTTGGTTTTGTTTGTGTAGCTATATATCTCATCAAAAGGGCATATACAAATAAATTTTACAGTAAAGTTATTTAAAAATAATTATATAATACAATCACTATTAAATCATCTTGAATCATAGTAAATAAAGTTTATTAACAATAAAAATAAGTTGTTAATATCTTTTTATGAAAAATTATCAATGATTTCTAATATTATCGACTGTTTTATACTTGTCATTAACGCATATTATTTATTGTAATTTGAAATGATTTGCTATAAATTAAAAGCGGTTGTATGCTGTTAATCCCTGTTAAGCATCGAGTAGCCAAAACAAGGTTCATAGGTTATCTTTAAATCTGATGATAATTGATAAATCAAAGTAAAGTTGTGGTTGTTAAAGAATTGCTTTTCCCCAAAATTTGTCCATAGTGTTGACCTGATGGTGCAATTGGGGTTAAAGTAGGCACACCCAACGGCAATAAGAAGGGGCACGTGCTCCCAACGCGTTAGCCAGAGCGACTGGACAAAATGGAATTCCATATTTCGGACTCGCAGGTGAAGTCATGGGTCATATGTCACGGTTTCTACGTCATTTGACCCATCTCTCGTTCTCTCTCTCTCTCTGTGTTCTCTACTGAACCCCAACTCGTCTTTATCCGAATGGACACTTGTCACTTAATTACTTCTCCGTATAACCCCACATGATGAGGTCCACGTATTTAAACAAGTTGCATCTTCGTCATGTTGGAACTATCGAATGTGGACAAAAACGGAGCGGTTTTCTTTTCTCCCTCCTCTTCCCAAATAAAAGTCCCTTTTAACCCAAGCAAAAGGTCCAGGGACTTGTTAAAAAATATCCAAATCAATAAGTGTCATTTGATTTATTGGGAATATGAGATTAATTTTAAGCATTTCAAATTCCACCCTTACATAATATAAAAATAAGTTATATTTGATCCTAACTTAATTAAAAATTACATATGTTAAAATACATGAGATCTTAATCTTAAATTCTATTGATTATTTTACTACAGCTTAAGATTTGATAATACATATAAAAAGTACCAAACTTCATAAGTAAACCATAAATTTAAGTACTAATGTAAAGTTTCTATGGTTCATCTAAATAAATACATTAGTCTACACAAATAGGAACCGAACTAAATAGCCATCTAAATCCCTCCACAAATTTCCTATCCTAATGCACTTCAAAAGTCAAGCACTTACATGGGTAATCACCTAACTATAACATATTAATAAGGAACTCAAGAGGAATAGCCCAATGGGAATTTAAGCAAACCATAGCTTAGTGATTTAATGCACTCTCCAATACTATGCATAAACACATAGCATAAAACACGCAAGTTACCATTCATATGCTATATATGAATAAACATATCCAATGAAACATCACACATCGTCTTGTGGTAATCAACAAGAAATTTATATTATAATCCCCCTTGACCATAGGTTTATGATTCATATCCATACATCAATTCCCAAATCACTCACACCTAAACAAGACAAGGCTAGACTAGACTCCTCTTAAAGTCGTTATCAATGGCCTTCTTGTGGAGCCTAATGATCTAGCCTAAATAATGAGGCCTATTACTCTATAACCCCATGTTACTTAGTTCATGTAACTATAGAGCTAGGTCTCTCCAAGACCCTTACATGATATCCTATAGAAGTGATGTTCATCAACAATATAAGACACCACACAATGTACGTCTAGTTTTACTCAGTGCATGAATAGTAGTTAAGTTTAAAGGTGATCAATCAATATATTTCACACAAGACAAGGATAGTATGTGAGAAATATTATATACTCCTGTCGATATAATCTACAGCGAAGTAAATAGCCAATATCCATTAAGTCACGTAATGAGGCTTAATAGCTCAAACATAATGATTCACAAAAAAAAAAAAAAAATAGTTCATGAATAGTGAATGTTTGTAATCGATGCACAAAACATTAAGGTCATTCTTTTTCCTATAGAAGGGATAGACATAGATTATTCTAAAATGTTTGATCATTTTGCTTATTTTTTATTTCTGAAGGGAATGGTATGAATAATTCTAAGAACATCTAGACCAATCTGCTTATTTTTTATTTTCTAAGGGAGTCTCAAATTATTCTAAAAAGGCTTAGATAATTTCTATTTGAATAGAAATCTACATAATATGGGCAAATAGAGTGCATGCTTTTCTTAACTGAAGCTCATTAAACCATGTAAAACATTACTTAAAAGAACCACCAACAGACACTCTGGCACATGAAAAAACCGTATTTCCATTGATTAAGCATTAGTAGTTAGGATCAAACATTTAAATAATCCACCAAACATCACACACACACATATATAATGACACAACATAAGAAGTAGTATAAATGAATTTCCCACTCACATCAATAGCATGACTTTCACTTAAGGTAGTAAAAAATCAAGTTGAAAAGCTTTGTTTCTAACTTCTTGCTTTAAACTTATTCTGCCCTCAATCAAGTTCTTCAGATTTTCAAAAGAAAATAGGTTTTTGATTACATTAAGCCTAAATATCATATTGGTGGGTCAAATTATGGGGTGTAAGAGTCGGAGTTACTTGGAGAGCTTCGCCTTGTGGTTGTAAAGGAAGTGATGGATTGCAATTTAACATACATCTAAAAAGATATTCATGTTACAAGTTGGGTAAGAAGAAGGTTTTAGGGACTCAGAAAAGTTTGAGAGGGTAAATGGATCTCATTGTTATGTTGATATTGTGACGATTTTCTCGCTAGTGGGTACTCATAAGGTCTAGTGGTGGTACTAGCTGCTAAGTGAAGCTAGACTATATTAGAGTGGTGTGTTAAATTCCAAGCATATGATGGAAAATAGAGTGATGAAAAGTTGAAGTTGGAAGGATATTAAATTTTATATAAAATGTGGAACATGGGGAAGGAAATAGAAATGGAGGGGGAAATGAGATAAAAACTGAACAAAGATAACTAAATAGGACAAATTGAACTAGGCATGATAAGTATAAAAAGGACCGGATAGTATAAATTTATCGTACCATACTTAATTTGCATAATACTTAATATAAAATTTTATGCTTCCTTTATTTGATATATATAAGTATTGGACTTATTTTTATACTTTAACATTTATATCCTCAATATTATCTAATATATATTTTAATTATATTTTTATATTATTTGAAACACTATTTGAATGGATTATTGAATTCATATAATTAAACAAATTACATACAATATCAAATAAAAATCATAGATTTACTAGCTATTAAAAAATTAATTATTTATATTAAACAAAAAACCACGCATATACAATGAACTTGGATGGGTATTTTTAAAAATGCAAAATATTTTTGTTTTTGTTATGTGAATTTCATTTTAGTACAATTGTGTAGATATGACAAAATCTAGACTTTTTGTTTGATTTATCAGTCTAATTTTTTATTCAATCACCTAACAAAGTTACAAACGAAACATGGAATAAAATTTTTTATCCAGTCTAATGCCATTAAAATTGCAAAATTAAACACTTCACTACTTATGAAACGACCTAATTATATGTATCATACACACATATGTATAAAAAATGATTATTTGTTGATATTGCCAAACCTTCTATGTACGTTCTAACTGTCATTTGTTGTTAAAAGAAATATCTTTATTAGTTATTTAACTATTTTCTACTTGCACTTTAAATAATGATAATAAAGTCTTGTAGAATTGTAAAATTATAATCAGTAAAAATAAGGTACTTTTTGTTTGTAAGAATCTTTTAACACAATATTATGACTCTTGAAATTTTCCTTCATCAATGGGATATCAATAGTAGACATTAATAAAATTTCATAGTATGTTTGTTAAAGCCTCTTGCTAACCTTGGAAAGAGGAGATCAAGTTATATATATATATATATAAGACTATAGAAGTGCCTACAAGTAACAACATCTAGTCCTCATGCATCATTAGTTCCTTCTTGAGGATAAAGGAATGACCTCTTGATTTAATCTGCCATAAAGCTAACATTGATAACAAAATTACATAAACAATAAGATCCAAGAGGTGAGCAAAAATGCCCTATAAAGTAGTCACCATAAATAAATGTATATATTATGTAAAGTTAATTATAAATATATTTAACACTAATGCAACGAGCTTTTGTCCCATTTGGTCTTAGTAAACAACATAGTTCTAACGTTTTAAGACTTAGAGTGGCTTAAACTCTCTAGCAAGTACCTATAGTAATATATACTCTCAAAGTTACCTTTTCCTAAGGTCATCATCAGTATCAACAATCAGCATTACTGGACCATTGTATTTGTTGACGATCGACCTTTAACTTAAGGCTCTAAAGGCTTATGCCCACTAGAGAGCTCAGCCAGAGTAGTGAGGCATCCCCAGCTTGGAGGAAGGTTGGCCTAGTATTCGCTCGAGCTCCATTCATCTTGCTCAGGCTTGGCCTCGAACCACCAAAAGCCTTCCATGTACGCTTCCAACCTCGAGAGGAGGGCTTACCCCCAATCTCGAAGACTGCCTTAAGGGAGCTCACTAGTCAGCAAGCCGAGTATATTCTCCTCTCTTCGCCTTTTTTTTCTTTCGTTATTAAATGTTGAATAACCCCTTAACACCCAATTTACAACCTAACCGCCGAAATAAGGCGGCTACCCCCCATTGATGTGGTAAGCCTATCTCTCAAGCCTTTACCAAATGGTAAAAGGTTGGTAGTCTTTCCACATACAAACAGTGTCGCTCCTTCGAATTCCATGCTAGCCAATCATCTTTTGCTACGTATTTAAGCAAGTCAAATCTCTTAACCTATAAATAGGAGTAAAACCTGTAGGTAAGGGACCCTTTTGTTTACTCTTAGGAACTCTCTCAATCTTCTTGCCACATTCATTACACATCTTTTTCTCTCCTCGCTAACTTAAACATCAAAGAGCCCTCATTGGCTACATTATAGGGGGCTTTTTGCAGGTCTTCCACCACACAAGACTAACAAGCCACCAAGAGTTATCCCAAAAATTATACCCATGATACATACTATCACCACTATCCATTCGTAAAGGTATCGTATATCATTAGTGTAATTTGATTGCAACTTTTTTTCCTACACTCATATCTCAGTAATTAGCCAAATGACAATCCACTTAGCCATATGAGTAATAACGGTTAATATAGACATCAACTCACCTTGATCCACTGTCCTACAAGGCAATACAATTGTTAGCCTACAACTGCTACTTCTAATACCTAGATACTCTCAACATAAGCATAAGAATAAACAATGGATCAAATTAAGATTTCAATAGTATTACATTCGTCATTTCATTGTCTAATCTTATATGCATAGGCAACAAACAACAATAACCATGTAATTGGATTACTTTCAACCAATTTAATAAATTAGAAAGGAAGTCAACTCTTATAGATTAAACATTCTACAAATTGCCAAAATCTTAATTGTATTATTAATTTATAAATCCTAAACAAGGTTAATCGAAAACATTGTAGAGAAGATATAGTAACCTCAAGGCTAAAGCGATCAACTGGCAAGGGGTGATTAACGCCTCTGTCCTCCTTTACCCTGATAGACTAAGGTTAGATGCATAGTTGATTGCATACCATTCCTTAGGCAACCCTTCCTATGAAAAACTCCCTAAACCATCTGTAAACTCTAATTTCTCCAACCTTTAACAATTTAACAATGCCTTCATCCAAATGTGATGATGGGATACACAAAATTGAGAAATGCTGAAATCAAGCTTAAAATCTTTAACCCTTTAATTATATGAAGTCAAGAGTTAAAATCTCTAATAGCGTTAGGACAATCTCAACTCATTAACCATATAGCAATTAGAAACTAAATAGAATAGCAAATATCACAAAAAATAATTTTTGATAAGTTTAAGAGAGACAAAGATAACATTCGGATCAATGAAATCTCATAATCACATATTTATATTCTTCAAAAGATAATAGGTATCCTAAAGATAATTCTTAAAGATAATAGAAATAAGAAAAATAGTGAATGATAGACTCCTCATCAACTCAAACTTGATCAATCGCCTAGGGCTAGTTCAATTGGTTTAGTCTTAGTCAATTGCCTAACTGATGTGTCCCTTCTTCATGAGGCCTAGGTCTTCAATTTTTATGTTGGTATTTGGTTGCTTGGTCTTCCTATTTCACATGATTTGTCTAAATTAATATTTTTTTTTATTTTTAAATTAGTTTAAAGTGATATAATTTGAAAGCTGGCTTGAAGCTATTCACAAAATAGGTTACCTTTAAATCATCAATAATAATAAGTCAAATAGTGATTAAGGCCTAATTTTTCCTGAACCTAAATTGACTTAGCCTTACAAAATTTTGGTTTAAATAAAAGGAATCGAAGGAAGCGCGACTTACCTTTTTGCACATGCGATCTACAGTCAAAACCCTAAAATGTAAACTCTCACTTAAACCAACCACTTACCATAAATTGGTGCATCTCCCCTTTTGCAGGCACTATATGTCCTTATCTTGCATTAAACGGACCTATTTAAAGTTTTCTTTCGCTAACATCTCACGAGAGAAGGAAAAAGAAATGATACCTCTTTTAGTTGAGCTAGGTTTATTTGACAAAAATGAACGGGGGTCAAGTGTAGGGTTCCCATGAAAGACCTGGTTCCAATCTACTTCTAGTTTAGCAAAAATTAAAAGTCTTGGTTAACTATTTTAAAGAGAGCCAAGGATATGGAATAATTGAAATGTAATTTACTATAAAATATTTTCTAGTTTATTTCATCTTAACTCATAATATAATATAAATTTTTCTACTTTATCTGTGAAGATTTCATATTTAGTATGCTTGGTGCCCAAAAATAAAAAATAAAAAATATTAGTATATTTACATATACATATACATATATATATATGTATCCTCTCACTTAATTTTAGTAATATAATAATCCTCGTACATTAATAATTACAAAATAAATATCCATATACTATATATTTTCAGCTTACGCAACGGAAGTTTAATATTGAAACACAAATAGGTAGACATATAGATAATTATAATAGTATAACGATGCACTATAATTGTCATCATCTCAAACGGTGCATTTCTGGTCAGTGCCTACTAAGTTTATTACTATTATTGTAATTGTGATGCACGAATTATCATAAGACATGACATAAAATGAATTCATTACAATAGGTGACCAATTGACGGTATATGAATGGTTATACCTAATCGTAAGGTTTTTTTTTTTTTTTTTTCTCCCTAAAATGCCTTTTTCTTCTTAAATTAATTATAAAAATTAATATTTCAACACCAAAGGTCACTTTAACATGACAGAAAATGTAATTTCGACACCAATATTATAGACGACAAATTTAGCTTACTGAGTAAAAGAAAATTTTTGACACCATATGACAATTTTCTTGCAGTGATGCCATTAAGCGGGAGCATATTCGAAAATTTAAAAAACAAAACCTATCGTATTATTATGATATATTATATACATATATAACATATCTTTCTTACGTGTTCATTTAAGAATAAATAGTGTAAATTATTTCGGATTTTCCATATACTCACTTTAAGAAATGACAACGTGAGAAACAAGTCTCATTCTACAGACTGGAACCGATTTCAAATTCATCTGCTCAACTTTTGGAAGCATGTTTGCATCTAATGGGCATAAATAACAACTTACAATTCATGCTCTTTCCCGTGAGTATGAAAAATCACAAAGCGACATTGATGGTTAAACATGCTTTTTAGATGTTGCTCCTAAATGATGTTTGTTCATATTTGTTAAATAAAATCGAGGTGTTGTAATATTGAACTTGAATTTAAGCTCAATTTGAAATTTGAATTTAGTTGAGTTTAGAATTTTGGATTCAAGTTCGATTCAAAATAATCCCTAATTAGCTTGATTTGGATTGATTAAGCTTGTTTATACTTGATTTATTTATAAAGCCATTTGTTTTTAATTAAAATAATGTTAATATCCAGACTCAATTAGAGTTTAATTCATTCAAACTTGATTCCAGTCCAATTAGATATGCAATTTAGTTGAGTTAAATATTACAAAATTCAAATTTAACTCAATAAATTACTCCATCATCCCTCAACTAAATATTAAATCAAGTTTGAATAGTTCGGAATTACAATGAGACTCAGTTATACGTTGTTATCAATCACATGTATAGAAGTTTCTTTTGACGTTAGGTAGATTTTCAAGATCTCCCTTTTTTTCAACTTATCCTTTCATGCACGTAAAATGTGAAGGCAAAATCACTCTTTCAATTTGAATGGGAAAACTAGACGATCCAGAAAGTCTTGGGCGTGCAATGTGAAAGCATATAAAAAGAGAAAAGATTGGAAGAGGTCTACACATGGTGGGTGCTTTGGCTCTATAAACGACAAATGAATTAGGTGGAATTGAAGATACAGGCATAAGTGAAGTGATTATTGTCCGCGCACGTTCTGCATCCGCACTGTTAGGTAGTTGTGGATATTATATTTTCAAATTCAAAGCTAGTTGATTCAAGTGAGGCCAAGGATTTTCCTTATAATCACATCCCACTCTCTCTTGATCTCCATTAAACCACGCAGTTTATGTGGATATCCATAAAACATGTTAACTCGTTTTGTATTAGTCTGTTACTTTTATGTATAAATGCTTGCTTTGTTTAAATTGATGATTCTGAGTACCCGTGTAACACTTCATCTGTGTTCATAGTAATTACCTATCAGTACCCATACATGGAAGGATGAATGATACATTCAAAATTCGGAATACGAACTAATACTTTTAATCAAAGCATTTTTCAGATCAGTAGCTATTGCCCATATCAAGTGTATGTTATTGCAGAATCACTATTGAACCTCGAAAAAAGATCCCAAATTCATGCTATCATGATCTTAAAGGGGGTTTAGAAGGATGACTTAAATTTTTCATATCGCAAATGTATTTATATACGAAAATTACTTTACAAGTTAAAGGTTATAAAACTCTAAAAATTTAATCATTAAAATTTTCAATTTTAATTAATTAATTGGTTATAAAATATAAGTAACTATGGATATCCAATAAATCACAATTTATTATAATCATAGAAAATTGATATCCTCTACCAAAAAATAAGATCAAATAGTAAAAATCTAAAACATAAACTTATGAAAGTTATAATATCCAAATATAGTATTAATAATTATATATAATAATTCAAACCAATTATACATTCTATCTTCAGGTTTAAACTTTTATGCAGCTCGATGCTCGTACTTGACACTCTGGTCTTAACCCATGTCCAATTATATAGTAACCTGTAAGAGAAAATTGTTGAAAAGTAAGCTACACGAGCTTAGTGAGATATCTCTCATACTATACTAGTAAGTAAGTTATCAAACAATTTATTATCAAATATATGAATGTACAAACAAACAATATGTCAAATAATATATATGTAATCAGATTTAACGCTCTTCGAAGTAAGCGTTAGAGATATATCAATACTAATTATAACCAAACTCTAGCACCTAGGTTTTTAACCATATATAAATATATATAGAAATTCTCTATTTCACGAAACAGATTTTTATTTCCAACAGTCAATAATATAAAAATTCCCAAGTTTAGTGATGAAGTAGCCCTCGTAGTCTACACTCATACCCTACAGCGGTGGTTTCTAGATACGACCCTCAACCACCCACGATTAGCGACTCCGGCGCCAGTAAAACTCATGAGCTAAGAATAGGGTCTTATTGTATCAATACTTCTACGCTATACTAATCAAATCATATGGGAATCCATCCCTCCAAGACTCTTCATTACCAACCATGTAAGGTGACGACCTAAATATTATATGCAATGTTCGTGCTTATGCATAATCCATTTAATTTTAGTTAAGTTAAATATGATTAAGTTAATTTATGAAGCGATCAAACATTATCAATAAATCATTCAAATTATGCAATTATCAATCATATAACCAAATCTTCAATTATCACATTTAATAATATTTTGCACAGTAATTAATCAATATCAGACACTTGCATAATCCAAACCCCTATGCATCAAGTTATTAATATTTAATTTATATGCACTAACTATAAACACAAAACAAATATAGAGTCATCGGGAGTACTCACTTAGTCATTAAGTCTATTAACAGTCGTAATATTCCACTAGATAAATCGATATTCGTATCAGGATCACCTAACATTTAGGGAACACAAAAAATAATGAGTATCTAAGTGGAATAACTAAACTATTTATATATTTGGTTCTAATTACTTAAATTAATTATCTATTCTTAGGAAATGCTAGGTTCAAACTTTTTCGTTAATCGCATATAATTTTTTTTAATTTAATTTTGATTTTTATGAACTTATAATTCATTTTGATCGTTTTCGGACATACTTTCTTGTAACTGCCTCTGTTTTGGACATTATAACCCATAATTTTGATTATAATATGAAAATGTCATAAACTTCATTATTTTGACTTAAATAGTTATAAAATATCAATTTAAGCTTTTCCTTGTATAATTATAATTTAATAATTATTTGTATCATATATTTTTTGTAATTTTCTTATTTTAGGTCTATTTTACTATAATTACTTATTTTTGGGGTTTAAGATTTATTAATTCAATTTTTTTCTATTTTATTATTTTTCTGATTAATTAATTATTTTATTATTATTACTAATTACGAAAATTAACTAATTTATCCTTAATGGTTACGTGGTAGCATATGGAAGTGCAATGTATCACCCTTATGAATTTTCCAAAACTTTCTATTATTTTCTTATTTCTTGTATTTTAGGTATATTTATATATTATTACTTATTACTATATTTTATTAAAATTTCTAATTTAGTTATTTATTCTACTTTTTCCTAAATTACAGTACACATATATATATAGATATATATTAAATTACTTTATTTATTGAATTAATATTATAGTATATTATATATGTACTATTTAAATATACTCATATTTTTACGTATACGATACTATTCATATACGTATATTTATACATATACTATACTTTATATAATAAATTATTTTAACCTTAAATATATATACTATATGTATGAGTATAATATACACGTATTTGTACTTTATATACATATGTACATAAACGATTGTATTATATATATATATATATATATACAAAAATACTAAATACAATTAATAATATTATACATACATATCACTTCCAGCCACTACATGTACAAATAAATAAGTAAATAAAATACTTAGTATATATATACATGCATATACCTACTATTATATACGTATACATATATATCATATAATACAAAATACTATGTATATATATATATATATATACATACATAATCACACCCACATATATATATACGTAAAGAAAATACTAAATACATACATATGTATACAAATACAAATATACATACTACATGTATATATATATATATTATATGTATATTTATATCTATACATCATATAATAAAAATAATTACTATGTACATATATACATATATATACACCCATTTACACATACATAATATATCTTAAAAAAATACTATGTACATATACATTTATCTACTCAGTCACGTGTACATATATATACATAAGGAAATACATAGTACATACATATTATATACACATACATGTAAACACTATAAATATACTATGTATAAATACCTATATACTCACACATACATACATGTAATATATAAATAAAATATACTAAATATACATATACATGTTGTAGAATATATATATATATACACAAATAAAATAAATAACTTACCTAATTTTTTTAGTAAAATAATTGATTGAACTCCCTTTAAATTCTTCTTCTTCTTCTTAATATTTGTTAAATTGTGTGTGTGTTTTGCTTTGGTTTTCCTCTCACCTTTTTTTTTTTCAATTTTCTACTTCTAGATTTCCAGACGTAAGCAACATGGCAAGAGGAATGAGATAAATAACGAATGAAAAGGAAAAGAAACAAATCAAATGAGACTAAGGGATTAATGGAGACAAGACAAAGTAATCATTTCTTTTGATTTTATTTCTAAAAACACAACACTTAGAGGAGAACAAAACAAAACGTGGGCTGTTGGAGTTTGAAAAGATCTACGTAGAAGCAAGGGAAAAATTGAAAGAAGAAAAGAAAGAAAAGAAAAAGAAAGAAAAAGGAAAATAAAAATAAATATATGTAATTTTTCCAAACATAAAAATCATAAAATTAATATTTATAAATTAATTTTTGAGATTTTATGAAAATTTATTAATTTAATTGGTACCTGTTACGTTTACAATATTTACAAGTTATTTTAACGTTTTTGTTAAAGTTTATATGCGATTAAGTGATTTAATCGATAATTGCAATCGACTATGGTTATATTATTATTAAGTTGTATTTATTCGTTTTATAAGTATAAAGTTATAGTATTAGGGTTTAAGTCAAGTTCGAGTTCGAGTTCAATCACAGGTATCTATGCTTACATCAGATTTAGGGTTTTTTGTACGCGATTTAAGTTCAAACAAAATTTTAAGGTTTTTTTTATCCTTCATATTATATTGGAGCTTAAAATTTTAGTTAGTTTTAAATTTATCAACTCCGTTAAGTTAGGGTAATTACATATACCATTTAAATCGATTCGTTACTTAAAATGTTAAATTTGCAAAGTTTACATATACACTAGACAAACAAGTCCATGGATATCCAAGTAGCTCAAATCTTTGCCATGTGGAAAAAGGAAGTCATTAAAAAAAAGGTGTGTCGGTTGCAGATGACTCTTATACCACCTAGACTAAGAAGTAAGCTCAAACCTTTACTGTCCATTCATTTGGAGAATTAGTTCTTATTGAACTTATATTACACCCATTTCACTTTATTTTTTAGCCTCATAATAACAATTTGGTGGAAATGACTATTATTTAAAACCATGTAACTGCAATTTCTTACTTCTACCTCATAATTGCAATTCCATATAGGGTCTTTTGTAACCAAGGGTCAAAAGTCTACAATCATAACTTAATGAACAGATTTTGAACTAGTAATAGTCAGCAAATTGACATGGTTTAAAGAGGGTAGACTCTTATCTCTCGGATTATGATTGTTTGCCAATTGAAGGTAAAAAGTTTACGGTCGTAACTTGAGAACAAAATCTCATCTTTGCACCAATTAGGAAACTAGGCACAATTAAAAGAAAGTAAACTCTTTACTACCCAAATCATGATTGTTCTTAAATGGAGGGCCAATGAGGACAGATCTTCATAAATGGGTGATAGTGAAGAGTTATAATGCTTGGGTCATTTGTAATCTCTTTTTGTAATCTCCATAAAACCAATTTTTTCTAACCTGTCTCCTCCACCCCTTACCTCACCCCACCCCAAAAAAATCGACCTTATGAAATCTTAAAAATAAACAAAAAAAAAAAAAACCTCTTCCATATATGGACACATATCATGATGAAATCAAGAAACCCTAACCAAACTCATCTTCTTCAACAATCCTCTCTATCCATCTCTCTCTATCTTTCTTACTTTAGATCTATCTTTTCGATACATGATGTACTTCCTATCCACCCTGGGGCAAACATTTTCGTAGCAGTAGGCATTAGGTGTTTAGGTGACCAACGGTTACTTGTGTCAAACATTACCATCTAGGTCACTGTAGTCAAAGTATGTAGTAGAACAAAAGGAGCCAAGAAGAGGGAATTGATGGTCATTTGGTTGCAATGGTGTCATTTTTTGCCGTTATAATGTATTGCTTGTCAAACAATGGTGACCAGCATGAGTATGGTATCTAGCAGCAACCATGCTTGCAAAGAGAAAGCTATTATAGATCTAAATCCCTCAAGCAAAAAGAAAGAAAGATATTGGAAGTTCCAATGCTATGCTGTTTCTACTAAGTGGACTTTGTTTAGGGTGCAATCCTATATTTTTATGGGTTAGGGTTTTAGTTCATGATAAATTTAGGATGAAGATAATTTGATGAAAATGATGAGGATGTTTTGGTCATTTTAGTTAGCTACTCCAATTTTATTCATCTATGTATTCTTTAAATTGTACAACGTAATATTAATTTAGTTGCAACCAACTAAATAATGCAATAAGCATTCATGACTTATTACATGTTTATTCCATTCTCAAATAATATTTATTCAATTCCCCTATACTCTATTTAGCAAAGTCGATGGACTGTTAGAGAATAGTAAACTTCATGATAAGAAACAAACAATGAATGTCAAGACATAAGTGATTTTGGGGTATAAATATGAAGGAGATGTGTCACTATATCCATTATTCTTGGAAATTCTTACATGAAGCATGTAGTCATATCAAGTGTTACTGTGGATACAAAATAATCACAAACTACCGGGATAATTAGAAAATGACACTTAGAGATGTTCAAATTTTAAGAAGAAGGATCGAGTGTTAAAACTACTTTAGAGTAAAGGAAAAATAGTGTATCATTAAAGTAGCTATCCAATACTCGAGGGGGAGGAGGTAGTTAATAGAATATAGTGACAAATGCCTAAGAGATTTAAAGAGAAAGGTTCTTTTAAGTGCATTGTTATTTTGCTTGGATGTACTATTACTAAAAAATTTATTCTTTTCATTATCTAAGATATCCTAAACCATATCTCAAATTTTCTTTATATTAAAATTTCTATACTTGATTGCTTAACATTACTCATGGGGGTATTTTGTAAATTTAGCCCAAGTTTGAAATCCTAAAACTAATATGTTCTTTCTCCCTTTTCTTATTTCAACTCTCAGTGACCATTTCTCTTACCCTTTCTAATTGTGTTTCTTCTCCCATATCTCTTACATCACAGGTATAAGAAGAAGAGTTAAGGTAAGTGTGACTTCTTTTAGAATTCTTATCCCTCTTCCTTATCCTTAACTTGTCCTAATTTGGAATATGTGAAAAACTCTTCAAGTCGAAGATTCCTTTATTAAGAAGAAGAAAAGTTAAAGAGTTTAGAAGAAGATTGTTGGTGCGTAAGGAATGAATAAAAGATTTCTCTTTCTCTATTAGAGATTTTGTGCAATTTTTAATTTGGAAACATATTGAATCTAAAGGTTGCATATCAGTAGTGCATAAGAAGTGAACTAAGGTGTGAAAGATTCGATTATTGAAGAAACAAGAAAGATCTTATATTTATAATTGATTTCATTATGAATTTAAGGTTAGGTATTGAGAAGGTTGGTTTGGAGAATGTGTAAGAGTTGGATAGAGGTAGCAATGTATTGAATGATTCGGTGTTGCAAGATCATAAGTTATTGATTAAGAAAGAGTCTTGAGATTTACGTGTGAGAAAAATTACATAATTTTCACTCTTTCATAAAAGGTTAAGAGTCTTTTGAGTCTAAGGCATTTATATAAACAAAAAGTTCATAGAATGTTCAAAGATTATAATATTATCCAAAGGTCTAGATTCTTTGACATGAGTCTCAAACATTTGTTGATAGGAAACCCACATAAAGTTCTTAAAGCAGTTATTTTAACAAAAGGCCTAAACCTTTCATATAAAGTCCTAAGCATCCTTAACCAAATTAAAAAGGGATTTCTCCTTACACCATAAGTTCTGAACCTTTTGGAGTATGTCCAAACTCTTTTGCTCAAATTATGTTTTTCGATAAAAAATTACACATTTTGTAACTCCAACTATGTTTTCTTTATTTTTTTTCTTTAGAAAATAATTAGATTTTAATAGAGATGCTACGAGGGGTAAGTTCAAAACAAGTTTTGCAAAACCCAAACCTCAACCCAACCCAACCTGATCCATTACTTTATAAGGCTTTTCAAAACTTTATGGGGTACCCTATAGGATTTTTACCTTTTCTCTAGAACCCATCCTTATAGGATTTCATAGAACCCATTAAAAACCTAACCTGACTTGCTAATTTTAAAAAAATTGATTTTCTAATATACATAAAAACTAAAGCAAATAGCGTATGGTTTGTTTTGAAGGATAAAACAAATGGTTTATAATTATTCAAGACTAACTAACTTCTTTTTATTTTAAATTAATACATGATTAATAGAAAGGAGATGGGTGTGGATTAAGGAATGTGGTCAATTGGCTAAGAGAGAGAGTAAAGGAGAGAGAAGAGAGTCATAGATATTGTGAGAGAAAAAGAAATGGGGCTAAGTTTTTTTATAAAAGACAAAGTATAAAAGAGATAAGATATCTTTTATCAATTATTATGTTTTATTATTTATAACTAATACTAAATTACTAATATCATAATGTATATATTATTATTTTTAACTAGGTTTAGGATTTCCTTCAGGTTTTTTTTTTTTAAATCCTACAACCTGATTTGGAATCTTTTATGGTTTGAGAGCTACTTTCAAAACCCAACCCAAAACCCTATAGAGTTTGATCCTATAAAATCTTTAGCGAGTTGGACTAGTTGAAAACTTTATAATAATCTGCCCAATAACATCCCTAAATTTTAGTAATAATATCTGCTCCATAATTTGTTATATTAACCATAATACTATAAAGCAAATACTTTAAATCACTACATTTAAATTGACAAGGATAATACTTACGGGGGTAGGGGAGTTTGGCTAATATTAGACAGCAACTCATGGGTTGATGCACCTAGATAACTTAATAAATGTTTTGAGATCATAAATAGGATTTTGGATCAAGATTGCTACAATAGTTATAATTATGGTTTCATATCAGGATTTAAGGTTAAGGAAACTTGATTACTATTTGAAAAGCCCATTCTAAATACATGATTACTTTGTAAGCTACTTATGCATGTTAGATTAAAAAACTAATGAACCTAATACCTATTCGACTTTTAATAAAAGCGTTACTTGTGCAGCTAGGGTAGAGAAACCCGAAAGTATCGATATTCTTGATATGGCACCCATTAATCGATGTGTGGCCATAGCTCAAGTAGAGTTGCATAAGGAAATGATTTGGTAAATTAGGCATTACTTACGTGGTGTGTTGCTAATAAAAAAAATACTGTGTAACGAGTTAGTGATTAGATAGAGCTACATTTAAGTTATCTAGGGTGCTACGGGACATCATGATGGACAATTATATATGAATTGGGAGAATTACAATAAAGGGAATCAATATTTGAAGATAAGTTCAAATAGAGAATCAACGTTTCATAAAATGATTCGAGTAAATGATTAATGTTTTAAAAAGTTCAAATTAGAGATTAATATTTTACAAAGCAATTCAAACAAAACTGTTCATAAAATGACTCAAATAATTTTATTGATTAGTTATTATGAATTCATTGTTTAAATTACTTTATGAAATATTGATTTTTTATTTAAATTTTTTGAAATATTAATCCTATTTTTTATAATTTTGTCCAATGTAGATTTACATGCTCGATGGCTACCCAATATTTACTTTAGGGTGATGCAACTTATGTTTCTAGACTCCTAGATATCGAGGAGCATCCAAAATCGTATATGTATGAGTTACGTTGTATTATGAAATCTAATTAAAGTTCATGTTTTTTATGTGTGCATACATGATAGTTTGGTACGGTATTCGTACGAGCTTGCGGTAATCACATGTGTTTCATCTCACCACTTGCAGAAACTTCTTTTTAGATACATGTACTACAAAAGATTGTCAGACTGCTTTAAATGATAACCTGAGTTATGACATGTGTTACGGTTATGGTAACGACATAGTTTTTAGGAGATGTTATGTGTCGAGTTAATAATGAAGATTAGTGATGAAGTTAGAACTAACATCGGGTACAATGATGGGTAAATCCAAAGAATAAAAAATGGATAAAAATAATCCAAATCATCATTGTGGATTATAGTTAAAAGGGACTTTAGCAAATAAAAATATGATTTTAGGGGCTTAATCAAACTAAATGTTTTGATGGGATATAATAGATAAAGCTATGCTTAAGATATGATTTATGTAAGTGATAATCAATCATTAGATAATTAAATAACAAAGAAATCAAAATTATGTTTTTTAAGTTTAAGAACTTGAATTGAAGTTTTGGAAAACCAAGTTCGGTCGATTGAACTTTATTTTAGTCAATTGAATTATACTAAAATGTACAACAATCAAACCAACTTGATCAGACTCAAAAACTCCTTCTCTATCATGGTTTAGTCAACCGAATTGGCCAATTTTTTGAACTCAAATTCCGCTGACTTCATTCAACCGAAATTTTCAAGTCAAGTGTACCAAACCCGTACTGTTGAAATAAACCTTGAATAAGTGTTTAATTAACTATATATGTAAATGGAGATGTAGTTAAGGCTGAAAGTGCATTCTAGATGAGTCACTAATGCCTTACGGATTAGATTAAAAGAAATTAAAATTAGAAAATTGAAATTAAATTGACTAAATTATTAAAACTAAAAAGAAAAAGGAAATATACTCCATAATATTTGAGAAATTGGGAGCACATTGCTCCTAATTCCTTAAATGATTGCGATTTATATACCGTTAGAAAGATCATGATAAATGGATAAAGTATTTAAAAATAAAATTACTAGTCATTAGTAAGGGTAGTGGTAACCATGATGAAACCTTAAGCTTGTACTGCCTTGTGTGATTAGATAAGATCTAGGTAGAAATTAAGATTAGGTTCCAATTCCAATTTTTTGGAACTTGCTTTTGCTAAAAATAGGATATTGGGTATAACATCTCATGCTTTATACCTACTTTGGAATTTGAACTTTATGACATACAAAATACAGATTTCTAGATAATTTGTACACATTCAATTGAATTCCCAATTAACAATATTCAATATAACAAAATATAATATTTTTTAAATTAATGCATTGGAAAATGCTGATCAAGTAGAGTTATAACACAAAATCTCTCATCAAAATTGACTACAACTTATTATTACATGAATATGTTTTAAAGTGACTTTTAATATTGTTTTCGTGCCATGTTTGGGGGCATGTTCTCGAGCCCTGTATCATGTCCCTAATACGTACTCGATTCTTTAAGCATTTGCTGATGGAAGAAGAATAATTGTGTTTGAGTAAAATTATTTGAAACTTGATTTATTTTATTGTATTATGTTTTTTTATATATTGTTCTTGTACCGGTAAAAGTACAATGGATTTACTGCTGTCATTTATTTTAAACAAGTGGACAACAGATATTATGATAAATTACAATTTTATAATAACATTCCATGATAAATTGTTTAGAGTTATATTATTATGTTCGCAATGTATACTTTCATATAATTAAATTATTAGAAATTATCGGATAGATAAACATACTAGATACAAATATGTAGAAAAACTAACAGATTGTTGGCCAACTTACATAAAAAATTTATATTACGAAAATATAATAAAAATTTTACAAGTTCCACATGGTACCATGTACTTACAAATTCTATTGAGTACAAATTCTAAAATGGTTCTTATAAATTACATGATAAATATTAATTCCAAAAATTGAGAATTTATACATATAAAATAGAGTATAGATATTCATATCCAATTTAAACTTATTTCTAACGTTGAAGATACTATTATCTTAATATCAAACCTACAATGCCAGTTGTCATGAAGACTTGGAATATTTGTCTTGCTCACCATTGATAATTTATTTATTGAAGGTCAAGGTCAATTATCTATTTGCTCAAGCTTATCGCTTTAAATCGATAAGATTCCTTGATCCGTATGAACACCCTCAGTTGTTCACACCCAACAATCAACTACCGTTTCGGTTTATCTTCCCATTTTCTATGCATCAAGTTTCTGGTAGTTCATTTGTCTTATAATGACCAATTCAAAAATTAACTAAAGGATAAATTGTTCTTTACATATGAAATATCCCGGAACATGAATAAGATAAAACTTGACATAATTAAATCAATAAAAAGGTATGTAAATGAAATATGAAAATCATAAAAAGATACTAAAATATTCTTGAGAAGAATATCTCTCTATAAAATAGAAAATAAGTTTGGAAAACATCTTTCCTATATCCAAAATTTATAAATAGATTATATTATTTCTCTCACAATTTGCTCCGGTAAGGAGTACCGCAACTAGGAGAGAAAAAAGACAAGAGATGGGAGAGCATCCATTGAAATGCAATCCTAATCCTAGTTCTTTTCATAATTAACAAGAATTAGATATCCATCTAGTAATGAAACGAGGAATGCAATACCGAAGAATTCATAATAAAATAGAATATGAAATTTGTAGTATGAAATTGTAAACTATAAGTGAAAAGATATAGAACTTAACTCTAAGAATTTATTAACAATAATATTCTTTAAATATTAGAGTTTTATAATGAAATCAAGCTATAAAGAAATATAGATTTAAAGATTAGGGTTCATAATGAAATCTAATACTAGAAAACATCTTCATTAGGTTATATAATAAAATAAAAAACTATAAACATAATGAGAAATTTGAGAATAACAAGTTATAAAATCTAAACTGTAATAATCTATCCAAGAAGAAATTTGGCATTCCATGTATTTTAAAAGATTAGGGTTTTATTGTATCCGGATCTTTAACCGGTGATGAGTCATCTACAAAACAAGGGAGATAAAGCTAAGAAGGATGTTGGAGAGAGTTTTGACATGACCACTGTAATCCCTAAACTAGCAAAGGTGATGGTAAAGAGAACAAACAGTATAGGAGATGTTTGAATGTGTAAATGTGAGAATCCGTTACTAGTAGGCCTTCTCCTCTATTTATAGGAGGTGAGATGGAGTTATGTTAGGAAAGTGTATCAACATCCTAAGATTTGCTTTAAATTTTATAGAAGTGGTTGGAAACAGTTGTAACATGCCTTATCTACGAAGCTAATCCTTTATTTCTAAATCTATAAATGAGCCAAGTTACTTGCAAACTATTTGAGCTCAACTCTACTTGAACCTAATTAGTAAACAAGCTACATTTGAGATTAAAACAAAGCCCATTTAATTAGACAAACTGTATTTAAGTTCTGAATTTCAACTTGCGAGCTGGCTCGTTTATATTGTTAACGAGCCAACTTACAAGCAAGCTTGCTAGTAGACTTGTTGATAGGCTCGTAAGTCTCCATTATATTAATGTAATGGTTTTTATTTTTTCTACAGTGTATATTTTTCCAATTCATATATTTTTTATCTTATATATTTTAATAATCTTCTAATTATACTAATATATCCTCATGTAATAGTTTTACACTTTATAATTTATGTTTATAATTTGTTTGATAAGGTATAAATTGAAGTTTAATATAAAACACATCTATTACAAATTTATAAACAAGAGTCATTAACAATTATTAATTATAAAATGCAAAATGTTCATTTTGATTGGTATATTTTATTTTACGATTTCATGTAAAAGAAATAATCACAACGAGCTTATCTATAATCATGATGTTATGTTATTGGGTTAAATGTAACGTACTTTTACATTATATGTTACCTCATAGGAATATTAGGTATAGTCTTCAATATAGGAAATGTGAGCATGTAAGTATAAAATTAGTTTAAATTTAAGATCAGGCTCATTTATCTAAATGAGTTCGAGTTAGAGCTTAAACTAAAGCTCAAGCTTGTTAATTGAAATGAGCTTAAGCTCAAGCTCAAGCTCATTTACATAAACAAGCTCGACTTCAAGCTTTTTTAGATTTACAAGCTTGAGCTATTTTACAAGTGTGTTTAAATATACGAGCTTGAGCTTGTTGACCTAAACGAGTCGAGCTTTGAGCTCGAGCTTACGCTTCATAATTCTTAATGAGCTTGAACTCAAGCCTCTAGTTTTCAAGCTTAATAAAAGCTTAACTTGGCTACCTTTAAAAGCTAGACTCAACTCGGCTCATTTGTAATCCTACTTATGTCTTTATTTGAATTACTAGACTAGCTTAGCCACCTAAGCCCAAAGGCATAGGTCCCCAAGAGCTTGAAAGTCTTTGATCCTATTAGGTTGAGCTTGCATTGGTGACATAACAAGGTTTCAAGTGAGGTTGATGGAGCTTCTGGATATTTAGCTTTCATCTAGTTGTAGTGCTCGAACAAGAGAAGCTCAAGCTAAGCTTAGAGGTCGAATTGGGCCAGTAGGAGCTCAACGCAAGTCTTTGAGAGGTTGGCTTAGGCTTAAGGGCCCATATTTAAAATAATCTATCAACAAGTTTCATAAAATATAAATTATAATCTTGATTAGATAGTTTATAAGGTAAACCATTAGAATCAAGATTTAGAATAATATGTAAAAAGGATAATGATTAGAGTTTTATATAAATTATAATCTTAATTTAATAAACTTTGGAATCAAGATTAGGGTCCTCAACATCTTTTTCTTTTGATTTCTTAAGCTCTCACGTTTCATTGCTCTCTTTTTAATTATTTCTTTCAACTTCTTCCTCACTCACACTTCTCACATCTAGCTCCTTTCTCATCCTCTAGTATTCTTTATAAACTTATGGCCACATAGATGCTAAGGTAAAGTTCTTGTCATCCTCAAGAAAAAAAAATATTTATTTGCAAATCTATTATGCCTTCTTAGAAAACTACAATGGTCTACCTAACAAAATGTAACCTGCATGCATTAGAACAACGTTGCAAAGGACTTTATTACGGTATTTCCTTATTAAGAATGCAACAAACACTCGCTGAGACAACCATAATTTCCCACAATCATTACATTTTATATGGCTTAAAGCAATTACATTTGGTAATTTTAATTTCTTAACAAGGGTCATATTAGGTCATTATTGTATCTTCCTCCAGCTATAATCACTTCACATACCCTATCTCCCACATCACATCTAGTATGGAAAATATTCTTTCTTTAGTACTAAAGGCACACAGAATCCCCAATGCATCTCCTTATGAACACATTGCATACTATCATCGCTAGCTTCCTTAAGTGGTGGCATCTCATCTTATCACTGTTATTGGCTATGATATACCCATTATTCCCAATCACTATCATAGCCTTTTTGTTTAAGTATTGTAATATGTCACGTGTTATTACAATGAAGATATCTTAAATCAAGATAATCAGTTCAATTTTAGTTCAACCTTTCACTTAGCTAGATCACTTGTCCTTGCACTTTAATGGTGCACTTTTTGGCCTTGACATGACTTTTTCATCACTCCTCCAACCCATTCCATAAGGTAAAAGCATTACATTAGGCTTTGATTGACTACTCTTTTATTTGAGTGTCATTTCATCATTATATCCTTCAATTCTATGTAATTTTGTAATTTCATAATTTTATCAAATTCATGATTCAAAATGTTTAGGAGTCTAGCCATAATGGCTTCTTAATCTTCCTTTATATTGCCTCTAATACTTATCACCTTCATCTCTTTATGATACTGCTTTATACTTTTAAAACCTCGTGCAAACCCTATAACAGTGGTTGTAATAAATCTCTTTCATTAATATCCTTCGATACCTCCCATCATGTACTTATGAGCCTCTTATAATTGCTCTTCCTACTTTGTCACAAGTTGAACCCATCATATTGTAACATAATCAACAAATCTATAATAATAAGCTGTATCTTTTTCTCTTATAGATAATCGTGATAGTTAAAGATCAAACCCATCTTCCTTTCCTATTTGAAGTAGACATCAAGATCGTCGCTACTATTGAAAGATGGAATCTTCATCTTGATACTTCCTAAGCCTTTATGCACACAATCACCATATATCCTATCATCTCTCCTTTCATTCCTACATTTGAACCTATTAATCTTAACCATGGTAGCACTTTCTTCTTCCTCGTTCTCTTCTTCCTCATCTTTAAAATCATCATAATGTACTTATCTTATTCGCCACATATTGCACAATACAAATATGTTGTGGCCTCCCCTTTTGCAACCCTGCTCATTCACTTCCTATCTATCCATTTTACAATTGATTTCACCATAAGCAATAGTTAACCACCTCTATCAATTCAATATAGTCCATTCCTTTTATTTATTCCATATTATTACCAAATGACATGTCTCCATATATCTTCTAAAAATTATAAAAACAAGAAACCTCTCTATAATGGCTCGCATGTATATGCTTGTCAATGATATCATTTAACTATTTGTTCTAACTTCTTATTAGCTTTTTCTCCTATATAACAACTTACTTACTCTTGACTTCTCTCTCTCGTTTTTTATTGAATTAATAAACTTTAATCAAGAGATATTGCTTTCACTTTATTCAACCAACATACTCAAATCTCAAAATAAATATGACTCAATAAAATCAAAGTTTTATGGCACCATGGAATGCAAAACAAGAAATATGGAAAGATTCTAAGAATGAATATATATGAGAACTAACTTATAATAAAGAAATTTTTACATAATTGATGAAGTTCCAAAGATTGTTTTTTATGATTCTTGATTGACCTTCTCCCTTTTCTTTCTTTAAATTTCTTCTCTCTTCTCTCAATTTTTTCCCTTTTCTTTTCTTCTCTTCTTTTTATCCCTTGATTAACCTTTTCTTTCTATTTTTCAAGCTTTTCTTCTTATTTTTTTTTTATTTTTGCTTCTTTTTTGTAATTACTCGATACTTAAACCACATCTTGTAAGAAAGTAAACATTTAGATAAAAAACAAAACAAACAAACAAAATAAAACCTGAGTTTAGAGTCGAACCTTGATACTAAGCTGATATGAACTTAGGAATAGATATCGACTCCCCAAAACAACAACTTTGATATTGAATCCCAAGAGAGCTAAAGACAAGTTAGAAGAGTCAACTCTTTGATTATATGAATCAAAAGCACGATGATATGATAAAGCTTTAATCTATTGACTATAAAGATCAAATAACCATTAGCATAAGATCTTCGACTTATTGGCTATTTGTGAGCCAAGAACCTTGATATAGAAAAATGAATTTCTTGTATTTTAACTTCAGGTGTTTAAGAAGTGCTTGTATGTCTCAAAAACCTAAACACTTTATAAGAAAATTTTTTATGAGTTCAATAGTTTTTAAAAGAATCAAAAGAAAAAAATTCAATCTATCAAAAGATTAAAATTTAATTAACAATATTATTCATGAATTATAATAAAATGTATATTTATTGGCTCTATTCAACCTTACAAAAAATGGAAAACAACTATTTAAAAGGATAATAAACAACTATATAATAAAAGTAAAACAAAAAGACAAAAAATAAGCTAAACACAAATACCAATTGACCATGAAATCCCTAGGAGTTAGCCTTAGTTAACCATAAGGTCATTTTAGTCGCACAACTTTAAGGCTTCCCTTCAACTTCCATATAAGCATAAATAATGTTTCTTGCATTTAAACTTGCATCTATAGTTGTTTCAAGATATATTCTAATATTTTTCACTACTTCATCATAAATTCATTAAATTTTGCTTAAAACTTCTTAACTTTTTACTTATAGTTGGTCCTTGAAGTCTTTGCAACTAGTTTTATTAGTTAAGTGATTTTAGTCCTCCATCGAAGAGATTGATTTGAACAAGTAGTTTGTGCTTAGTTAGTACAGAAATGATATGCTATTTTAGCATGAAACTCTTTGATCAGGTAGGAAAAGAAGTTTATAGCTCTATTAACTAGATATAAAATTAAGGCACCACTTATATAGACCTATAGTCGATCTATTATGGGCTCAAATTTAAAAATTTCAATGTAGTAAAATGAAAATAGTATATTTGTCATGCCCAAACTCAAAAGGCATGACTAGTCCACGAAGTATTCTCATCATCTAAAAAGGCACAAAAAACTCGAATCCCACAATCTCTAATCTTTTGATTAACATGAAAAATATGTCTTAAAAAATAATGAACAATATACCTTGTATGTAGACTTAGGCAATTGGAAAAATGCAAAAACAAAATTTCATACGAGAAACATAACTCTTAGTTTATTTTATCTTATATGTGAAGGATAAGCACTTATCCCAAGCTGGCTACTCAAATCCAAGAATCAAAACCAATATTAATCTTAGATCATCATCTTCTTATCATGATTAAACTATCAGTATCGAGCTATTAGCCACTAAGCAATCAATCTACTATGGCCATCTACAATGGTGTCCTATATCATTAGCATGGCTTGCTTACAACTTCTTTCGAGAGTACCCATCTTGTATCATAACAGTTAGTCATATTAACAATCTACTTACTTGTAAATAGTGGTTATATATATAAACTACTAGCCTCATCATTTTAAATAGCAAATTCTTACCTCCCATAATAGGTGATGAATACCTAATTCATGACCTACTTATCTTTAATGGTTACTAACCCTAGACAAGTACAGACAACAAATAATGTTATTAATTGACATTAAATATTCACTAAATTCATTTACTAACACCGATAACTAACAAAGCAAATAGAATAGACACTCATTTCGTTTTTTCATAAGCTTTAATATCTTGCTCATTCTTCCTTCAAAATATCTTAGAATTTTTTGTTTTATTTCTCTTTTAATTTGTCCTTTGATTTATTTGAACACTTATGGAAGATCCATAATTAACTTAAATTTATTTTAAACAATTATTTGGTAATTTAAATAAGCTAAGTTAGCCAAGGTAGAGAATATAGTTGATTATGTTAGTTAACTCAAACGACAAATATCACAAGTGTCAACTTAGTTTCTAATTGAGTTTGTTGGTTTTTCTCTTGGCAATAGATAGATTTTGGTCAACGTAGCAAACCTAACTGGACTAGTAACTTTAAAAGAGAAAAAAAGGGGTTTAACCAAGAATCATTCTCTTGGATGAACCAAAAAGATTTCATAACTTTTTCTAGTGAACCTTATACCTTATTGTTGAAGTGTGGTTATTTTCTGGCATATTCTCTCTTATAAGGTCACAAGTGGCTTGTAATTAGTATTTGTTCAACTCTTAGCATTACCAATATAGTGGTCTTTACAAAATAGGCATACTAATTGTAGCTTCTACAGTAGTTTACTTTTGTCCATGTTAGTGCTCTATATTTCATTGTCTGTAATCATTCATTCGTTTTTTTTTTTTTCTGTAGGTATTGTGTAGATCTTTAAAAATATGTTTGTTTCTTTCTCTTAGATATAATTGATACTTTTTCAAAATATATTACTTATCAAGTTAAAAACAAAAAATTTATATACTATTTATTAATTCACATGACATGTTTAAGATTATCGAAACTTTTCTATCACTAGAATTAAATGGAAAAACAACCTCTCTACTCGTGATTTTTTTTTTTTTAGTGGCGTATCATTCCAATTTTGTTAGATGTCCCCAAAAGAGACTCTTTATAGTGGACTAGCAAAAGAGAGTTTCATGGTTTTAGGTTTTTTTTCCCTTTCTTTTATTTATTTGAAGTTATAACTATCTTATGTATTGATTATTGCAAACTAAATTGTAAATTTGTAATATATAAGAACAATAATTCATTTGAGGAGATGATTCAAACTGAAAACCAAATTAGATCGAACCATTTTTATTTTATTTTATTTTTGGTTCAAAAAATTTACAAACTAAATTGTATGATTAGGTTTGTTTTTTCCTTTTTTTTTTAAAAAAAAAAAAAATGTTACAACTGTCTTGTGTAGTGACTATTGCAAACTAAATTTATAATTTGCAATATGTAAGATCAATAATTTATTTGAGATAACGATTTGAAACAAGAACCAAATTAGACTGAATTTTCTTTTCTAGTTCAAAAAGATTATAAACTAAATCCTATAGTTAGGTTTAAATTTTTTTTTTTTTAAAGGACCGTATATTATTATTCAATTCAATTCAGATGGGTGAATTATATTGAACTAAACTACACATACCCATAATTTATAGTATTCAGGATAAGATTTGCATGACCTCTCCTTTAGGTTTAATTTTCTTATCCTCAAGCAGAACAATATTCACAAAGTAAATATAACAAGAAGCTTAGCTCCCTTTACTACAAATCAGATCTCAAATATATGTACTATACATGCACAACCAACTAACTACAATCACTAGTAAGTACATACCAAAATCTCCAAAAATTTTAAAATAATACTTCAAAGTGTGGTAAAGTATTAATCTCACTTACCTTGCCAAGTTTTGGTTACTCCATTCTACTACAACATTGTTTTTGAAGCTTAAATTTCCCTATAATTTATAATGAAACCTCATCTTAGATTTCATAGGATTACAAAAATATCGTAACCCATTGATGTTTACATGACTCATGAGCTAACATCATATTTGTCTAACACCTATAAGTTACATATGTAAGAATTATAGTAGTATAGGATATATTTTACATATTTAAGTTATCAAAAAAATATACATACATATATATATACACACACATTCAATGTACTACATCTATACCAACTAAAACATAACCTATATATACATGTATCTCTGTGTTAAATATGAAATAGTAAAATGATCATATATACATTACCTAGCAAAGCATAGAATTTATATACATGGACTTGATAATATGATATGAGTATTTAATTAGCATATGTTGATATTAATAGGTTAGGTATATATATATACACTTATATATATTTATAATTATGTTAGGTATACAAGTAAATGTACCATAAATAATCATATTAGATTATAGAAGTGGGTATATAAAACATAATTTATGTATTAAAGAAATTTACATCTTAAGTAATATTTAATTATCATATTTGATTTTTGTTATTGTCATAAATATCGATATTTTATTAGTATATACATAATACATATATATAACAAGTGGTGTTTATTATTCATTAAATCGTTTTTATATCAAAATTCCTATATCATACAATAATAAAGGAGGATTTATGATATGGTTGATTGTTGTGGAAATTTTGAATTTCATGCTACTTATTTTTTAGATAGTAAGCATATTTCGAGACTTATCAACTTTACTTGAAATAAGTTGATTGCAATATGAGTAAAACACAAAGGTTAACCTTTTCTTATATAATAATTTATATTTTTTAGTTACCATATTACCATATATAGTAATCTTTTTTAAAAAATAGAACATTGCAGCAAAGATGTAAGTTTAATTTTTATATTTTATTATTATATACAAGAAAAACATAGAGAAAGGAATAAATATTTGTTTCATGAGAAGATATGGTTAAGGAAAAAGTAAAAAAGAAATCACCACTTCATACTTTGATTGTAACTTATGCATGTCTACTCAATTGCAATATTTTGAAACTTTAGATAATATGTTGCTGAAGAAAGTGAGATGTTATGCTTTAATAACAAAGGTTACATTCTACCCAAAATGAGATGTCTAATTTAGAGATAACACTATCTATTCTACTTTTATATTTTGTTTTTATTGTGTACTTTCATTGAGAGGATATTTGTGTTTTATCCCTATAATTATTGTAAACATATTTGTTTGTATGATAGGCTTTGTGTTAAAAAAAAGATTCAAATTTTTGTAGATCTATATATAGATAAGGGTAGCTTAATGAGATAAAGCAGAAAGACTATAATTGTTTCTCTCTATTGAAGTTAATAAAAAGTAGATAGTGGAATTATACCAATAAAGATTACTAGGTCCTCAACAATAGAGCTAGAAGAGTACAGTAGGTATAAGGTCGAAACACTATAAATCTCTTGCTTAATCTTTTCAACCTTACTCTCCTTTATTTTTGTGCTTTATTTATTTTCATATATTGTTTTGCACCTAATTTTCCTAAAGTAATCAAATGGGACATTTTAATCTTATTTTTTAAAAAAGTTCAAAGTTTTATTATAACCAATTCATCCCCTCTCTTAGTTACTTTTGGGACCTACGATTTAAATCCCATCATACCTACTACTTTTTAAGGCCCCCTATATATTGTAAGCTAGACTAAACTGATCCATAAGTCTTTTAAGGTATGTTATATGCCTAAAGATTGTTGTTTTAAATTATAATCATGTCCGTACCTTGCTCTTGATATAATTTAATAAAAACGAGTATAAGTTGGCCAAATGAAAAAAAAAGAAAAAGAAAAAGATAAGGATAAAGTGAAAAATTAAATATAAGAAGGATTCTAATTGCATAATATTTAACTTTTCCAATCATGCTGTTGAAATCTGAAGAGTGAAATTCCCTTCAAGTAAAACTTTAATTAAGTAGAAACTTGTCTTCCTTATATGCCAATTGCATGATCCCTTTCTATTCTCTCTACAAGTTAGCTTTGTATCAACTTCCTCTTTGGGATTGCTATGAAGTCCTTTTTTCTTCTGTGTTGATGACCATTTCACATTCTATATGCCAATACTATGCCTTTTCTCTTTCTTATTCTCTTTGTTCTAATCAAACATCATACTTATTCTTCATTTGTTGTAAAAGTAGCTAATTCAACATGTCTTAACAACTAAAGGGAGATGATCTCTACAAATTTCTATGTATTCTCAATGAGTAATGGCAACTTCTATTTTTTACATTTTTTTTGCTCTGACAAATTTCTTAATTGGTTTACTTAAAAATTATTGTTTTTTTTTTTATTTTGATAATACTTAAAACTTATTGTTGTTTGTTGTATTTCCTTTCTTCTTATATATCAAATTGGTAAAGTATAATGTCTAAGAACGATCATACTTATCATGGATTTATCTATTTTGAATCAATGTCAAACTTTAATTTAGGTCTTGCTAAATCATTTACTTCTTGTATGATTAGTATCTTTTTGTTATTAGGCTTAGGCTTCTTCAAACAACTTGGCTTTCATCTATTTTACATACCAGCTGATTGAGGTTAGGAAGAAAGCATTAAATAAACTAGATAATCCGAAGGGTGCTATAAGAGATGATCATACATATAAGTTTCGGATAGAAGATACAAATGTTGGTAGATGTTATAATCATAATAATCAAATATTAAGTGTAAGTTGCTTTCTGGTTCAATTTAGGCAATTACTTGTTTTACAAGGCATGTAAAGAGCAAACCTAGTCTCCAAACACATTCTAAATATGGACTCCTTTCTAGAATGCACTTGTGCAAGGGTTTTCTTAGACATCATTTTTGGTGCAAGTGGTCCCTATGTCTCTCCCATACCAGCTAACCATAGGCGATAGGTGATGTGCCTTGAAAGAGGTCTCACCTTCACGTAGATAGGTCTGCTGGGGAACAGCTACTAAAGAAAGGAAGAATAGGGGTTTGGCTAGACAAAATGCAAGAAAAAGAAAAAGATTTAAGCCCCGTAAGCTATTTGCAAATGTGACTCATTGCTTAAGTACTCACGAACCAACACCTCATCGAATGTGATGCACTAATCCAAAATGTTACTTTGAGTTAGGGTAAGGAAGAACTTCATGTAGAAGAACTTAAGAGGAAATTTCATTAATATCAAAGAAAAGACCAATTACAACTACTATCCATAAATGGGTATTTATATGTAATGCTTCTTAAGGTTACAAACATACTAATTTTACCAAAAGGGTAAAGATTACATGATATCAAGAATAAAAAGGAAAAGGACAATTAAGTAATCCTTTGAGAAAAAGAAACTTCTTCTGTTAGGTTTATGTGCATGGGGAATGGGACACGGTACACGTATCTTCATGGGAGAGGTTGGAGTGCCTACCATTAATGGTTTCTAACATGTTTGGATAAGGTCAAATTCGGTGGACTCCTTAGGTAGCTTGAGGCAGGGGATTTAGAATTAGAGATGATCTTCTAGAAAGGTTCGATGGTCGGATGCAAGAGCTGTTGATAGCTCGGCTACATCTAAGCTTGTGAAGGTGATACTCCAAATGGTTCAAAAGTTGGAGAGGTCATATAAGTTGGCATCCTCAACTTTTAGGTTAGGGTTTGAGGACTTGCTTGGTAATGGAGAGTTCGAGAGGATAAGGTGAGTTAACCTCTAGCTCTTGCTCGAGTAAAGGGTCTAGTTAATAGATTCTTATCATCTCCTCTACGTTGTTTAAGATTTGGGATCAAATCCTTAAGGTGCTCTATTAGGAGATCTTTGTCTAAGACATATGGACTTAAGTCTGCAATGTTGAAGACGTTAGAGATTCTGTATCCTTTTGAGAGTTCAAGATTGCAAGCATTGTTGTTGATCTTCTGAAGTATTCGGTAAGGTTATTATACCCCAAAACTACAAAGTCGTAACAGTCCCATTGTATAAATCAATCTATGACAATAACTAACCTCATAATCCCTATCATAGATATAATTTACCTAAGGCATCTACGACTCCTCGTTTTGAAGTAAACAGTTCAGTAAAGTTATATATATATATATTCATTCACATTGTCGTAAAATTCTTAGGAGATTTTACATTTTACAACAGTCTACTAACTTACATATCACATATCAATTCATAACCTAAAAGTACTAACAAGACATTTAAAAGACTCGATCGTATTGCCATTTGATCCTTACTCTCCATAGCTTCAAAAGAGAACTGACCTCGAGATAATTATATCGTAGCATATTAGTTAGAACCTACAAGAAAATCTATATGAGTATGAGCAACCATAGCTTAACAAGTTAGATTAGAGACTTATGAATGTATAACAAACACAAATAAGGTTATCGAACAATTAATTATATACAATGCAATAAGCAAGTACCATTACACAATGTGGTTCGGTTTGTTGTGAAATCAGAGTAATTTCTCCCACTTTAATCTGGGTTAAGGAGTTTTTATATTTATGCAATAGCTTACAACTAAACCTAAGTTTATGCAATGAAAACACTACTCCCCTCATGACCACCCTTCGAACCATTACCCACATCCTTACTGTGATTTTCTCTCTTATTACTTAGTTCGGCTAAGGATGAGAAAAATATCTTCATGCTATCTAGCGTTATCTTTTTTTGAACGTATTAGTGTTTAGTTGAAGAATCCTAATGGTTCCTAAAGGATTGCAATGCATGTTTAATTAGGGTATTTAGGTCGATTATAATTAAATATGGTTTAGGGTAATCAACTAATTTCACACTATTCAATTCACATCAATTACCAAACACAACACAAATTTAGCACAAAATCAGAAGCATATGCGTACAGAATTACTTATAAATATAGTTAAATACAATCTTAAGTCTTCAAGTACTTTAAAATAGTACTCTAAAATACAGTAAAGTATTGAACCCGATTTATTTGGAATCCTTAGTTCGCTTACTTAACCTATTATAGGTTAACTCCTTTCCGTATGTCTTATAATATAAATACGCTTTTAGTATTTATATCTTAATGATATATATATACTCTAAGTTATGATTTAACTCAATTCTTCATATATACATATTATTTATTACCAATTCATTTTAGGTTAGTTCTAGGTCCAATTTAAGTTCTAAATCAGTTCTAACTACGAGTATTATCATAAATCCTAAAAATGTGATTTGAACCTTAATGCAAAATTAATTGCATTAGGCTCAAGAATTTTAAGTATCACTTTTGGGTCCTTAATTAGTATTCCAATCCACACAGTACATTATAATCCTCATTTATATACCGAATTTGCTCTCGATGTGAGAAAATTTTATATTTTTCCTATAATTACCTAAATTAATGTTTCCTACCAGATTTATTACATATTAATATTATTATTATATTATCCATTTTAATCTAATATTTTATATTTATCATAATTTCTATTCCACATATTATCAAAATTACATATATTTACCATATAATATCCTAATAATCACATCTACCACCCTAAATACTACAATTATCATACCACACCATATATGAACATCTTAAAACACCTAATTACACACTAAATCAATAATTATTCAATTAATCATTAATTAACCCTAAAATCCTTAATTATATATATATATATTAAAGGCCTAAAAATTACTTCAAATTTTTGAAATTTCATTCTTAAAAAAGGGCTTCATAGTATTATTATATGTCCCTTAAGTAGTCTACACAAAAAATTTAAACCTAAAATTACACTCTTAAAGCTATTTATTTCTAAATCGAAATATGTTCAGTTTTACATCGTTTCTTAAGCACCATATATTTCCAAATGTAATTAAATCAAACTAATATTTTTTCCTAAATCTACATACAATAAAACATTAGAATAATGAAATTCATAATTTTTTAGATAAAATTAATAATTTTAATTAATTATACAAAATCGGGCTAGAATTGGACTCACCTAAATGTTAGGTTTCTGGCCACCAACAATGGTCTTAAGGGTGTTGGCCAATCCAGGTGGTGGCGGTAATTCAATTCCAATTAGTGGTGGGTCATAGGTTTGGTCCAATTACCCTAATTGTATAGATTTTTTGTAATTTTTGAAAAACAAACCATAACTCTCTCTTTTCGGTTCACTTTATTTTTCTCACACTACAAACTGCCCAAATAAGCTTTTGAAGAAGTTTAGGTATTTATAGAGCTACTTAGAATTTCTTTCTCATTAATTTGACTTGATAATTGCCCTTATCTTTTTTCATTTTGACTTTTTAGGTAGGTTATTTTTATTGGTTAAATTTTTTTATTTCCTCCCTAACCTGTCATGATCTAGATCTAGATAATTCCCCAACTTTCTAATTTTTTTCTTGATTTTTTTTGTAATTTTCTTTAATTATTTGGTATTTTTTAAGCATTTTAGGTAATTTCACGTATTTTTACTTACACGTAAATACGTATAGAGTACAAGTAAATATTCATAAATATTATTTATGTCATTCTAGGATTTTTAGTGTACATATAATTTATTTCTAACAACTTATTAGTTATCAAAATTCATTTTACGCATTTCCGATAAATAATAGGTAATATACTTAAAATTTGATATTATAATATTTTTTGATTTTATTACTTATTTTCCTAAATTCAAACTTATAGAATCACTTTTACTATTATTTCTAGTTTTGTTTTATAATTTAAGTTTGATCGGATCCTTTAACTAATTGTCCCAAACTTTACATACTAAATCCGATCCTACAATTATAAGGCTTATAAAGGTCCTTCTACTCAAGGTGAAAGTTTACTTTTCCTCTTATTAGGGAATCTTTCTTTGTAGAGGTGAAGCCACACAAGTTCCCTTAGTTGGAACTCCTTCTTCTTCCTTAGTCCTTAGCAACTTGGGTTAGTTGCTCCATAACTTAATGGTAGGTCTACTATATGGCTTTAGCTCAATCCTTGGCTCTTGGGTCACCTTGTTTGGTCCTTAATGCTAGTGTCTAATCAAGTGGTAGCTCAAGATTGAAATCATACACTATCTCAAATGGTGTTTTTCCAATGATGTTATGAACAATTTGATTGAAGGTAAATTCCACTATGGGTAGGCAGGAATCCCAATTAACCTGATCAATCAAAGAAGAGATCCTAATGTTTAGTTGACAACTTCGGTTTGACCATCAATCTACGATTGGCAAGACATACTAAACAGCAATTTGGTTTTTAGTTATTGCCATAGGGTCTTACAAAATTGGCTTCAAAACTTCGGATCTTTGTCAAATACAATGCTTCTAGGAACTCCATGTAACTTTACCATCTCTTGCAAAAACAGAAGAGAAATAGCTAAAGCATCGTTACTTTTGTTGTACGATACAAAATGTGCCATTTTGTTGGATCTATTGACCACAACCATGACAGAGTCCTTTCCTCGTACTATCTTTAGCAATCCAAGAACAAAATCCATGCTTAAGTTTTCCTAAGGCTTGATCGATATTAGTAAAGGCATAGCTTTCCCTTGCTTAGCTCGACTTTTGGCTTCTTTGTAAGTTGTATGTCTTTCAACTACTCATAAACATCCCTTATCATTCTGGATTAACCTTAATCTAAACAACTCATACATATTCTTTTCTTTGAAATGACCAAATAGTCCCCCTCTATAAGCTTCTCAAATGAGTAAGTCTCATATTGAGTAGTTCGACACACAATCTTCCTACTCAGAAAAGGGATTCTTCTTCTACAAAGTAGTCATCCAATGTTCTCTCATCCTTGCACTAATTAAATATCGATTCGAAATGGGGTCTCGGGGGCACTGTTCTATAATGCTCATAAATCTAAGAATCTTATTTCTAGCTCAAAAAGCAGTATATATCATCTTGACAGGGCATCTGCAACTATGTTAGCCTTCCTCCTCTTGTACTTGATCACTAATGTGAATCCCTCTAAGAATTCAACCCATTTAATTTGTTGCTTTGAGAGCTTTGGTTAGCTTCTCAAATATCTTAAGGTCTAGTGATCAAAATACACAACAAACTCCATTGACAATAGGTAATGTTATCAAGTTTGCAAAGCTTGGATTATGGTACACAACTCTTTATCGTACACTGAATAATTTAAAGTAAGGCTTCTATGTTTCTTGTTGGAGTACGAAATTGGTTAGCAATCCTACATGAGAATCGCTCTAAATCCTACACTTAAGGCATCGAATTCTAATTCATAAACCTTGCTAAAATCAGGTAAAGACAATATGAGTACGAAAGTCAACATTTTCTTTAACTCGATAAAACTCTCTTTTTCTTTATTTCCTCCATCGAAATTTAGTATTCTTCTTTATTAGCTTAGTAATGAGTGTTACAACAGTACTAAAATTCTATATGGATCTGCAATAGAAAGAAGCTAAACTGTGGAAGCTTTCGACTTCAGTATATGAGGTTGGGTTAGGCTACTCAACAATAGCTTGGACCTTTTCCTCATCTACTCTACAGCCTTCTCTACTGACTACGTACCTAAGGAATATAACTTCCTTTTGATAGAAACAACACTTCATCATATTTCCAACCAACTGTTCAGCTTGAAGCACTTCAAAAATAGCTCGGAGGTGTTTCACATGATGAGGTAAGGCAGGACTATAGATTAGAATGTCATCAAAATAAACAACAATAAACTTCTCTATTTGGTTCCATAACACATAGTTCATAAACTTCATAAACGTACTTGGGCCATTAGATAGCCCAAATGGCATTATGAGTCATTCGTACAATCTATGGCTTGTTTTAAAGGTTATCTTCCACTCATCGCCTTCACGTGTTCCAATTTGATAGTATCCTAACTTGAGATCAATTTTAGAGAATATACTCAATCCATATAGCTCATCTAACATATCGTCCAACTTGGGAATTGGATATTGGCACTTGATGGTAATCTTGTTAATAGCTTGGTTGTCCATACACATCCTCTAACTTCTACCCTTTTTGGGAACTAATAGTGTAGGCATAGCATATGGACTTATGCTTTCACGAATATAACCTTTCTCGATGAGTTCATCACTTCTATTTATAGCTTGGCAACTTACTCAAGATTCATACGATATAAGCCTCATACTTACATGATTAAGTTATGCATGACAGTTTAGGGTGTTTGGAAAGGTAACTTGATTAGGCTACAAATTTACAAGTCGATTAGTGATATTAATAAAGAAATAGATATTGTTAGTTAACAAACTTTTAGAGATAAATTATATGAGTAACAAATTATTAATGAACATAAAATAATATGTAGAAGGCATGTATGTACATCAAATATAATTATCATAAAAGTATATTTACTCGTAATTATTAAAAATACTTGAATATATGCAAATTTCAATATAGTAATGAAAGAAAATAAGGGAAAATTAAAAAAAAATTGCATGGCCTATAGAAAATCTTACTTAAGGCATGTCAAGCTTAGGATTATGTTTAGACACAAATCAAGAATGATAAACACTATTAATTGACACGTAGCCATGGAAATTTCCAAGTGTTTGTAAGAAATTAAGAGTAAAACACATCGTACCTACTTATAAAAATTATCACCCTAACACTTTTATAGAGTTTAGACAATTAGAGATATAAAGAAAATTTAAGAGAGAAAAGTTGGGTTTTGATTGATATTGGAAAGGAGTCACCACCACTACCACCACCTAAAGGAGTGCCATACACCCAATCTGGTCAACAAACTTTCACTCCCCCATGGCAGCCGGAGTACTAAGTTACAGTAGGTGATTAACTTCCTTGATTTTAAGTAAAATTTGGTAAAAAATAACCTTCAAAAATTTTAAGTAAGTATTTTTGCATGAGAAATTTAAATATAAAATTCAATTTTTGAAATTTTCAGTACTAGTATAAGATTCTTAAGAAAAAGATCCTAATAGTTGAATATCGAACACATTTTCAGAAGTCTAATCATTGTAGTTTCGACTTGAATTTTTATGAGCAAACTCTTAAAAGTTATATTTCGATGCTATATAGTTAGATTTTCAAAATCAAGTTGTTAGATTTTAAAGAAAAATTGGTTTTTTTCACAAAACAATAAACTGACAATGAGGATTTTAAAAAAAATGTTTTAATCTATTATCATCAATATGCAGCACTAAAAGTGAGTAATTTCAAGTTATAAGTTGAGTATTCTTGAGTTTAAGTTAAAATTTGGTAACATACAAGCTTAATTTTAAGGTGTTCTTAATAAATATATATGTGTGTGAAGTTTAGATGAAGAATTGTAATAAGTAGCTATAAGAATTGAGTTATTATCATGTTGCAAATACAAGTTTGTTATAATTTTATAACTAAAGGTAAGTTGAATTTAAGTGTAAAGTAATAAAGTATAAGAGTAATGATAGGGTCAGAAACTAGGTTGGAATGTAGTGTTGTAATGAATTTTTTTATCATACCAAAAGTCAAACAATAAGTCAAAAAGTGGTTTATATATGAACTTTATTCTCTTATGATAGTTAGAATAGAGGTAAAAAACTTTTTATATAAGAACTTTTATTAGGACAATAGGTTAGAATTTTAATTAGAGACTTGGTGATTCTACCTAACTTAACTAAAACTTAATAAATGATTAAAGAAACTCACTTAACTTAAATTAAAAACATATTTGATATTGAAAATGAACTCTTATTTCATTTCATATGATGTTTAAAAACTAAAGTTGTATATTAAATTTTTAGGGATCATTAACGAAAATATGCACAATGTTTAAAGATAATATAATACTAAAATAAGGTAATTTGGGATCGAAGCTTGATAAGTGTATATTTTACATACTTATTCACATTAAAATCAGACAATATTTATGTAATTTATAGCGCTTTCAATTATTCATTGGTATAAAATTAATAAACTGCACATTTGATATATTAACACAATAAAGTATTGAAAATTGATTAAAATGGGGTTTTAAATGACATCATATTGTGTTCATAAGTTTTTATTAGACATCATTTTTATCATAAATGAATTTATATTTGTGATAGAAAAATACGGAACAGGAAAATCTACACGTCCTCTATTACAAATATAAAAACACACAAGAAAAGAAAGCATGGTCTAAATTTGTTTTGTTGGCCAGGAGGAAAAATGCTATATTCGTTGGTTACAAATTTATGTAATCATAGCCCATTCATGCTTAAATCGTCATGGCAATCATTTGATTAATAATTATTTAGTTTTGTTTAATCATGGATATGCATACGGTTCAAATTGTGCAGGCCAGTGAAGCTTTTGAGGGCCATTCACATGGGCCTCTTTGGCCCATTCCCCATATAATATTGAAAGCCACAGCAAATATATTTCCACTCTCCAGACGCAAAAGGGAACCGGAATTTTTCGAGAGCGGAAAACAGGAGAGCAGGAGAGAGACTCCAGTTAGAAGACAGAAACTTACAGCAGCTCAATAAGAGGTTTTAGGGTTTTTATTTTCCAACACAGTAGTTTCTATTTTTTCTTAGCTTTTCCAAGGATTCCAATCCAAGAGTAAGTGGGCAACTTCATTTGTACATGGATTCGGATTCGGATCTCCAAAATAAGGTTTTTCCATTTTATTCCGTGTTATGGAAGTTGTTGAAACTTATTCTTATTAAACTTTACTAATATTATGAATTGATTTGTATTAAAGTATTTAGTTGATGTTTTATGCTATTAGTCTATGTGTTTTTAGTTGAGTTATTGGTTTTGATTTCACCGAGCATGTATTTTGAAATGTTTTTGGGTTACATGTTAGGTTAGGATTGTATTTGAGAAGATCATTTCTAATCGCATTTCATGAATGGCTAATTTGGATTGAGGGTAAATCTTTAATTTGACTAAGGGCTTAGGAACAAATTGCTCAGCATATACAAATATGATATTAGCTAATAGTGTACTTGACTCCAATTAATATTATGATAAATTGGTTCTTGATAGAATTGAATTTAAGTGTTGAAAACCCTATTTAATTAGAGTAGTTTATTTTGGTTTTTGGAAAATAAAATTGAATATTTTTATTGATTCACTTAGCTTTAGATGGTTCTATCATGACTAGGAGCTAGTATACCATTTCTCATGGAATACGACCTTGACTCGTTGACTATACTATTTGCATGACATTGACTCGTTGCATGACCTAATACACTTACTAGTTTTTACTCACTTAAATTTGATTTTATAAAACCATATAGCCATTGTTTATTTTCGAGTGTAAGTTAAAGCAAGTCAAAGCTTTGAAGCTTATTGAGGTACTATATCAGAGTATCTGGAGGCTTAAGAGTGTATTTATTAGTGGTTTTAACTTAGCTGTTTATACATATGCCACTTGTGTGGTTGAGATCTTGATTCGTGGTGAGAGTTAAACTCCTTAAAGTGATACTCTGCATGATTTTATGTTGTTTGGTTTGTTTGAAACTTATTTGGCTACCTTTAAGCGAAACTAATCAAAATTTGACCTTTAGTCTAACTAGGCATGCATAATAACCATTAGGGGAAATGATCAGGTTTGTCAAACCAAATATCAACCCTTTTAATGATAATAGTTGAGATGGCCATTTCTCTACCCTTAATCAAACTAAGTGATAAGATAAAAGGTCATAACAAGGTTAAGGATAGTGGTTCAAAGATAGGTTCGAGAGGAGGGTGTTCTATATTGTATAAGTTTGGGTTTGGTTTGATTTGACTCTCATTGAAACTCCTTAATTCAGGTTAGAGCGGATGCGATTTTTTTATCCTCACAATAAATTGGATAACATTATGCGATATTTTTATATAGCTATTTGCATTACATTTCATTAAAAATTGATAACCTTGCTTGTATTTGTATTGTTATTGTACTCTTCTATTTTCATCCCCCTTACTAACTAGTTGTGCTTACATTCCACTAGATTTTATTATAGGTATTGACTAAAGATTAAAAGATACAACGATATACCCTACTATAGGGTAGTACGCAAGGGGTTAAGGGTGAGGAAAAATGTTAAGACTATCGAAACTAGATTAGATTAGAAGTTGTTCTTTTGAGAAAACTAACTAGTTTCTCAAGATGACCACTAGTTTTCTAATGAATCTATACTTTTGTGTCCAAACTTATGGCTTTTGAAACTTTTCTTTGAAAATGAAGTCTTTTGATGTAAATATTGTTATGTAAATATAAATTAAGTACTAAAATATGTACTATAGGTTTTCTTGTATAAATATTTTGAAGGAAATACTGTAGGTTCTACTTATAACAAGTACCTTGCTAGACACTTTAAGCTAGTTAAGCCATGTTTGCCTTATATGGGTTATATCTATGATGGTAGTTATGGGGTTGGCTTTTATCTCAGATTAGTTTACATGATAGAACTGTTACAACTCCATCAATTGGGGGTATGATAGTTCTAAGTTGGCATTAAAGTCATATTCTTAAGAACCAAGCTCTAAAGCATCATAATCAAAATCAATTAGACATCTTAGGTACATTGAGAGTTTCATAAAAAAATTTCAAACTTAAAGGTTTATATGTAAGCTATACGTATAAGAGTTTACCAAGTAAATCAATTATATGCATTATAAAATATGAAACTAATTTAAAAACCTAATTGTTTCATATTTGTAAGAATGGACTTATTTATGTTTGGATGCATTTTAGTTGGAAAGGTGATAAGTCTCTTATTGAATATTAGGTTTGAATGCAGAAGTTATTATTAGATATAACTGATTGGAAGTTATTTCATATTATCGATGAAATTATATTTACTTATAAGCGTGGGTTATCTTATGGTGTGAAAGATAATTGGAAATTGATGGAGAATGGGTTGAGACCTACATATAATAAGTATATTACTATTGCAGCTTTTGAGAGAAAATATTTGTAGCAAAAAGGAAATTTGTATATGATGCTATCGGTTTGTTCTTTCAAACTATTATGGAACCAAGTAAAAACTATCCTCCTAGTTTTAACCATGTGTTCTTCATATCCTTAGGAACTATCCATAATTCCACCTAGTGTTATTAATTGGTTCCCTAGATTTCTAATTGTTGAAAATGTTGGAATAGAAGTACCTTTGTAATCCTTTGAACTTGAACCCCCTAATGAGGTACAAGGAAACCCACGCCAAAATGTTTAGGCAAATGTAGGAGTATGTGAGGAAGAAGAGCCTAAGGAAGATCCAGAAGAGGAAGAAATTGAGGAAGAGGTCAAGATAGAACTCAAGACAAAAGGTATGGTAGAACCTGTCTCAAAAGGTGAAGTAAGAGGAAAAGAATTGAATTAAGAAGAACTTCTTGTGGAAATTAATGAAGGTGAACCTAAAGTGATTGTTATTGATGATAATATGGAGAATAAGGATGAAGTACATGAAGTTATTGTAATACTTGAGACACCTAAAATTGTGCCATTAAGCTCGAATTCTATGGAAAGTTAAGAAGAAGCTGAAGAGGAAGGACAAGTTAATTAGGTTCCTTTTAAAGAGGTTGCAACTTAAGAAGATTCAAATAGTTGGTGGAGTCAATAGATGATTATTGTCACATCCCGAAGCAACAGAGTCCTAACAACTCCACCGTGTAGACCATTCTAAGATAGAAGTTGGCTTTACAACCGCTATCCTAGACCTGATTTACATAAGGTGTCCACGATTAACCTACTTTGAAGTAAATAGTTTGTAATTTAAATAAATCATTTACCTAAGAAAGTGAGGAAATATATATATATATATGCTATAATTCAGTTATTACAATTAAAGTTTACAATATTTCTCCATAATATATTTCCTAGTTATTACATTATTCAGAAATGAAAAATTCTAAAGTAAAAGCTTAAACCTTAAAAATATGTGTTTATTCTTCACATGTTTTTCCTCACTCTCCAAGATCTAGCAGTTGCTAGCTTCAGAGTAGTTATTTGCTGCTTCTTAGCCAGCACCTGTACAACGTCTATAGAGATGTGAGCAACCACAGCTCAGTAAGTTAAGATGGAGGACTTAAAACTATACCATAAACATAACAAGGTTATCAACCAACTTATTAAGTGCAATGCATGTTCAAGTAAATGCCATCACACGACGTTGTCCGGCTGGTCGTAAGATTAGAGAGATTGCACCTGCTCTAATCCGGGTTAAGAAGTTGCCATTAATGCAACAGCTCACGACCAAACCCAGGCTTGTGCAATGGAAACCTCGCTCCTTCCGTAACTACCTTTGAACCATTAACTTCACCCTTACGGTGACCTCCTCACCTGCCACTTAGTTCGACTAAGGATGAAAAAGGAACCCTTTGCAATCCTGCGCTATCCCTTTCGAAGGGGTCGGTATTTGGCCGGAGAATCCTAGATTTCCCCTAATGGGTTGCCATGCAGGTTTGATTATGATTACAAGTCGTATATTCGATTAGGTCCAGTTTAAGGTAATCAATTATTTCATACAAATCACACAATATAAGCCAGAATAATAAACAGAATCATAGCATCACTCATAATCAAGCACATGCACATATTCAACTATCTAACAAACACAACCAAACATAATCTCAAGCCCCCAAAATACAGCATCGTATTAATCCCAACTTACCTCGACTCCTCGCTCACTCACTCAAGGTTCGACTTGCTTAGGCCATCGCTGATCATCCCTATAACACAAACGTGGTTTCAGTTTTTTATATAACTATTATAGGTTCGTTTTATCCTATAACGCTTATTGTTATGTTTTGTTTAGGGTTTAATATGCCTAATTATCTAGGTCTTAAGTCCTTAACAATTATTCTAGGTTTGGGGTTAGGTTAGGGTTTGGTTTCAGCATCGATTTCTAAATTAGGTTCTAGTTTGATTTCTAAGTATTGTTTTATACTCGAACCCTAGAAATTTGTTTCAACTCATAACGTGAAATTAATCACATTGCTTTCCGATCTCCTAAATACCATCATTACCTCTAATTAGTATTTTTTTTCTACCCAATACACTTAAATCCTTATTAGTGTACCAAATTTACTCCTGATGTGAGAAATTTTTAAATCTTTCATATAATTACATAAATTTAAGTTTTCTATTAGTTTTATTATATATCCCTATTATTTATATAATATCAATTTTTATCCTAATATTTTCTATTTATTATATTTCTAATAATTACATATTATGTATTATCACCTATTATGTATATAATACACTTCTAATATTTCTATTACTCTAATTACCATCTCCCAACATCAATTATCATTTCAAAGTATCTAAATCCATCCTACATCAGATTTTACACCTAATTACCCTAATTTACAAAATTAACTTAAAATTTACTATTTTTCCTTATTACTCATTTACTACATAATTAACCTAATAATTACATCTAATACACTAAATGCTATAAGTATCATACTTCATCAGATTTCAACATCCTAAAACATATAATTATTCACTAAATCAGTAATTAATCATTTAATTACTTAATTAACCCTAAATTACTCATTTTATGCCTCATTTTAGGGCTTAAAAATTATCTAAAATTTTTGAAAATTAATTTTTAAAAACAAGCTTCATAGCACTATTCTATATCATTTAAGTAGTCTACACAAAAATTTTGAGTTCAAAACTACACTGCTAAGGTCATTTATTTCTAAACTAAAACATCCTCGGTTTTGTATGATTTCTTAAGGACCATATATCACGAGACATATTTTCACTAAAATAATATTTTTTCTAAAAACTAAATATAAAAATATTTTATAATAACAAAATTCATAATTTTCTAAGAATATTTACTATTTTTATAAAATTACACAAAATCAAGCTGGAAATCAAACTCATCGGTTTAGGTGACTACGGCCACCGCCAGCCACTGTGGCATTGTCGGCCGGTTCAGGCACTGCCACCACCATGGGTGGTGGAAGCCGTCCACTCCCAGCTGCTCGTCTGGTCTAGATTCTCCTTTAAGGCCCTGATTGCACAGTTTTTCCTATCTTTTTTTCTAACCCTAATTTTTCTCTCAATTTCACTTCTCTCTATTTTTTTCACTCTCCAAACTACCCAAATGAGCTTCTGAAAAATTTGGAGTATTTATAGAGCTCTAGGGAAATTATTGGGCATTAATTAGACAAGACAATTGCCTTATCTCTTCTTTTTTCCACTTTCTATTTGTTGCATTTTAATTGGTTGATTTCCTTCTTTAATTTTCAAATTTCTATGCCTAATTTCTAGACTTTTCCTCATTTTTCTATATTTTTCCTTAATTAATTATGAATTTTCTTTAATTATTTAGTATTATTTTAGCATATTTCGTATATTTTAAGTAATTACGCGTATTTCTACCTACATATAAATTCATACATAATACAAATAAATATTCCTAAATATTATTTAGGTCATTTTATGATTTTTAGTATACATATAATTTATTTTTAGCGATTCGTTAATTATTGGAATGCACTTTATACATTTTCGATAAATAACCAGTTACATACTTAAAATTTGAAAATTTTATATTATTTTATTACTTATTTTCTTAAATTCGTATTTACGGGATCATTTTTACTAATTTTTTTTGCTTTACTTACAATTTAGGTTTAATCAGATCTTTTAGCCGATTGAAACCCCAAATTGTTAGTTGTAGAGCTTACAATTATCACAAGGCATGACTTGTGATGACTTTAGTACTTTTTTACACTAATTGTGATGTAATGGCCTAGCTTTTTTTTATGTATCTAGATCTTATGTTATCTTTTGATATATTTTTAACTTTTTGATGTAACTTTTGTGAACTCTAGTTGTATTTTGGTTTTTAGCAAATGTAGAGAATGTAAATAGATTTATGTATATAATGAAATGAAGTTCTAAATAGAAGTCAGTATCTAGGAATTAAATGTGTAATTTTTTATTTTGTAAGGATAAGTTTGTAATCCTTTAAGATGCAAGTAAAGGCTATCAAAAAATATAAATGTATTTTGAAGTAGTTATATGAGAGAAAAGTATATTTCTGTATTCAGTACTTATATTGTCTGTAATTCATATGAAGTAATTGTAGGATATGTTGACTATTGAGGTTACATTAGAATAGATGATAATTGATATGATTAAATGCATATACAAGTGACTTATTGAGGAAATATGATATGAATGACAGGTGATGTGTTGTTATTATCATCTTATAAGCAAGGATATGGTGTTACAGGTGAACATGAAAGTTGATGTTATGTGGGAAGACTTATGGATGGTTTATATTTATATTGCTTAAACGAGGAATTTTTTATCCATATGGATTTGGGAGTAATTGAGTTTTATACTAACTATTAGATTGTATATGTTTTGAGTGTAGGGTAAGTAGTTTGTTATTGTAATTATAATTATGGCTAAGGATGCGAATATAAATCTAAACGAGCAACTTAAGGATTTTACCCCACCTCGTAATCCTTCTTTACCACAGGGACCACCTAAAAATGACCTACTGCCACCACTACTTCCTCTAAATATGATAAATTCAATCCAATATGAACAAATGCTCGCAAATATGAGCACCATGATTCAGTAATATGGAGCTTTGATCTAGCATCTTATAATAAGTGGGAATGTTGTAGATCTAAGGCAACTAGAGGTCAAAGTGAGAGGGAATCGACCCCAAGAAGCTAATAGGCTTCTGAAATTTATCGAGGTAAATTGGTACTTCAAGGGTGAAATGGGAAAGCTCACTTTAGTTGTTGATTGGCTAGCATAGATTGAATGTAGTTTTGAAGGTTTTTGAGTTCTTGATAATCAAAAAGTTTTTTATGGCACTTTCTTATTGAAGATGGGTGCTCATGTTTGGTGAGACTCAAAGGCAAGATTAATAACGGGACCAATTGCTTAGTAAGTGTTTAAAGAGTAGTATAAGAAAAAATATTTTCCTATAAGTATGTAAAACCAAATAACTAGTGTGAGATTCTACAAAAATTGGTAAATAATTTATAATTGGTCGATTTGGAAATGGATTGTAAAATTTAAGTCAATTATATAAATTATCCAATTGAGCTTGAATTTTATTAAGAAATTAGAAATATTAGTAAAAATGATTTCGTGAGTTTAACTAAATGAGCCCGAATTTTACGATAAAGTTAAAAATATTAGTAGAAATGACCTCATAAGTTTAGAATTAAGAAAACAAAATAATAAAATATTAAATTATTAAGTTATATGTATATTATTAGTTATTTATCGGAAATGTGTAAAACAAATTCTAATAATTAACAAGTTACTATAAATAAATTACATGCGGTTATATAAATTAATAAAAAATAAAATTAAAAGTTTAGTGTTTGAGACACACTTTAGAAATTATGAATTATATCAATGTTCTTAGAATTAAGTTAAACCCTTATGACGAAAATAATAAAAAATTAAAAGAAATAGCTATATAGCTTTAATATCTTAAATTAAGCTTATTTATATATACAAGTTTGTTAGATTATTAAGTTTATCAAGTTTAATCGCTATAACATAGAGTTTCGTAATTTTAGATATAGCTTATGAAAAATCTTTTGAAATCAACTTCATAATCTTAATAATTAATATTAGTGAGTAAAATTATATATAAAATGTATATGAATATATCTCAAATAATTAATGGAACCTATTCATATATACAATATATTTTTAAAAAATGTATTTAGGGTCTTATTTTAGAACGTAAGACCAACGAAAAATTAATTCTAAATAAGACCAAATGGTAATGTGAGTCCCAAAAAAATTATAAGGAATAGTATTATAAAGTCGGATTTCAAAAATAAGTTGAAATACAACCAATATGAATTATAACATAAAATTTATCAAGTTAAATTTTAATTAGTCTAAAAATAGAAATTTTAGATTAAGTGTATAATATAATATTTTACTACTTTTGAAATATATTATAGAACCTTACAAATAATAAATCATGATAAAATTACACTTAAAAGATTATACAAAATTGTACCAACAAAAAAAATATATAACATATTCATCACAGCCTTAATCAAGGAGATGAAAATATCTATATATATGGCTTAAGCTAGATGTTAGACTAGATGAGAAAAGAGATGAAGAGAGAAAGTAATAGATCAATAAGAGAGAGATGTAGGCGAGAGAGAGAGAGAGAGAGAGAGAGAGAGAGAGAGAGAGAGAGAAAGAGAGAAAGAAAATAGAGAAGGAAACAAAGAAAGTGACGGAGAGAAGAAAGAAGGAAAGAAAAAAAGGAAAAAAGAAAAGAAAGGAAAAGAAGAAGGGGAAAAATAAAAGAGATTAGAAAACTCAATTTTTTTTATTCGATATTTTCAACCAACTTCGTTTTCATAATAATTATTTTTTTAATTAATATTAAATAGTTGTAAAAAAGATATATCCGTAATCTCATTATTTTCCTAAATGGAATATTTTACTTGTATAATTTCATAAATTTTTTCTTTTTTGAATTTTAAACATAAAATATTAATAGTTATATTTTTACTATTTCCATTTAATTACTTGTAAATGAGCTAGTTAAATATATATATATTTGTATAAATTATTTTTCCCCATATATATATAGTGTCATGCATTCAAATCAATATCTAATTAATCCCACTATCGGTATGTATGGCATAATATAATTAATTTTATATATAAGATAAATTATATATTGTACAATATTTTAAACGTAATTAGTGCTATTTGAAAAATATATACATACATTTTAAATATATATTACTTATTAAAATGATACTTTCATTAATAGTATTATGTTATATTATTATGTTATAATTATATATATATATATATATATATAATAAGGATTGCACGATAAGTAACATAGAAATGATGGTANACAATTTCATAAATTTCTTTTTTTTTTTCAAATTTTAAACTTAGAATTTTGATAGTTATATTTTTATTGTTTCCATTTAATAACCTGTAAAAGAGCTAGTTATATATATATATATATAAACTATGCATTTAAAACGATGTCTAATGAATCCTACTGTTAGTACATATGGTACAATATAATGATTTCATACATAAGATAACTTGTATATTTTACAATATTTTAAACGTAATTAGTACTATTTAAAAAATATACATACATAATATAAACATTTATTATTTATTAAATAATACTTTCACTAATAGCATTATGTTATAATTATATATATATATATATATATAAAAGAGTTAGACGATAAGTAATACAAAAATGATGGTACATATTCAACATGTATATATGTAACAGAATGATATATATATATTTAATAAAATTTTGATTATAAGTGTTATAGAACCTAAACAACTAAGTAAATTATAAACTTAAACTAAAAATAAGAAATTGAAGCTTATATGTAATAAGAGTATAAATACTAAAATAATATTTAAAATATCAGAGCGAATAACAACAATGTGACCCTACATCAAACTTGAGTGAACAAATTGGAGACTTCAAGTAAGTTTGGAATTAATACGTTACTATATTTCAGAGTAATGTTTTATAGTACTGAGAAACTTGAGATTATACTTAATTGTGTTTGATAGATAGTTAGTTTGCTTATGCACATGCCTATGCATGCGCGTTTTTAGGTTTAATTATGTGATTTTGGTTTGATGCTTTGAATTGTAATTGTTCGTCTTGGGTGAAAAGCTTAAACACCTTAAATTTTACGTAAATAAATATATGATTTGTAAATCTAAGTCGGACATACATTACAACCCTTTATGAGAAGTATTTAGGATTCTTCGACCAAATATCGATCCCTTTGAAAGAGATAGCATTGTATAGCATAATGGTCAATTCTTCACCTTTAGTTGAATTAAGTGACAAGATAGGAGGTTGTGGCAATAGTAAAGGTAGTGGTTTGAAGGTAATCATGAGAGGAGCAGTGTCTTTATAGCACAAGCCTAAGTTTGGTGGTAAGCTGCTGATATGTATGCTAAACTCCTCAACCCATATTAAAGTGAGTGTAGTTTCTCTAATCTTATGACGGATTAAACCATGTCGTGCAATAGCATTTATTTGTTGCATTACATTAAAATAATTGGTTAATAATTATGTTTATGCTTAATGTACAATTTTAAGTCCTTGTCAACTTATTGAACAATTGCTTGTGCACATTCCTATAAATATTGTTGCAGATGTTAGCTAAAAAGCAGCCTTATAATTACCTTGAAGCTTACAACTGTTGGATCTTGGAAAGTGAGGATATAAAATTGAGGATAAGTCATACTCTTGAAGTATTGGGCCTTATCTATAATTCTCTTAACAAAAATTTATGTATTACTTGAATAAAGTAAAATTAAATTACTAAATCTTAGTATGTATAATTTTATATTTTCGTAGGTAATTAATATGTTTAATCTATGAACTGTTTACTTCAAAGCAGATTAGTTAATAACGCCTTATGTAAATCAAGTTTAAAATAACAGTTGTAATATTAGTTTTTATCCTAGAATTGTTTACATAGCAGGACTGTTATGACTCTATTATTTCTGGGCATAACAACTAGGCAGTTATTTGATTTGAAAAAGGGTGCCATAAGTATAACTCAGTATGAAAATGAGTTTAATAGACTGTTATAATATGTATCTGAGTTGTATCGAGATAATCAAGTGTTAAAGAAGGGCCTTTTTCTTAATGGATTTGACCTAATGGTAAGGTGTAAGTCGATGGACTTTGAGTTTACTACTTATAATAAGGTTGTAGAGAAAGAGCAACAATCGGAGAAAAACTAATTATGCAAGAGCAATGGAGCAAGAGGTTAAGGGGAGTCACTCGATCTAGACCTACTTTTAAGAGATCATCTTCAGGTGCTAGTAGCAGTTTAGGCCAAAAGTGGAAAAAGCTGGTGGCAATGTCTAGTGGCCTTTTACAATCTAAAATGGGATATAATTTCTATAATAAGGATGAAAACATGAAATGTTAGAAATGTGGAGCTCAGCATTTTCCACGACAATATGCACATTTAAATGGCAAGTGTTATTTATGTAGAAATTTGAATCATGTATTAAGAAAGTATTCTAAGATGAAACTTGTGAAGTATTATAGATGTGGAAAGTCAAAACACTTTTCAAGATATTATAGGTAGGTTAGCCAAGGAGCTAAGAACTTTAGTGGAGTTGAAACTACTATAGTAATAGTATGGATCTTTGTGATAAAAAGTACAGAAGAGAATACTGAAGAGTTTGACAAGTGGATGGCGGAGTATTTTTATGATGGTTTTGATAATGATATGGAGATTGATGAAACTAAGTAAGGACTGGTGATAGATATGTAATTTAAAAACCCTTTTTACTTATAAACCGAATGTAGAATATTCGTTTCTGTAGATGAATATTAGGAATTGAAGAAATAGATAACCTTAAGTATCCATTCTAGTGTAGTTGAATTCTATTCAATAGCTCAAGGAATTTTCGCCATTGTTATGTTTTTTCCACTGCTTAAAGTGATTGTTATGACCACAAAGAAACAACAAATCCCAATTACAAATATATAAGAGCCAAAATTGCTAAGGGCATTCTACTCAACATAAACATTTAGATAATCTAGAATGCAATGTAGTGTATCTAAAAGCCTTAAGAAATGCATAGGAAAGAAGGTTAGATTAACCTTGAAAAAAGTGACCCAAAAATGGATTTGGCGTAAAGTTTTAGGATATGTCCGACCAAAGATTTTACCTACCCAATAGTAAAATCTTGTGAGTAAAGCAAAAACGGCCCCCATGGAAAGTACATAATGGAAATTTGTAACCACATAATAAGTATCATGTAGAGTAATGTGGAGCCTAGAATTTGCCAGAACAATTCCATTAAGTCCTACTATGGTAAACAAAAAGGTAGACCTTACAGTAAGTAACATGAGTGTTTTGTATTGTATCGAACCCCCTAACATGATAGCGATCCAACTAAAGATTTTGATTCTAGTGGGGACAGCTATGATCATAATAGCTGCAGTGAACACTAATTGAATAATAGATAACAATAGTATTAGTGCTTATTTCAAGTAACGTAATAATAAATGAATGAATTGCGCATGCATTGTTTGACACTAAAGCCTCATATTCATTTATTAGTTAAGAGTTTATATTAGGAAATGAAGTCAATGCAATTGAAGTTAAGGCTACTTATAAAGTGAGAACCTTTACTGGAGAGCAAGTGTTGACATGGAAAATAGTGGATAACAGACAATTTCAAATCCAAGGGAAAGAATTTCCAATAAAATAGATAGTTTTGCTACCAAAAGGCTATAATATTATTGTGGGAATAGGTTGACTATCTAAACATAATACTCAAATAGATTATCGAAATAAGAGTGTAATCTCGGATGAAAATAAGGTTGTATTTCAAGGAAAAACTAGAGAACATGGAATGAGATTATTGGTGGTTGAGGTAAGTAAGAAAATGGATGACATCACTAAGTCATGATAATTTTTTTGGACATTTGCAATAGAAGGAAAAAAAGAAATTTTGAGTGTGTTTAAGATACTTGTAGTGTGTGAATTTCCAAATGTTTTTCCATATGATTTACCTGGTTTAGCTTCGCATTGAGAGTTGAACTTAACTATAGATTTGGTTCCAAGAACTAAACCAATATTGAAAGCATTATATAAGATGTCACCAATGGAGTTTTAAGAGTTAAAGAAGTAAGTACAAGAGTTATTGGATAAGGGATTCATTTGACCTAATATGTCTCAATGGGAAGCATTAGTATTAGTATTAGTCATGGAGAAAAAAGATGAAACTATGAGGTTATGTATTGATTATAAGGAGATAAATAAATAAATAAAGTGACTACTAGAAATAAGTATCCACTATCATGAATTGATGATTTGTTTAATCAATTACATATGGCTACTATGTTTTCATGGATTGTTTTGAGATTTGGATATTATCAGTTACGAATTAAGCCTAAGAATATATCAAAAATTGCTTTTTAGACAAGATGCAAACATTATGAGTTTTTAGTAATACTTTTAGACCGACTAGTGCATTCGCGGTATTTATAGATTTAATAAATTGAATATATCGATCTTATTTGGATAAATTTTGTTATTGTATTTATTAATGATATTTTAATTTATTTGAAGCCTAAACCCCAAGATAGACATTTGTTGCTCTCTTGACTTTGAAACATATACATAAATAAACAATTCATCATAAACTCTCTAACATCATCTCGTCATTATTAGCAGGTTTTTGGGTTAAATCTTATTATTATTTTCAAAAACTATTAATATGCACCTTAGGATATGCTTGCAATTATTTTGGATACTGAATTATCACTAAAAAACTATTATCTAATAAATGGAAATTATAGTTGGTGAAGTGAGTAAACTCTACAACAAGGTTAGAAACAACTTGGTCCTTATTAATTAATTTATCAATCAAAATAAAGTTATATATATATTTTATCATCTCGTTTTTTATTTTAATGAAATCAATTTTATTTATCATCTTATTATTTATTTTTATATTTTTAAATAAATTTACTATTTGTTGAATAATTTAAATTTAAAAATGAATAAATTAAGAGAGAGGGGCAGGGAGAGGGAGAGGGGGGTAAAGGTGGAGGGGACTTGGACACCTACCTAATCAATTAACTGTCTACTCCCTCATCCGCCAACTATCCGGACAGGCCTTTATTACTCTGCCAGACCAGGACAACAGCAATATCTTCACTTATCGTCACTCTCTCTCTCTCTCCATACTTTGTTACTCCTATTGCAAGTGCAATGGCTACTCACTTTCTGGCATTGATCCTTAAGAACCCATCGAACCAGGCGGAATTCATCGTCGCAAAGCAACAACGACCTCCCAAATTCGGCGAGGAGGAATACGACTCCTACGTGGATTCTGATCTTTGGGACTTGCCTTCTACTCCTTTGATTACTAATATCCTTCCGGAGGGGGATCGACATAATACTCCGCTTACAATCGACGGTGCCGATTTGGTATCGGACAAGCTCGATTTGCAGCAATTTGATTTCGTTTCCACTCTCGAGAAGGTATAGCCATAATAAACCTACATGCTCATTCAACGTTTCGATAATGGTTGCATTGCATTTATATATAAATATCAAGCGCCTCATACATACATATGCCGGATTGAATTTCAAGTGTTTTTTGGTAAATTACTTCTAACATGGAATCTAAGAATTTGCTCTCTGAATTGCTTTCGGAGCAATGTGAAAAGGTTGGGTGGGGAAGAAAAAGAAATTGCTTCTTGTTGGTATTTATGCAAAAGAGAGAAAGGATTTATGGAGTTTCTTCTTTTTTTCTCTCCGCACATTCTCACTAAATAAGAACTAAATGGATGCTATGGGATCCTATTCTATCAAACTAACCAAACTGAGGTTTGTTATTAAAATTTTTAGGAAGCAATGATATATTTTGAAAAGATTAGAACTTGGGCGATAAGGCTTAACATTCATCGGTGCACTTTTTTGCTATACATTTTGAGTTGCTTCTCATGGAAGTAATAGCTGAATTTTGACCTGCTTATATCCTGGTAGATTTTAGGCTCGGTTGATTGTACTGTAGATCATATTGGGAAGTGGGGATTCCTGAAGTTTGTGGAAGAAGCTGAGTTTGGGCCTGGTCCCCCCAATCATTGGATATTCATCGAGGCAAAGTTGTCTTCAAAGAACATAGCTTTGGATGGTCAGTAATTTAGCACTGTTTTTCCTCTTCCTTCTTATTCCTTCTTTTGTTTTCTGGTGGTAAAGTTTGTAGACCATGCAATCTTGCAATTCCCACACCCTGTTATTAACAGAAGTCAATTGCTGCTGAATTGTTCCTGTACTTGTATGAGCTGTCGCACTTTGTAACTAGGTGAAAATGAAAAAGAATGCATTGCTATGTGCATTCAACAGTTTCATCTTCATTTGTTATCTCTCAACCGGAGCTTGCCACTTTGAGCATGATTTTTCTTTTTATGATGAAAATGCCTTTTACCAGAATTCCTATTCAATGGGTTTCTCATGATGGCTACTTCCTTATGCAGAAGAATACAAGTGGATGTCTTCAGAAAGATGTCTAGATGGGCTAGTGGAAGTAAAACAAGGTGGTGATCGCATTGGACCTTTGGTAGTTTTGGGCCTATTGAACGATATAAGACCACTCATGAAGTTTCAAGTACCCTCCACCTTACGCTACCAGGTTATCACTTGTAAATTTACACCCCATTTACAAATGTTTGGCCAGAGTAGGAGACAGCTCAAAAACCTGTGAGCCGAAAACGGATCAAGAGAAATAGGAATCAGAATGGAACTTCTTCTTCTTCTTCTTCTTTTCTTTTCTTTTATTTTTTTTTATTTATACACTTTCAGTTTTCAGTCCTGCTGAAGTATATGATGATTAATGAAGAACTTATTGAACAACTGGAACTCCCAAAAATATGTAACTATTTTTTAATATTTAGGTAAATGCTATCTACAGGTAAAAGTTCTTATTGTCTCAAGATTGAATTTTTTTTAATCATCTTTATTAGTGCAATCAAACCTACCTACTAATTTTAAAGCTTCTACTTGGATAAATTGCTCAGTATGCTAACAACCTCAAAAAGGGGAAAAAAATCCATACTCCTATCAGTTCCAATTGTTGTTCAAGATCTTGATACTCTAGTTGGTGAATCAGGTAAAATTAAATGGTCAGGTCCCTAGTAAGGCCTAGCTTCAAACTCAGCTCAACCATTTTGGTCTTTGAATCTGTGATTAAATATTCCCTTTTTTGGTTTGGATTTATTCAGGAATTTCGTTTTCAGAATTTTGAGGCAGAAATTTTAGTCAATTTGCAGAAATATTTGTAGTCAAATCAAATCATGCACACCACATCTTTTCCCTTCCTTTTTTTTTGATGAATGAAAAATTATAGAAACATGTATGCCTTAACAGTAAAAGTGGGGTAAAAAATAACACTAAATATGAAAAAGAAGGGAGGATGAATTAGAAGGTGGAAAGTTCCAAACTGGTTTTTTTCCAGATTTTGAAAGCTATAAAATCACTAAAGGCTTCTTTTGCAATTGGCATTTTATTTGTAGTATTAGTTCAAGAAAACCATTTCTCACTTTCACTCACTGATGACTGCACTGGGAGTAGCATCTGAGTTACTTTATTAATTACTTCTCTTCTTTACCATTATTTTACTTTCAGGAATATCCTCCTGGCGTAATTGTTATACCTATGGGAAGCAGGACAGCAAAGCCTTTTCGCACAACAAACTTGGTAGTCTTTTCACCTGAGAAGAATTCAAAGGTAATTGAGGAAGGCAGCTTTATTGCTTCTGCAGATGCATTGATAATGGATCCAGGCTGTCAGTCTCAATTCCATGAGGAGGTACATTGAGAATTTCATTTTACAATAATGTATGTCTTATGATCTGCTATCTAGATATGCATTCCCTTTTACAGGTTTATCTTTTGCTGTTATAAGAACAGTCATTTTAAGGACTTTATCACATTGTGGTTCTAGATTGACAACTGTCAGAAAAAAGTGAGAATACCGAGGTAAAAAAACTATCTAGATGTTGGGTTTTCAGGTCAGGCAGAAGCATGGTTTTCAAAAAAATTTCTAAAATCTTTTGATTTTTATCCAAAATCCTATAAGTGATGTATTGATCTGGAACGCAATCTAAGATTTGGATATAGGGTTTAAAGCTGGTGAAGCTAATAAAAGAATGTATTTTATAGGTTTTTGAGACATATATATTAAACAAAAGAAAAGGAACATGGATGAATCTTATATTGGATTTGCTTTACCAGAATATGGACAACTCATAGATTTGATATCGTGTATCAATCTATAAATCAAACTAGGTGTGACTAATTCCTATTGTCGATATAGCGTATGATCATAGAAAATAATTGGGCTGTTGAAGTGATCCAATATGACAAAGGGATCTAAGTAATAGGTTATTAAATAGACATGGATATGATGCAAGGGATCTAGATAATGGGGTTGTTCACCACAATCTTAACTAAAATTGATAAGAACCAAGATATTGAAAGAGAAATTCTAACAATAAAATTATCATCTTGGAACAAAAAAAAAAATAAAATAAAATAATCATAATATGTCTTCAAATGGTCTATTACAAAGCTTGCGGTAATATAGGTTTAAACATAGTCAAACTAAGACAAATAGACAACCAGGTCACAAGGGCAATTGAATGGGTGCTAGGGGTAATAAACTGAGTCTCTAGCTTGGTCAACTTCCCTTGTATCTTGGTCAACTCGGCATGCCCTGGTCCACCTACTCACTCCCTTGGTCAACTCAAGAGTGCTCTGATCAGTCCTATACATCAACACCCATACCAAATGAATTCAACTCAAGATTTTCCATTAGTAAGGATCCATTAAATAGCATAAAATTAGTCAACATGTATTTTATTAATCACAGAAATATAAAATACATTTATTTGCATCACATAACATTGACTAATGTAAATATAAGTAGCATTTAGAAACACTTACTTAGACTACAATGGATGTAGGCTAAATAAACCACTTGATTGGGAATTTCGTAATTGGATCACCACTTCCTCTTTATCCCCAAACCGCACTACCTTAGCTCAACCACCAATAAATATGCCCTCATGAAGATGCCACCACCAACCACCGACTCCAATCACTGTGTTAACACCCTATGCTGCCACCTCCAAAATCAAAACTGCACAAGCACAACTCACCCACTCAAGCTCGGATTTAATTTTATCAATTACAACCTATCCAAGATTAGATTGTGATTAGGGATTTCAAATAGAAATCCTCTATATTCCTACACATATAATTTGGCAAAGGGATTATTTAGTGATTATAGTGCTAGAATGCATCACACCAAAATACTTTGGATCTGGAAGTAGAATAAATTTGGAGAGAGGATGAATGAATATTGGAAAACAAAACAAAAGGAAAAAAAAAAATCATCATAGAGTGGGTGGTGATTGTACCACTTGTAAGACAAAGATTAATGCAGGTGGTGACTCATATCTAGTCCTAGAATCTACTAAATCATCCATTTGCCAACATAAGAGCAGTGAGCAAGAAAACACTTGCATACTCAATTCTAATTTCCTGGTTTGTATGAGCACCTTAACTTTTCAATCAACTCTAATTCCAAAAAATCAATTAATTTATTCACAATACATTAATTAAGCACTTAATTCTAATTCCAGTAGCTTAAATCAAGTTTACCTATCTCTATACGATCCTCTAAGTCTCTATTTACAGAAATCATACCATAACTAGGCACGGAATCTTTGAACACCTAGCCATGTCCTTTGAGCTACTTGAAACTATGGGACAAAGTTGTACAATCTAGACCAACCATGAACATGCACGTGATTATATCTCTTTGTTTCAATATTGTGGATTGATTCGTGCATATGATTGGATCATCATGAATTTGATCATATACTTGATTTATGAGGACAACTCAGACTTGGTGGATCTCGCCATAGCCATAAACTTTAGAGTCACTTATGCTTAACTAAGTGGCTTAAGATATATAATCCCTATATGAAAGATGAGCAAGTCCCATCTTGACTTGTTATTGCCGCTCGAAAGTGCTTTGGCCAATATCCAAACCACATTTTATGGGTGTCAAAGCATGGCATGATGATCTAAGGTCTTAATCACTTAGGTTTACTAAGGAGTGAATAGATGAAGCTTGCATGCATTTTTCCCTAAATATCGGCTTATGTCCAATGACTCATTAATTGGGGCTTGCCATGTGTATCACTCTTGAAAACAGATTCTTTTGTGAGTATGACCCAGATCAACATGTGAAATGCGTAAAGGAACTTGTAAAGTCTAGAAGAGGGTTGGATAATTTTACTAAACCTTAAAATATTTTCATCTTGCAAAAAGTTCTTACAAGATTATTAGATTACTGTAAATGCGAGAATTATATATATAATTTACATAGAAATAAATAGAGTAGGGATAGAGAAGATGACACAAAGATGTATAGAGTAGCTCAACTTGTCAGTTACTGTTCTCTCTTCCAGCTTTAATCCCATCCAAGTGTTATCCACTGCTTAAAATTTGTAAGTAATTATAAATCCCTTCTGACACAACATGGCAGTCGCAAATCTTCTTTTCTTCTAATACCCTTCAGAAGTCAATCCCTTCTTTTGATATTAAATAGAAAATACTCTACTTGCATATTACAGCAAACCTATCTAAGTTGAAACAAAAAGAAATCGATGTTCTAAGAAATAATCTATCAAAAAAACTCCAAAGTTTGAGCAGAAGCTCACAACTCTCTTGTAAGTTCCTCATGAACAACTATTCTTGTTAGAGTACATAGTATTATATAGCTTTTCTCAAAATGTCAAATCATTTCTTATGTGCTTCTCTCTTTCTTTCCCCCACTTCCTCCTCACGATAAGTTTGAATCTCTGTCAACATATATAGGAGTCCAGCAGCATATCTTAAGTTGAATTAACTTCAGATAAAATTTGTCAAGAACCTATTAGCATATGGTGTATTTTCAAATATATTCCTATTTCAAAATTATTGATTGACAATTTTACTTACAATAGTTTGATCTTAGGAAAAAAATATGTTTTCCTTACCTAAGAAAACTTGGTCCCTTTTAGAAGATATACGACTAATTTTTCATGCAATTTAGATGAATTAAATCTTCTAAATTTAAAAAGATTATTATTTTCAAAAATGACTTGGATATCTTGATTTCGACTAATTTTTTGTGCAATTTAGATGAATTAAATCTTCTAAATTTAAAAAGATTATTATTTTCAAAATTGACTTGGATATCTTCATTTCATTTCCTTAAGATAAGTTTTGAACTAGAAACTTCCATAATCTTTTAATATGAAACTTCATGAGTTAACTTATCTAAGCTTACGTGAAAATTTTCAAAAATAGATAACAGGTTAGGTGTAGAACCTGATGTAGTAGAGTTTGCTATAAAATCTTTCTAAATTTGTGAATAACAAGTCCTTATGAAGGTTGGACTTTGATAATCCATATAATTATTTCTTAATAATCTTGTAAGCTAGCTCTTCAAAATGCTTAATTGTGAATTCACTCTCGACATTTAGAGAGCTCCATTAGTAATTGAAAAATGATTTTGCCATTGTCAATATAGGGAACAAGATTGAAGACAAGTATATTTTTTGCTATATTGGGATTGGAGTGCAGTCTTACAAAGAGCGAGTGATGTTTCAATTGACGACAAAAACCAAATCCTATCTTTGTTAGGGTTTAATGAGGCTATTCTCCCTATCAAGTACCTTGGCGTTCCACTTATATCCACTAGGCTTTCTAAGGCACATTGCGCTATACTTGTTAACAAATTTGCTACTCAAATCAATCATTGGACCTTTAGAGCACTATCCTTCGCAAGGAGACTTCAACTAATCAAAAGTGTTATTTTCTCACTCTAAGTATATTGGTCTTCTACTTTTATATTGCCAAAAAGTATCTTTAAAGAGCTAACCACAAGAATCAAGCGATTCTTGTGGAATGAATCGAATGAAGCAAGGGCTAAGGCCAAAGTTACATGGGAAGATGTTTGCAAACCCAAAAAAGAGCGTGGTTTAGGCGTTTTGGAGCTTCCATTATGGAATAAAGTAGCTCAATTGAAACATATATGGAACCTATGTTCTAATGATGGGAATACTCTTTGGCTTAGTTGGATTCGATTGAAAATTTGAAGGGTTGCAACTTTTGGTCAATGTTAGCCCTTGCCTAATGTTCATGGTCTTGGCTTAAAATCCTTCAAGCACATTCGTAGGCTCTCTCCTTATTCTCTTAGGGAGTGGGGGATGGACAAAAGATCTTGCTTTTGTTTGATTTTTGGCATCCTAAAGGTTCTTTAGTAAGTTGGTTAGGAGAAAGAGCCATCTATAACTTGGCCTAGGTGAAAGATGCAAAGCTAAGTTCTACTATTAGTGGAAATATGTAGGCATAGCCCGAGGGAGACACATGGTACAACATTAAGTCTCACATCCCAGCATCCATGACTCCTAAAGCGAATTTGCTTGACATTTTCATGTAGAAGTAGCATCCATCATCTCCTTTCATAATTCGTCAAGCATATAACTATCTAAGGGGTCAACATGCGAAAGTTACCTGGTACAAAGTTATTTGGAATAAGTATAACATGCTATGTCATTCTTTTATGCTATGGTTAGAAAGGGCAACTCACTTGGGATAAACTGGTTAGCTAGGGCATCATTGATCGGAATTTTTGTCTTTTTTAGCAACAAAGAGGAAAACCATACGTATCTTTTTATAAAACATGAATATGCTATGGCTATTTGGTTAAAGGTATAAAAGGTCTATAACATACCATATATGGAAATCATCTAAGCTACATCAGTCAAGGAGTTAATACTCATATTGGGCATGTTTGGCAATACCCAGAGATGGAAAATTCTTTCAATTTTTGTTTATATTTTATGGAAAGAGAGAAATAGTAGAAGATTGAGTGGTGATCCCACCCAATAATTGATATTAGCTGGGAAGATTTCGTGCTATATAGGCTCTTGCTAGATAATCTCTTTTTTGTATACATGCTATTAGGCTACTAAGTGATTGATCCAATCAATTTTTTGTGCATGATGACTGGAACAATTTCTTAGTATTGTCTTCTTGTACATTCTTCTCTTTCCATTTTAATGAAAAAGATATATACTGACATTACCCAAAAAAAATATTGGGAAAAAGATATATACTGTGATTACCCACAAAAAGGTACATGATTCATAACAACAAGGCATGATCTTGTTCTCATGTTTTCTCTAGGCACTCACTTGATCATGAGCCTTTTTGCGATTAAAGTAATGTTGGTAAACCCTCTTGCACAACTAGCTATACTCAAGCACCAATGTGATATATTAATTTCATGGGCTTTGTTAGAAATTAGAGCTAGCAAAAATCACGTAATAAACTACGCCTTTAATAATCAAACTCTCATTAAAACTTTGTCTAGTATCTTGGCACTATGTGCATACATCAATAATGGAAATAATTAGATTGTATTTTATCATATTTTCCTCATGGATCAACATGTAATGCTGAAAGTCCTAGAATATGTTACCTTCCTGTATTAGTGTCTAGTGACCACATGTGTTGCTTACTTATCCTTATAACGCTTGTATATGGCGTCTTTGCAAAGTGGTGCAATCTATATATATTGCCACAGCAATTCAAGTACATATCAATTAAGGATGGAATATCCTAGATACCCATGTATTTGTTTGTGGTTTTGGTATTATTTTGATAATATTCTATTGATGTTACCAGCTTGCAGATATTGTTGCTTCTTTGCCAGGAAAGTTAATCGTCTTTATCACCCACCATCACGTTGATCATGTTGATGGTACATTTCTTGTGCTACTGATATGCTTTAGCCTTCATCATCTTTTGGCAAATGCCTAATGTACTAATATATTAAGAATGGCCTAACATTTTGTTAAAATTACCCATTGAATACTTCATCCCATTATGTGATAGGGGAGAAAAGAACACCATATGTTAAATTGATGTTGTTTCATGTGTATATTTTACTGTAATGATAGGATTCTGTGTGAATATTATTTAATAGCTTATATATTTGTGGATATCCAATTTTGCATCTCTTAGCTGTATATTCTTTCTACCATGCAATGCTTCTGCTCGCATATGCATTTAATAGAATGATTGGGCCAACAACAGAGATATGTATTGTTAATTATGCATGTACCTAATTTATAGCACAGAACTGTTTTAATTAGTTTTATTCTCAAATCATTGTCCTAGTTCTAAATCAAAATAGATGAAGGATTGTTTATTTGCCAGTTTGTGGAGAAGTTTTAACTTGAGTTCCATTGCCCATGTGCAGGTTTATCAGTCATCAAAAGATGCAAGAAAGATGCTATTTTACTAGCACATAAGAATACCTTGCATCGCATAAGAACAGGTAGATATACTTATTAGATACCATTCTATTGATCTATGTTGCTGCATTCGTTTTTTTTTTTTTTTATCACATGCAACTATAACATACGACTTATTTGCTAATTTTATCAAATGAGCAATTTGATGCATGTCAAGAAAATAATGTATGTACATATAGGTAGAGCTGCTAATTTGCTGTTCCAGTCTTAATATGTACTACTAAAAGTTTGAAGTGATGCATATTATTACCTTCCACAAGATGTAAAAGATTTAATCAATCTTGTATAATGCAGATGATTGGCCTCTGAACTCTATATCTATTTTTGGAGGAGAAGATTTATGTGTCAATGGGGAAAGATTAAGTATCATTTTTGCACCGGTACATATTTTTTAGATATAAGTTTTTCTGGCTATTGTTTTGGCATCATAGGATCTGGTTTTTCTATTAACTCAGTCTCATATTTGAGGTCTAATAACTGAAGAAGATGACCATAGATACTGATAAAGAATGATTGATTGATAAGACTGGCTCAGTTAACAATTAAAAAAAAAATGAAGGGACAATTATTCTAGTAAATGTCAGACATGGAAGTACTCATTATGATCATGCTTTTGCAAATAGGTGGGATTTGAGAAAACATTCCTATTGCATTGATGTGCGATGAAATACCTATCTAGTGTGTCCCATTTCATACTCGATATCTTAAGAAAACCCTTTAATGCACTGATACAAGTATTGGGCTAGATGTGAGCTCAAAGCCCAAAGAAACCCCCAATATTACTTGTATGCATGAGGAAGACTAAGGAGGAAGATAAGACGGTGGTTGTCTAATGAATTGTAGATTTGCTAATGGTTCTGCAATTTGATTGTGCAAGGGAATACAGATAACAATAGATTAGAAAGGGGGTTGATTCTAGCATGTTTTTCCTTCTTCCGCTTTTTGTGTAAAGGAGCATATTGCTTTGATTTAACTAATGAATCTAAAAGCTTATTGCAAATTTACAGGTTTAAGCTTTTAATAGGGTTGGTTTTAGTCTAAACACAAATGGTATGAAGGCAAGAAATCCTGATTTTATGCTCCTGCATCTTATTTACTAGATTTAATTAAATAGTATACTTGATGGGCTTGAGTTAAGTACTAGATAAAAGTCTATACCATATTTATAAGTTTAAACTTTATATTATTAGAAAGCTTTACAAAAACTGTGTCACGTTTAGTACGTAGGAATGATTTCAAATAAGATGAATAATGTAAATTGAAATAGAATTGAATGGAATTAAAATTGGAATATAATAGATTCATTCTTTTATGTGGAAATACCCATGGAATGGAATGTAATAGGATGTGCTTATAATAGTATTTGTTGAGAACACAATTAACTATTGAATGTTATAATTAGTTTAAAGATTAGATAAGTAATTTCAATTAATGATAATTAATGAGGGTGGGATGAAATCGTGATTCAACCCTCTTAATAAGAGAATCGAATTTCCCTTTCAAGTTAGAATTGGCGATTTCAAGGAATAGTGATGAATTCACCTTCTAAAAACACTTTCAAATATCGGAAATGAATAGAATCTAAAATCGCAATTGTATTTCGGGTTTATTTTCGCATATCAAACGTAACATTAAGTAATATTTTGAAGGATTTAGTGGAGGGAATTAGATTAAGTTTGCTTTTTTTTTTTTTAATTTTTTGGCTAAAATTTTGTATTGAGTTGAATCAAACTCATATGGCAGAGATTCATCAGCAACTGAGTATAATTGATGAACCAAAATGTATGATGGAGAAGTTTCTTTTCTAAATAGATGACAATGAAAGTATAGAGATGATCTCCAAATCTGAAATTTCTGTTTGCCATACCTTCCTTAATGGGACGACTACTTCAAGGAAATAATGTTAGCAATAGTTACTTATTCTTTAACCATAAATGTGAGTTTAATAATGGAGGAGGATTGATTTTTAGCTGCAAAAAGGATTAAAGTACCGATATTTGACAAAACTAATTTGATTTGTTGGATTGTTGAAATAGAGCAATGCTTTAAGGTTCAAGATACCATGTCTATGATGAAGATTTAATTGCTTTTATGTGTCGGAAGTCTGAACAGTCAATTTGGTTTAGAATGCTGCAAAGAAGAATTCTACATCTAGCATGAGAGATGTTGATGAAAGAGATGTTGAAGTGTTATAGTAGTAAAATGGCTATTGATCCATATGAAAAGATGCTAGTTGTACATCAAGAAACGAACATAGAGTTATGTAGGGGAATTTTAAGTTGCAAATGCTAGAATTTCCAAACAATTAGCTGTTGGGATACGATTTGAATGGATTGAAGGAGGAAATTAAGAGAAGAGTTTGGACTCATGATGCCATAATGGTGGCAGGAGCTATGGATTAGCAATAAGATTGAAGATAAGTCGAGTGATGATCAACAATAATCTTTTATGATTCATAGATCCAAAATTGTAAGCGCAAGTAGTTTGTGTGAGAGATAGAGATCATAGTGGAGGAAAACAAGAAGGAAGGCTGAGTTATGGAAGTTGGGATACTCATGACATATGCACTCCAATGAAAGAGTAATAATGCAAGCGAATCATTTGGAGGAGGTCATTTGTAATAGATCATTGGCAATGTGAATTTAAGTGCTAATCAATCACCTTGAACTCATAGAAACAAAGCGTCCACTAATCATTGAATAAAGGAAAACCCTCACAACAACACTTAAAGTAAGTTCTTGGTGATGATGGAAAACGGGCTGTATGTATGTTGTTAGCAATCCTATCGTCCTTTGCATTAATGTTTAAACTAAATTCTAAATTGCAATAGTGTATAAGAGAAAGGGAAAATTCCTAGCCAACTATCTTTCTCTTGCTGGTGTCAAGTTTTTGGGAATTGAATCAATAGTTGACTACCCACCAAAAAAAAAAAAAAAAATTCTAATTGCAGTTTTAGAGTATTACTAGGAATGAGATGTTGAAGAGTGGTGAAGAGTAGAGGTATGTGTGGTCTAACCAAATAACGTAATACACTCTTGATCAAATGTTCATGCCATGGAGTTTTCATTATATGCTATTAGTGAAATTACAAAACCTAAGACTATGAAGCCATGAGCTAAGCTATGGACCAACATTTTCAAAGCAATGATTGATATTAGAGGTAGTACTGACCTTGTTTTGCCAAAATTAGTTGCATCATGGGTTGGAATATCAAAGAGATGCCTAATTTTAGAGTGTGTTTAGGAGTTGTATTCGGGGGATCATGTAGAAGTGTGCCTTTTAAGTTGGGGAATCCAATTGTAACAATGAATTGTTATCTAAGATAACCAATTTTGAATGTACATCAATTTTAAGCTTGGGGGAAAAGAAGTGTGCAGTTCAAGGGAAACCCTAATTTGGTAAGAGCACTTATAACTCTTCGATGCTTATGAAAATGGGTAAGACTGAATCTTTTGGATTCTGTTACATGATTCTTTGAGAAAGATTGAGGAATCAGGTCTCCATGAAGCCAAAGAATTGTATAAGTTGTTGGTATGGTATGATAAAGTATTTCTTGAGAAGCTTTGTTTGCCACCAAGTTTTATAATTGATCACAGTATTCTAATTAAAGAAGGGTGTTAACTTATGGATGTTTGCCCATATTAATATGCACATGCTCTAAAAGATGAATGGAATGCTTGTGACAATAATGCTAAGTGTAGGAATAATCTAACCTAGCCTTAGTCCTTATTTGAGCCCTCTAATGTTAGGGAAAAAAAATGATGGTTCATGGAGATTTTCTATTGATTGTGTTGCCTTGAATAAAGTGACTATTCCATGAAGTACCCAATTTCTATTATTAATGAATTACTTTGATGAGTTCAATGGTACCTAGTTTTTCGAAAACTGACTTGCATGAAAGGTACAATCAAATCAAAGTATAAGCAGGAAATACTCCCTAAATAGCTTTTGCCCTCATTAAGGCTATTGTAAATTCTTGGTTATGCCTTTTGGTCTATGAAAACACTAACTATGATACAAGCAACCATAAATGACTTATTCAAGTCTTTTCTTTAATATCTTTTGTGTTTTTATTCTTCAATGATAAACTTATTCGTAGATGGTCTTCACATTGGCAACATTTATAGTTGGTGTCGAGTAAGCTATTAGAACATAGTTTATAACAAATCAAAAGAGATACTCCTTCGATCAAGGATCTCTTGATGAGGCACAAGGATCGCTTGATGAGGCATGTGCTTTTGGCAAAAGGAGTTGTAGTGTATCCTTCAAAAAGTTTAAGAAGCATTAAATTTGCTTATTCTGAAGACTTCAAAGGGGGTGAGGAGCCTTCTTAGACTTGTAGGATATTATCAAAAGTTTATTAGGATCATAGGAAAATTGGATGTTCTTTAACTGATTTAATGAAGAAAGAAGCATTTAAATAGAATTCTGAAGCTAAGGATGTTTTTTATGCTTTGCAACAGGCCTTGCTATGCTAAATTAAGGGAAGGATTTTGTCATTCTATGTGATGTGTCGTGAAGTGGTCTTAGAGGTGCCTTAATGTAGGAAGGAAAGACAATTGCTTTCTTTACTAAAGCACCTGCTAATTGAACTTTGGCTAAGTTTTGGCGTAGTTTATTCAACACCGGTGAGCTCATCCGTTGGGTTGAAAATTTGTGAAGTATTACATTAGCAAACCATGACTCTAGGTCATCTGAATTGGTTGTCCAAATTACTAATTGAATTAAAGTACAAGGCCTAGCATGACAATAGGGCGACAGTTTTGTTGGTGATTGAATTTAGTAGCACTTTTACCCTAGTATTGCTGGATTTGGTCAAGATAGATGAGGAGATAGCTGCAGACACAGAATTTGTAGCCATTAGGTCACGACTTATTCATGACTCCCAGAGCATGGGAGAATTTGTTCTGAATCCTTTGTGATAGATTGGTCTTACCAGCAAAATTGTTTTATTCTAGTCATCTTGCACTTTCATTTAACACCATTAGGGGGCCACTTTGGTGCATTTCCCATGTAGAGAAAAATTGCCAACAATGTTTATAAATAGCAATGAAGAAAGATGTTTCAGCTTTGTGGTTGAATGTGAGGTGCAAAGAAGGGATAAATATCAAGCTGCTACCCAGTTATTTGCTCCAGCCTTTGCTTGTCTCTTCACTATATGGAAGACATAGCCATGGATTTTATTACTTGACTACCTGAATCATGAGGCTTGATGTTAACCTTGTCATGGTGGATCATTTGACTAATGTGCTACATTGTGTCACGGTCCGAGGCTTTCCTTAGCACACAAATAGACCGTACGGCGCTTACTATCCTGCCTCTGCAGTAGTAAGCAAGCCTAACTCGCACGCAACGCTAGCCAATCAGGCCTAAACCTGTAAGCAACACAACCAAGGAAGAAAGCCAATAGATTATAAGGGACACAATATCGAATAGAAAAAGGAATAGCATACTTTTATTAATTCCGACAGTATTACAAGGCTACAATGTGTGTGCACGGGGGTATAGTGTATGTATCAAGTGCCGCCGGTCGTGATCAACCAACGTGGTGAGTAAGAGCTTCAATCCAGAAGAGTACTCACACCCCCGTAAAGAGCTTTACGGACATTATTGGGCCTGGCAGGAGTAGACATTAAAACTGGTGAAATGGCACCACTTTCTAAAAGTGGAAATTGCTAATAATAGTAAGGCCCTATCTTACACAATAATAAAGTCCCCTCCTTATGTTACAATATGTACAAAACAATGGCCCCTTGTCATAAATGTATCTTACAAAAAGGGACCCTGACACATTGCATGCTTTGGAGCATTCATTTATGGCTAAGGGGGTGAGAGAAGCTTTTGCAAGGGAGGTGATATAATTGCATGGATCCCTCAAAGAATTGTTAGTGATCGAGATCTATTTCTGTTAGAAACTTTTTAAAAGAACTTTTGTGCCTCCAAGGACCTAATTAACTATGAGATCAGCTTATCATTTTGAAATTGATAGCTAAAACAATAACTTAAATTGATGCATTTAGACTCGTTTAAGAAGCTTCACTTTTGAGCAACTAGCTTCTTGGTGATATTTGGCTGAATATTGTTAAACACATTCCATCACTAGATGGCAAATGCAAACACCTTATAAGATTGCGTATTGAAGATCCCCTCCAACCTTTGTGATATGCTCCTTGCATAACTTTGATTGAAGCTTGAAGCTGTGGGCAAAGGAATAAGTGCCATGGATGAAGCCCTTCATCTACTTTCGTACAGTCTTCTCTATTGGTAAAGACTGCTAGCTATTCTATGCTAATAACCATCACCTTGAAGTGGGTTCCCCCCCTCCCTTCCTCTCTTGAAGGGGTTTGGGTATATACTTAAAACTATGACTGATACAACTAGGGTTCACAAAATCAATATAATGCAATAGAAGGAATGCTTACTTGAATTGAAAGATCAGTCCTTATAAAGCCAATCACCATCAAGGGTACTTCACAAGTTGAATTGGTAGAAGTGTTCAAGAGAGTGCTCCTCTCTACTCAATTCTATTCCTTCCAGCCAACGTAGCAACCAAAATCCTAACTGTCTTCTGACTTTCCCAACTAACTATTTATAGTGTCCTCGTCAGCTATAATTACTAGACTACTCATCTAACTCTACCTTACTAACTCTTATACACTCTACTACAATTATACAATTACTATAGCTTAACACAATAGCATACACGCACACATCCAACACAGTATATCACAGCATGCACACACTCATCACACTCCAACACAGCACTCACACACATACACTACAACACCCTATCTCCTCTTATACAGATGAAGTAAAGGCTAGTGAATCCTTGGAGTCATATCAATGACCCTATTGGTAGAGTTTTGAAGAGGATCAAAGAGAAGTTGGTATGGTTCCTACTAGGTGTAGTACACATCGGTGCTGTTGCTTCTGCTTTTAAGGCTTCTTGATGGGGTGTGAATTCATTCAAGTATTTTGGATCTCTCAACTTAAGAAGGCTTTGGGGGCATCTATTGGAATGGAGATATTACCTTAATGCATTTGCCAACTGCATGGCTCTACTATCTCTCCGGTTTTGGCCCAGTGGGAGAGCAAATCTGAGGAAACGGCTACTTAGTTGAGGATTCTTTGGGTAGATTCCCAAATTTCACCTTAGGGACAAGGCAACTTCTCATGAGGGAGGTATTGATACAAGCGGTAGGCAAGATGTAGGCTTGAAAGCCCAGAAACGCTCCATTTCACATGTATACCCAAGGAAGACTAACAAACGAGAAGCTAGTACTTGTTTAATGGAGTTCAGATTTGTTAGTGATTCTGCAATTTGATTGGGCTGAATGGCGAAGAAGATAGTCGATGTAAGGGAGGGCATGGTGTTTTCATTCTAGCACATATTTTCTACTTCTATTTCTGTGTTCTAACTCTAGTTCAATAGCTCAATCATCTATGCTTTTTTCCTTAAATCAATGAAAGTTTAGCTTCTATTCTGTTAAATAACATTTATGCCAAGAGTATTTTCTCTTTTGTTTTGTCTCATTCACACATCATTATCCCACCAAAACTATTTGAGGCACCATTTTGTGCAATAAACGTATTTTTTCTTCTTTGTTATTACACCCAACATTGACTGAAATATCTACATTTCTTTTTTTGTCACTGATTGTCCTATGCTTGATTTGCAATTTCTAATGTATAAGCAGCTTTATTGTTGTGCATTTTCAAGATATTTGTACTGTCTTGTAAATTCAGGGACACACAGATGGCCATATTGCTCTTCTGCACAACAGCACTCGAACGCTGATTGTTGGTGATCACTGTGTAGGGTAAGATAATGACAATGCAATTCTTTTCTCTAGCCATTTGAGAGACTCTTCATTTACTGAAAATTTACTGAAAGTCTATCTTCTTGTTTGGAATTTTGTTATCCACGCCTGTGACTTACTATCAGCGCATCTTAATGAAGTTTTAATACACGCCATCTTTTTGACTATATGATTGCTAAGCTCGTTGGAATCGTTTTAAATTACAGCTTGATGACCTGTTTCAAGCTACAAGAGCTATTCTTTTGTCTTTTTTCATGCTTTGTCTTATTATGTTGAAGGATTGGTCTTAAAGTAGCTCATTTTAGGCATGATGGTTGAAATTGCGACTTAACTCGTGCTATCATATGATTTTACGTTTTTATGAAGATTTTCTGAATTAAAACAGATGTACACTCATTTAGATGTAGTCTTGTGATGGAATTGCTAGTGAAAACGTTATAGTCAATAGAATCACAAATTTATGACTACTCTAATGGATTCCACATCTTGTATTGATTTGTGTCTAATGGGGTACCAAAACTTTAAAAAACAATTGGGCTTCTACATTTAAAAAAGCCCATAAAACCAATAGTGAAACCACATAATATTTAATTTTTTAACCTAAAAAAAAAAAAAGAAAAGGAAAGGAAAAACCAGACAAATCAAAAGACTTGTTAGGAGTAGATTAGAGATTTTAACATTACTCATAATCATAGGAGTAAGATTCAAGATAGTTTGAAAATTCATGACATTGATGCTATTAAAGATTAAGTATTGATAGATACTTAAAAAGACTTAGAATTAAAAGATATGTGATATAATTGGTAGTAGTATCAATGACATCACTATTGCCAATAATGATGTTGGCAATGTTGACAATGATGATGACAATGATGGTGATGGTGACGGGAAAATCAGTGGTAGTTTTGATAAAGATAAGGCAACTAATTATCTATTTTATCATTATTATTTATGTCATAAAGCAATTTATATTGGTACTTCTATTATATTTTATTTTTATGTAGCATAATGTTTTTGGCTTGATTACTTGTACTACAATTTATATAGTGACTAAAATTTATGCTAAATTTCTTTTTTTCCATTTTAAGTTTTTTATGGTTGTTGTATTTACAATTTTACAAAGCTAAGTTACACAAATTGTAGAAACATCTGTTTCTATGTTCTCATTTTACTTTTTGGTTCCACAGAGCTTTTAGGTAGAATGGTGACTTTGACAAATTCTAAGGACTATTTTATTCAGAAATTTCTGTTAATTCTTCTGTGGGATAATTCCAGCTTAAAATTCCTCTATGCATGTTTCAATAAGATTGCTTTTTTGTCTTCTTCTTTGTGTGATGCAAGTATCTGTTCATTATTGATTGCCATCAATTTCCAGAGTCTTTTTTATGTTATACAATAATCTTTATTCTTCCATCTTTATTCAATAGCATTAGTGTACTGCTGACATGTCTATATTCTATTTCAGCAAAGGAAGTGCTACCCTTGACATAAATTCTGGTGGGAGTATGGCTGTAAGTGCATTCTGATGTTAAATTCAATTTTATCTATCCTTTTCCCCCCATTTCTAATGCTCCATAGAAAGTCCATCAAACTTGTTCAAATGCTTCCATTCCTAATGTGAGAACTTCTTGGGGTTTTCTGTGTTTGACTGTAACAGATATTCTATTTGTACATTTAAAATATAATGGACAACAATCTTCTATTTGGAAAAACTGAGGTTAAAAGTTTCACGATGATATAGATATTTGAGTCATTTCTTTTTATGTGATATAGATATTTGAATCTATTCAAGAATCCATAGTGGTCAAGAATCTATATCATTGTGGTCAATGATATACCCACAACTTTTTAGTTTTTCACTTACCAAGTCTAACATCTGTGCTACTTCTGTATGTAATGTGGTGTAATGACCCCATAGATCTTTTAGTGCAAGTTTTGCATTGTATTCCAACCAACAGTTACAATAGCAATAAGGCTTCTAGTTTTAACCAGAAGGGTAAATGTACACCAAAAAAGTTGGGAGTATTCATGTAATATCAAAGCTTTGTGGGTGCAGTGGATGTGATTTATCCATGTTCAATCTGCTGACATGTCTATGGTGTGCTTTACTTTTAAAGTAACTCTCCTGATGGTGAGCTGTCTAGGAAATAATAGAAAATAGATTTTCTTGGCATACCTTCAGTTTTTTATTTGTTTGATATACAGCCTGCAACAATTACTTCATTGGACTTTCCATTGCCTGATCAAACTTCCCTCAAACAAATTTTCCACACGCCCAACAAAAAGGGGGAAAAATATCTATACACCAGGATATAGTCTCTGTATTAACTCTTGTTTAGCTCTTGAGCTGCAAATATAAGCTTTTAATGAAGTGCTTTTTTTTGTCTCTTTTTCCTTGTCATCATAGAAGGTTTACTAATTGAAGCTCTTGTTACAACAGGATTACTTTCAAACAACATATAAATTCATGGAGTTGTCCCCACATGCATTAATTCCTATGCATGGAAGACTAAATCTGTGGCCGAAACACATGCTTTGTGGTTACTTAAGGTATGGAAGCAAACTGGCTCACTTTCTGTTGTTTGTTCACCCAACTATCGAATTCTAGCTGAACTGAGTAAATGACACCTGGATCACTCTTGTAGAAATCTCTACATTGTGGCTCCTGATCTCATTTGTTATGTATTCTTACAGAATCGATGCATTTTCCTGTTACTTTTCTAAATTTGATCTAGATGATACCCAATTTTACTTGCAGTTTCTAAAATGGCCCATTCTGTATCTGATCTCATTAAATCATGTCAACCATTTTAGTGTCTAATGTATGATCTTCATACAATCATTACTTTGGTGTTCAGGAATCGGAGAAGGAGAGAGGACTCTATTCTGAAAGCTATAGAAGGTGGTGCTGAGACATTGTATGACATTGTTGCAAATGTATATTCTGAGGTTGACCGCAGCTTGTGGGCTTTTGCTTCCTGGAATGTAAGGGTTCACATAGATCACCTGATCTTGCAGGATAAGCTACCAAAGGTATCAACCAAGCTTTAACTGTCTTAGAATGATTATATTCCTATAAATGATATCATGGCAGTCAATTTTCTTTCTTTTTGTTCATATAAATAAACAAAGGCATCAGCCAAGCTTGTGCATGACCTGATGATTAGCCATGATCAAAATGAAGTCTGGTGGAACAGACTAAAAAGATGATACTTTTGCCTACATGGATATCTTATCTGAATTGAAAATCGTTCCTTAGTTGGTCTATTCTTCCATCTGTAAGATCATGGTTTTATCCTCATGGAACTGGGTCAACTGTGCAATCCAATTTATGGGCCAGTATTGCTTGGATTCTTTATGTGATTACCGGTGCTTCATTTTTCCCAATATAGTAAAATCGTACTGTGGAATTTAACCTGTAAATAAATCAAAATAGAACCTGTAGTGTAGGTTGCTCATAGCATGTGAAAGTGAATTAAGCATTTAGGTTGCATTTCTATTGGAAATATTTTATTTGAAAAATTAATTATGAGAAATTTAGGTGTTATTGTTTTGTGGAAGTTTGTGTTGGGTGTAGTGGGATATTATGTTGTTGCTTACTGTGGTACTTGTTTCATGGAAGTTTCTTCAATATGCTCCCATGTGGCACTTAGACACTCTAAAGACTACGAGTATGCTGAGTCAATCTCATAATACACAAAAATTTAGGGAGAGAAAGTAGTGAAAGATTACTTTTCACTATGTAAATAAATTATTTACCAAAAAAGGAAACTTTTTTATATGTAAGTAGCCATCTCAAATGAATAGCTAAGATTATTTCAAGTGAATGACTATTAATAAACTACACCTACACTACTATAAATACCTCGACCTACTATTATCTACTACATCTATTTAAAGGCATCAAAGTAGGACACTTATAAAAGTAAGACTTCCCAACTTCCCAATAGACCTCAACTCTAAACCACATCTAACTAGGCCATTTTGAAACTAGGCCATTTTGATCGAGGCCTCAATGGGGCTACAAGCCACCGAGGTTTTGAATAATTTTTTTGCGAAATTCTCCCCTACCTAATTTGGCAGTGTTTTTGTCACATTTTCGACCTCAGACTCTCAGTTGGCTTTTGTTCTTCTTTAGTTTTTTTAATGATATCCCATTCCTTCTTATAGCAATAATATTTCCCAATAGATCAACTTTGTTAGGCTAAATATGGTGCTTTAGTATTGGCTCCACTACCAAATTATCTCAATCTATAACTTTGATGGAACTTTAAAAGTTTTAACTTATTGTAGCAGATTATGCGACTTTCGGTTTTTCCTCTTTGTTTGTGAATCCCCTATTGAATTCGTTCTCTTTCTCTCCCTCTATTGATACCAATCAAGTTGCTTTGTCATCATCATAATTCATATTGCCATAAAACACCTCATAGCTTAGCCCCGCCTTCCTGATCACCGATATCAGACAACCGGACTTTCTATTGAGCAAGCAAATAAGAAACAGTTATAGAATTGATTCAATTAAAAAAAGTCCATACTTGTGACAAACTCGAAATCATTGATATGAACTATCTCTATTGTTTCTCTCCTTTGCCAACTTCCAATGCTAAATTTTACATTTTTAGCAACTCGTTATTTTAGGATTTCTTTTGGAGCTTATTGTCTTGAATTAGGTTTTGCTCCTCTCTACCCTTCAACCAATTTTATTGTCAACATCCTTAAAAATAAATGAATATGTGGCTTCCTTGTCTATCGTCACATTCATCTTCTTTCCGACATCCATACTTCACCACATACAAAGCCTTTGTGCTTATTGATGTCTTGTGATTTCATAGCATAGGAGAGTTGTAATGTGCCAAATTAGGCCTTCTCTCCCTCATCCAACTCACCCACTGCCATTAGATCAACTAGGTCTTCCTCTTTAGGTATGCTTAGGCGAAGTGTGGTCTGTCATAGATGTCTCTACTTTGCCTTTCCTCCTTGATAGACTTGGAGATTGGTTACGACTCTCTCCTCCTCCTCTTTTCTACTAGTTGGGGACCTTACATCCCACTTCTTGAATTCTCGTAATCCTTTGGCGATAACAATAGCCTTAAAGATGTTTTTTACTCTTTGCCACTTCAGAATCTTCAACATAAGCTTAGAAAATTATTCTACGTACTACCTTACATCAATCTTCTAGGTAAGGTAGCAAAGCCATATCTTAGGCTTCCTTTTGGCATTTTGGGGATAGAATTGGTCCTAAAACTCTTGAACAAACTCCATCCAGAAGGTAATCTCACTTATTCTTCTCCTATATTTAACCTTGGCTGAGTTTCTCAAGTACAAGGCTATAGTCCATACTTTACTTGCATCCCCCACAAGCCTTGTACAGGAAATTGTTCACTTTTCTTGTGGACCAAGTTCCTTTAAAGCACTGTGACTTGGCCATATCCACTTTAGGTGCTGGTTGAATGGTCACTCCATTTGCCCTACAGGTCACCGATTGTGGTTGGAGATCCCCAATCTCCTTCCTTAAGGCCATAATGGCAGTATTAAATCTTCCTTTATGTGTCTCCATCCTGACTTCTTGTGCATCTATCTTGGCCCTCAAGTCCTCTATCTTCTCTTCAAAAGTATTGTCATGCTCCATTAGGCATCCCTAGTGAGGTTTAGAGCCCCTTGCAAATTTTTATGGAAATTCTCCTCAATCTCCTCTATGTAGGTGCATGACTCTGAAACCTTTTCTTCATCTCGGCTGTATATAACTTTGCCTTGTGAAGGCTAGCATCAAGAGCTATCAATAGATCCCTCAACTGAGCCCTCTACTTAGTAAGGGGTCGCTTCTCACAGCTGATATGCTCTCCAACATATCGTTTTCCATATTAAAAGACATCCCTACTTTTGCTTAGTTCGATACTACCTATCACGGATTTTTTTTCTCTATGGTGCTTCCTCATGACATTTAATCACTCAAAAGAGTACTTGAGAGTGCTAAGTTAGCTTAATCTCAACACACAAAAGTTTAGAGAAAGTAAAGAGTGATGTTTGCCAAGAATACTTGTTAATATATGAATGGATAGTTTATAAATGAGGGAAGAGCCCCTTATTATATAAGAGGCCTTCTCAAATGAACTGTCGAGATTTTTTCAATTTGATGACTACAAATCAAATCCAAGATTATTTCCATTGAACGACTAAACGTCAAACACACCTACCACTCCCATAAATAGATCCACTTCCTCCTGCTTACTACACCTACTTGCATACATCTAATTGGGACATTTACAAAAGTAAGACTTCTCAGTGGACCTCACCCTCAAAACACACCCAGTGGGGCCATTATGATTGGGCTGAGCTACAAATTGGAGCTCTATAAAATTTTTCCATGACACTTGCCTGTATCATCTTTTTTTGTTTTTCTTTTTCCCCCTCATTGGGTATGTTAGATACACTTGCATAGGTCAGTGGTGGTGAAAGGGGAGTGGTATTGGTGATAGTGGCTGATAGTTCACATTGTTGATGTCTGGTTTTATGATGGTAATCGGTAAAGAAAATTTACTCCACTCTTCGTCTGAGAAAGTCAAAGTAATCCAAGCATTTTCCACTAACTGTAAATATTTGAAGGTTCTCTTCAAGGTACCTTGTTCAATCCAAAATATTTCACATGATAAATACATCCTAAAATTTACAAAAACATATGACACAATAAAGTTTTGCATAATGAACTCTGACGTCACAATTTGCAATAGCGGCAGAGCAGCTATTGTCAATAAACCTCTATTAACTGCTCTTAATTTACTAAAATAATTTCTGCACTTCACAGCGCATTTACAGGTGTTTGTCATATTTTGACATGCCAGCAAAAGAATTTTCACACATAATTGTGACATTTTTCTGGGCCCATTCAATAGAAAAATTTCCCCTTTCAATTGAGAAACCATTTTTGTGGATAATTTTCTAACATGTGAAAGTGACCTTTCAATGAACTGCAAATCTTATTAAATTACTTAATCGAAGCCAAATATGGGCTATTCCTTTGAGTTTGCAGGGCTTCTCTACAGAAACTTATAACGGTAGTTTGGCTGCATTTGCTGACAAGATGGAAAAAACCGTGTCCAACTGAGGGAGGCTGCTCTTTACCCTGGAAACGGTTAAATTAAGTCGGCTTACACGTATGTGAAAGGCAAAACATGTACGTGAAAGGCTGAAGAAGGTTTTAACAGCAATATAAACTTGTAATCACACGATGGAAATCATAATTTTTGTGCAACCTAAAGTTTGAATACAAGATTATGCTATTTTTACCCCTTTATGTAATTGGTAAGGTAACAAATTAATCCATCTTTTGCATTTTGTTCCTCATGTAGGAATTCTCAATTCGAAAGTTCAAAACAAGTCAGCCACGATTTTACGTTGGATGGTTCTGTGGATGTCTTGTGAAGGATTTGCTCTTTAAGTACTGTGATTGGAGGATAACGACACCAACATTAATTGTTGCCCTTGTGGTAGCTTTCCTTTCTTCAGTTTATTCCATAAGAAAGTTTACTACTTAAGATGTAGAGAACCAACGGATGTATCACTTAAAATTCCCAAATTCGTTGGGCATAGAATGACAAACCACTGCTAGGGAAAAAAAATAAAATAAATGAAAAAGGCTTACTTATAAGCTGCAATGAAGCTACATGTGAAAATCGATGTTGTAGAATAAGATAACATCCAGATCAAGATGAAGTCTTCTTTCTTCTCATAACATGTGCATTTTAAGCCTTTTTCGAGCGATCAGATCCGTGAACAGCTGACTTTGATATAGGCCACATATGGGATAATTTCGCTTGAGGCTAGAAAGGATGTGTATAGTATCGTTTCCTGTTTTGAATTCTCAAGAAATTTAACGATTCAACTATTCTTAAGTCTGATGTATGCTAATGCTACCCACACTCTTACTCCTAAAAAGTTTTTTAAGTCTCGACCGCAAGGATAATAAAAAGACTACATGAGAAAGCAAAGTAAAACCTTGAAGCTAACAATAAAGCATATATGCTAAGACCACCGAAATGCATCATGCCATGAGATTAAAAATTGCATGTAAGGAAAGTAGCAAATATAGTAAGGGATAATTATTTGGGCAAAAGTACGTCCATGCTAAGAAAAAACAAATATTCTCGAAAGTATGAAAAAGGTCCGTTGCGTTTCTCTGTCTGTTTCCTTTAGATTTGAAGGCAATCTAATCTTCATACTCCTTTTTGAGTCCTTGATTATTATCCTGGGTTGTACCTCTTCTCAAGCCTTGGATAGTTGTGCTTCTCCCTGCTCTCCCTTTTCTAAGGGTCGAGGGTGTATGGTAAGTTAGCGCTCAAAGCTCGTTCTAGGAAATTCGAAACATCCCACCTATCGCCAACCATTATTATAGTAGGTTGTAAGCGTTTGGTACCTATAAAATAATGATGATTAATCTCATTGGACGCCACCTTTTAGAATTTCTCCAGAATATAGTACCATGACATGTCTTCTCCGTCCATTTTCTCGAGGAATTATGTCATGGCCTGATATCAATAACGATGTTTGCTTTCCCTGGATGTCTTGTGCGTGCTTCTTCGTTGTTATAAAATTTTATTGGTCTAATATGTCTTTCCACTTAAAAAAAAAAAACAATTGCATAATTATAAATTATATAAAAATTTTATTAAAATAATGTTATTATATCATAATTTGAAGATGTGACATTATTATTTGTACTTATATACTGTGGCATATTGCATCTCAAATACACTAATATTGCATCTTATGCGATATAAGTAATTTACTAGTATCGTATTTTAAAAATGCATATTAATATAAATAGTCATGTTGCATCTTTAAAATACGATAGTAACTATATTTTGATAACATTTTTATCTAATTTGTATTTGTGTAATATTTATTAATTTTAATGATAAACACACAAATTTCTTAAATATTATTTTAGAATGGAGCTAGCTTTGTGTGGTTAATTGGAGAATTTATGTCCTTTCTCATTTTTATATGTATACATATATATATTTGTATATAATACACCATAACACATGTGCAAAAAATGTACAAAATCAATTTGATAAGATTTTGATTGTTATGCCCTAAACAAAAGAAATCATATCAATCATATCGTATAAACTAACTTAAGATAAAAAGTGACCTTACAGTTATTATCGTAATACAGTCTACACAAAGCATACATGATTTAATCATTTTGAAGCATCCAATTTAGTACTTGTTAATAATGAAACGTATGATATAACTTTTCAAACTATATATATTTAAGACAACCTATTTTCTGATAATACAACAGTACTTATATAAGTATTTCCACACATAGACTTATAATTTATCCTAAGAGTTTACACAAGCTACAGGTTTTGAAATCTATCTACAATCAAATAGGAAACTAATGGGTGTTATAAGAATTCCCAGTTAGTTTTCTCAAAACAAAAAGATAAGCTAAAAGGTCAAATTTAGTAGATTATCCTTTTCTCACTTTCTTAACCAATAGCGCACTAATCTAAAAGTAGTGATATCTATACATCTTGAATTTTCACTAGTCACATATAAAAGAGCTTATAGGAACGTGAGCACAATTTACTTAGTAAGTGGAACGGAGTCAAAAGAGTATCATATAATCACAAATAAGATTATTAATTATAATAAAATATAATGTAATCAATCACTTGAAATATTGCACAATGTTATCTAGTTTATTATAAGGTTAAACAAATTACATTTGCTCTAACCTAGATTTAGGAGTTTACGGCGATTCAAAATCAGACCAAACTCAGACTTATGCAATGAGGAATACTCTCCTTTTGTAACAATCTTCGAACTACGGTTCTCACTCTTGTTGCAACCACTACACCTATCACTTAGTTTGACTAAGGGTAGGGAAATAATCATTTTAGTTATTTTTATCAAAGAGAGTCAATATTTGGTCTAACACTCTTAATTGTTACTATGCATGTCCAATTACGTTAGTGGTTAGATCACTATTAGTTTAATTTAGGAATAGCTAAATAAGTTCACACAATACAAAACTATGAAATTATGTAAAATAGTATGCCAAGGAGTTCAAATCCTATCACAAACAGAATTCCAGTCACATACATAGTATGCATATAAATAGCTAATTTACAACCACAAGCAGAAGCACTCTTAAGTCTCCATATACTTTAATATAGTATCTCAATAAGTAATAAAGTTATGATCTTAACTTACCTATATCAACGCTATTATGAAAAACCTGTACTGTGAGACCTACGTTTTAGCAAGAGTGCACCACCTATTACATCTATGTTGTTGACTCATAAGACTCACATTTCCACCCTTCTTTAGAAAAGCTTTGTCTTCAAAACTCTTATGCACATATTTTGTATAGTTGGGTGATCACTTAAATGATAACTAACTTTTGGATGTGGAGGGTACTAACTTGTGATTTAGAAGAGCCATTGGTACCGCTGCTCCATTGCAACCTTCAACTCCTATGTTGCTTCAGCTTTTTAACCATTACCTTATTAAACTTTCACATACTCAACTTCTCAATTTCTCAATTTATGAACTTGATTACCCATTACCTTAATGGGCTACTTTTCTTCAGTATAGCTTTTTTGTAATTCTATAGGTTCCAACTCCATAATTATATCAGGATTATTATGGATTGTGACTAAGAACAAACAAGACCGGTCACTAAATTGGTTTAAGTTTGCTAAAAGCTTGAAAATAAAGTGATAAAGAATATGCGAAAGGACAAATGCAAATTAAAAGGTAAGCAAAAACCACGAACAACTCCGATGGATATAACGTACCAATGGAGCTTTCGATGACTCACGGCATAATTCAATATGATGCACGAGATGGTCCGATAAGGTTACTCGACACCTAACCTTACTTAAGGGTTAAGATAAGAGCGAAAATGGATGTAAAAAAAGTAGTGTTTACAAGAGAAAACGTCAAGTGTATTAATGTTCAATCTGATTGTTTACAACTATAAGTATAAAGGGTATTTACATCAGAGAATTTATGACAATATGCTTAAAATGGAAAAGACAAAAAGGATATTAGCCTAAAGAAGTAACATACAAGAATACAAAAAGGTAAAAATAAATATTAAAAAAAAGTAATGATTAGTGTGGTAAATTCTACACGTAGTCCTGTACACGTGGTAGCGATACATTGGCAAGACTATTGGAGAATGCAAATAAAAGTATATGGTCAGGTTACTTGTTTGAGCAGGGGTTACTAAGGATCAGTTTGATCTCTCTCTCTCGACTTCTCAACAAGGGAGATGCTAAGTTATAGGTCGACTCGAGTGCAAGTGAGTAATCATGAAAGGCTTAGCTATTCTCTTGGGAATCTACAACTCGATACACTTCAAATAAATGGGTAATCATTCGACTCGGCACACAGAGTGATTTGGCAAAGAAATACCCAGCTTCAATAGGATTCAGCTAAAGTAGAAGAATCCACCTTGTCAGGCCTTCCAATCTTCGGGCTCGATTGCGGATCAATAGCCCAGTAGCTTGATACCTATTAGAGATTCTTCAAAACTTTCGTAGCATGGAAACATGAAACATATGATGATAACCTGATAGGCTTGGGGGTAAAGCAACTCAATACGATACACTTCCCACTTCCTCTAGTATCTCAAAAGACTTGACATATCTAAGACTTAACTTTCCTTTAGATACAAAATGTTTAAGCCCTTTGAATGGACTAAACTTAATGTAAACATGATCTCCTACTTTAAATTCTACAGATCTTCTTTTTAGGACTGCACTACTTTTATACTGATCTTGGGCTTCCTTCATTCTTTGTTGAATAACCTTTACCTTTTCACTCATTTTAATAATCAAATCGAGCCCAAGCATTGCATGCTCTTCATTATCCCAATATAAGGGTGATCAACACTTGCATCCATATAGAGCTCCGTAAGGTGTCATCTTTATAATTGCATTATAACTATTAAGCAAATTTAACCAATAGCAGATACTTATCTCAATCTCCACTGAAATCTAATACACATATCTTCTAGAGTTTGAATTGTTCTCTTAGATTGGCCATATGACTGAAGGTGATAAGTAATGGTGAATGGCAACTTAGTACCTAATGCTTGGTGTAAACTTTCCCAAAACTTCGATACAAATCGATTGTCTTGATAAAAAATGATACTTATTGGTACTACATGTAATTGAATGATCTCTCTAATATAAAGCTTAGCCATCTTTTCCATAGGATCTCTGGTTTGAAAAGACAAGAAATGTGCACATTTAGTTAACCAGTCCACAATAACCCATATTAAAAAATGCCTAAACCGAGTTCTTGCGAGTGCTATGATGAAATCTATAATAATGTGGTCCTAAACTCCCATTTCCATTACGAAACCTCTAGTGGTTGCAAAAGACTTGTTGGTCGCTGATGTTTAGTCTTAACTTGTTAATAGGTAATGCACTTACGTTAAGAGTAGCATAATCAATTATTTATAGAAAGTTGTTTACTTCATACGTATATAAGTAGTTCAAGATAGATAATTACAACCTAGGTTAAGAATCTCTTTGGGTCATGTAAATGGCCTAACAAATTTGGCCCAAAAGAAAAATTACACGAAAGACTAAAAAAGATCCAGATCTATCTTCATTCTTTTATACTCTTAGCCCCCAAAATGCAACTAACCTATAGATAGAAATAATACTACATAACTACAGGGTACCTATAAAACAATGTATGGGGATGTGAGCAAACAACTACTCAATAAGATGAGATGAAGACAAAAATGTACACAATACAATAGTAAGTAGGGTTATCAATCATTTAGTTATATGCAATGAAATCAAACATAAGCCATTTGTAGAACATTATCCGGTTTGTTGTGAAGTTAGAGAAATTGACACCCTCTTTATCCCGGGTTGAAGAGTTTTAATGTGATGAAAGCTTGCCTTCGGGCACATCTCAACCAAACCCAAGCTTATGCAATGGAACTTACTCCTTTTGAGACCTCTTCGAACCAACGCCCCCAACCTCACTCCAACCTCCTCTCCTATCGTTTAGTTGGGCCTTGAGGGTAAGAGAAGGCCAATTTATGCTACCTTATTGAATGGCCGTTGTTTAGTTAGATAATCCTAATCATTCCCTTAATGGGTTGCAATGTATGTTAGGTTAAGATTTATCTCAAGTTCAAGTTAATCTATTTATAAGGTGATTAAACATTTCAGACATTCAGATACGAGACAAAAAATCGTAAGGCAACCAACATAAGTAGTAAAGCTACCATATTAGCACAATGGATTCTAATCACATACATTGTACACACACAAACAACTGCTCTACAAGCACAAACATCATACACTTTAACCTCCAAGTGCTTATGACATAATACTCCAACATGCTATTAAGCATAAATCCCACTTACTTGGATTTACTACTATTCTTGTGATTTTAAGATGTTAGCTTCTCCTTCTTCAGTAATCCTTATATTAAAAATCATATTTCAATATTATACAACTCAGAATAAAGGTAGCTTAAGCATCATACTTTCAATTAGTCTCTACGTTCTTTTAATGTCAACTAGATGTTTATTATGAGTATTAAGTTTTTGTTTTTTCTTATAGGTTAGAGAAACCTTCTACAAGAGAATCTTAAGGTCTTGGCTTACTCAGAATCATCAAAACTCCATAATTCACATTTCCTTTTACTTTAATTAGATTTAATGAAATTACAACTTCAATCCCAACAACTTGCAAGGTTCAAGAAACTTTCTACGCAACTCATATGATCTTGAACTTCACTAAATAAGGTGATTTCCTTATCTAGTCAACCTAAACACTTAAATTTTATAAATTCAGCTTAGATAATATAGTTTTACAACAAAAACTAAGCATGTATAGCAGCTTATACACTGTATTTGCCACTAATTATTTGGATTTTTTTTAACAAAAAATAACTTACTTACTTAACAAAAATTAACACTTGTAATTTTAAGTGAAAATCACCAAATCTAGCTTTGAAATGCCCATCTTTTTAATATGTTCAACATTTCCCTTTAAAATCAAGATCAACATGTTGCATGTAAAAATTATTCACTTGAATAATGTTTAGTGGTTAGATTTAAACGAAATATGTTAGAAAATAGTAAATTTTTTGTAATTTCTAGCTTGTCAATTTTTCATTAGTGAAAAATTAACCCAAACAAAACAATAAGTTTTAATGAAACTTTTTACACGGTAACTTTATACATGATACAAGGTGTTTACAAAAAAAAAAAAAAATTAGTAAAAAAACTTCATTGTTTGAGTTTCTAAAAATTAAAACGAAATTCGATTTTGAATGTCCCATTTCTCAAGAGTAATATAGTAAATAAATTAATTTTACAAAAATAACAATTTTAATGAAAGTACACTTAAAATAATGCTAGGATAAATTTTTCTAGAATTTTTGGACAAAATTTAATAATTTTTATGAATTTTAGAAAATCAAGCTAAAATATAGACTCACTGGCGGTAGAAGCTCCAACCATCGGCGGTTGGAGCTCCAACCATCGGCGGTTGGAGGGTGGTTGTCAGCTAAGGTAGGCGTTACTTAGGGGTTCGAGTGGTGGTGGCCGTTTGTCATCAGGTTGCCCCTAGGTTAGTGAACCTTGATCTCACAAATTATCGCCTAGTTTTCTTAATTTTCTAAAAATTCACCAAAAATCCAAAATAAGTCTCACGAATTTTGCTCACCTTCTAGTATATCTAAAAAGTCTAAAATGACTAAGAGGAAGGGTATTTATAGCTTATGGGTTAGTGGAGTGATTAAGTGCATGTAAGACATGTATAAGGTACTTTAGATTTCTTATACCAAGTGGCACTTATGTTCTCCAAAACCATGGGTGGTTGATGGTTTTCATTTCAAAACCAGTAGGAAAACCCCCTTGTTTTACAATAAATTAGGTTCATTGGCTTACTAAGGAAGTTGTTTATCTTATTTTATTATATTTAGTTACTTAGGATTAGTTTTCTTTATGAGTAGAAGCTTCTCCTGCAACTTCTACAGCAACTTCTACAGCCTCTAATAATCCAATATACTTTGCTATTATTATTTTTATTATATAAAATATGTATTTATTATTTTCATTTTATTTATTACTCTTCTTGTTTATTTAATTTAATTCTAAGCTTTTTTTTTTTCAAAATCTTTGGAAATTTTACTAACGAGTGAGTTTGTTTTATCATTTTAGCTTATAGTAATGCTTTAATATTCTGTTTCAAAAATTAAATTTACAAGGTCACTTTAACCAATTTTCGGGTAGCTACGGCTAAATCTGATTCTATATAGGCTGATTCTATAGATGTCCTAAGTTGTTGTTGACTTGTGGGACTCAGGTTCTACATAGATAAAGATGGTCATAGATTAAGTTTTGGATAGCAATTTCCCAAAACCTACTCCTATAAAATAGAATATAAGAATGACGTTAGGATTCCCTATATCCGTCGTAGAACTTGTATTCTAAAATATATAAGGTATAGATTTCAAGGTACCTTGTATCTTGTATCTAGCTTACAATAATAATTGAATAATATTAATAAATAAAAAATTAATACTATTATATTTTTTAAACCTTAAAGAAAATAACAATAATAGCTCAACTTATAAGAAAACCTTAAAACTACATACTCTTTTATCTACTATCTTATCCCTCTCTTTTCTTCTTTTTTATTTTTTTACTTTTTATTTGGTTAAACCTTCTCTCTCTCTCTCTCTCTCTCTCTCTCTCTCTCTCTCTCTCTCTCTCTCTCTCTCTCTCTCTCTCTCTCTATTTTTATTATATTATTTTTATACTACTTTTTTTCTCTTTTACTAACCTAATCTAATAAGTTATTAAAAATATCTTAGTTCTTAACTTATTATCTAATATATTTTGTTGGATTTACTTAGCACATGGTTTTCATACTCTATATAAAACAATTTTATGATTTAATAACAATTTTATTTTGATGATTTGAGAAGAGAAAATAAAAAAAAAAATAACATGACTCATGTAAGGGCTGAACATTTCTAATTGCAATAATATTCTCTATTCTACCTACTAAAGTTTCATGTTATAACAATTAAATATGTCACAAATATAAAAACCTTCCAAACTATTATTATTTTGTCTATTAGTGTAGTTGAGTATTTGATATTGATTATGTATTTGAACAATATTTCGAAAGAAGATAAAGTAAAAAAAAAAATACAGGTTCCACAAGATACTCTATATCCTATAGAATTTACAACGTATAGAGTGGTTCTCAAGTATGACAAGATGGATTTTGAGTATAAAAATTTTAAAACCTGTATCATAAGATAAAGTATGGGTAAGGTATTATACCCTACCTATCCTATACATGTTCACCCTAATCAATAAAGACATAATAATCTTTTTCCTTATCATCATTATTGTATTAATCCGTATTATTGTAGTTTGTCTATCATTATTACTATATTGATATGTATTGATAAACTTTGACTGCTATTATCACTATACTAATATGTAGTAGTATATCTTATTAATGTCATTTGACTATACGTAGAAACTATGTTTTTTTGGCTAATTCTAATATGATCCTCCATTAAAATCCTCATTAGTTTATTTTATTAAATATAGGTATAATAGTCAAAAGATATGGAAGATGTGGAGTCCAAAACTCCTATCATTCTCTCAATAAAATATATAAATATAAATACAATAGATCCAAAGTTTTGAACATTGGCAACTTCTTTATATAATGATATTGTTCTCTAGAAAATTACCACACTCTGAAATTGCTTTTACTTTTCTTTTTTCATAATTACATTACAACTTAGAGGAATAGGGATTTAAACTTGGTATATCCCATTGAAAAACTACTATTCATGCTATTAAGTTACAACAGCTTTAACCTTCTGAAATTTCTTCAAAGGAGTTTATATTAGCATAGGATTTATATTTGTATTTATTTATTGCTATCACAATTTCTAAAGCAAGTAACTAAATTTTTAAGGGCTTATGAAAACTAATCTAAATACAAAACATTTAATCATATTAAAATACTCTATACTTTCAATAAATGACCATACATAAAATAAATAAAAAATACAATGTTTTTATGTTTATGAACTTGAAATAAGTTATTTTTGTTTATTTGCTGATACACAATTACCAAAGCAAGTGACTAAATTTTAAGGACTTATGAAAACTAATGTATGTACAAAACATTTAATCATATTAAAAGCTCCAGACTTTTTTTCCAGGTTTTTGTCTAATGAATTAGTTGTCCTAATCCAATATTTGACCATAGAAAATATATATATATATATATATATATTCCTTTTTTCATTTATAGATTGGAAATAGTTATTACTCTATTTACGCACATGAAATCTTGACTTGCAAAGGTATAAATACTATTCATGACACATCAATGATGCATACATTAAGGCTTGAGATTTTACGTTATAATGATAATGTTGGAATGGAATAAATAGGGTAAAATTAAACTTTAAACTATTTCAATACTTGATGGAAAAGCACTGGTTAGTAAATGTAAAAAGAAAATAAGTAGAACAATAATGATCCCAGAACAAAAAATCCAAAGCACATTATGTATACTTTATAGTAACTTGATTAAGATAGAAAAAATACATGAGTTCTCGCAAGACTAGAGATGATTTGTATGAAGAAAATAAATATACGTCATAAACAACTCTTACTATGAAAATGAAAAAGTTTGATAAAACATATAAAAAGGAGATTTAGAAAAATTTTGAAAAAGAGGAATACAATCTTCATCAACACAAATTACCAAAAAAAAAATTCATATAATAAGATAAGAGAATGAATCAAATAAAATTAAAGTAAAGATATGATAATTGTATTTTGTGATTCTCCTTGAATAGTTGTTGGTTAATTCATGTCAATTTAGAGAGTTATTTTTCCTTTATCATTAAACATAAACTTTAGCAACTAAACTAAGGAGTCCGTAACAATCTCACCGTGTAAATCAACCTAAACTATAAGTTAACCACTTTAGCTGCTAACGTAGATATAGTTTACGTGAGACCTTTACCACTCTACAACTTTGAGAAATCCAATTTAATCCTTGTTTGGCATCAACCTGTGATATAACTTACTAAAATAACTTTTGAAAGAGATTTTGTGATATAAAAGCTTGATCAGAAAACAAGTTTTATAAATAACTTTAGAAATGGCATAACAAGCCTTTATAAAAATCCACAAGTTTACAAAATATAGTACTGGTAATAATAACTGAAAACTATAAGATCATTTGAAGAGACCTTATTAGCTTTATTAAAGGTTAGTAAAGTTATTAAACAAAATAAGAATACAGCCAATTAGTATTGAATATCACTCCCCAACCTTGTTCTCTACACTTTTAGAACTTAGAACAGTACTAGTGTATCTACTTAGAGACCTACAAGACAACAATAAGGGAACAAGCGACAACTTACTCAATAAGTAAGTAGAGACAATAACACATATCTATCATAGAGCAACTAGGGTTTTCAAGAAAAGTTAATTAGATGTAATGTATATTCAAGTAAATGCCATCACATGACATTTACCGATTGTCATGAGATCAAAGAAATTGCACTCGATCTAATCTAGGTTTTGAGGAGTTTCATGTTGCACACTTCATGGGTTGGTCACCAAACCGAGGCTTGTGCAATGGAGAAACAAACTTCACCTGAGATTACCTTCAAACCACTATCCCCAATCTTATCGCGACCTCCTCTCCTGTCACTTAATTTAACTAAGGGTGGGGAAAGGATCATTTTTGCCATTCTCATCAAAAGGTCTATGTTTGGCCCGGACATCCTAATCGTTTTCCCCCAATAGGTTGTAATATATGTCTAGTTAGAAGTTAAGTCGAGTTTGAGTTAAATTGCTTTTGGGTTAGTCAAGCAATTTCACACCATACAATCAAGAAACATCATTAAGCAACCAATTTATATAAAATCCAGCACTTCACAACAACAATTCAATATTTGAGCACACATCCACATAAGTTTCTAGCTTACACTCACAAGCAAGACATATACCAAGACCTCTAAGTATTCTTAATAATACTTTAAAGTATGGTGAAGTACCGATCCTACTTACCTGGACTTGTGATGCTCAATGGTCCTAATAGTTTATCTCGTCCACTTTCATTGTTCTCCCTAAAATAATCAATACAATTATTTTTGTTTTACTAAATATAACGTTAAATAAGTCCATTTAATAATTTAAGTATGGGTATAACTTATCACTAATGAGTGGTATAAGCTTTATATCGAGTTCCAACTTGCTATTAAAATCTTTGAACAAGGTTCTGAAAGCTCGCCTAGTACCAAGTCTCGACTCAAAACTTTCTTATAAAGTCTCTAAGATTATCTTAGTTATACTCTTACTCCAATCAACTCTTTAAACACGACTCTAAAGTTATTTCCGTTAAGTATTTCACACTAACCAACCCTTAAATCGAGTCTTGAAGCCATTTCTATTATATTTCCGTTACCAAATACTTCCTAAATAGGCTTATGATGGGGTATAGTTAATTCCATCTTACTATCTAACTTTCTGATCAACCTTCTGAACTAAAGATTAAATCTATCTCTTTATAGACCAACCCTCTAAAGTTGTTTCTGAAGTGATTTTATCTAAGCTTTTTGAATCCAACAACGCTTTAATCAAGTCTTTGAACTCAATACAATCACCCTCGTTTTACCAAATAACTCCTTAAGTGAAACTCCCGTATATTTAGAGTTAAAGTCCTTACATCCACCAACCTTCTAGACAAGTTTCTAAATTCATTTCAACTATGTTTATTTTACCAAATACTATCCTAATCAAGACTTTGACATGATTATAATCCAAATTTTTGCACGAACCAATCTTCTAGTTAAGTATTGGAACAAATAATTTAAGTCATCCCTTTACTAAATCAACTATCTAAACATGTCTCTCAAGTCTTTACAACCATACTTCTTTTATCAAATAGCTTCTCAAATAAGGCCTTAACAGGGTTATAATTACAATCCTTTACCATCTATCCTTCTACTCAAATATCTAAACTAGGAAATAAATCCCCTTTCTGCTAATTCAACCAGTTGAAGAACTCTCTAAGTAAGATCAATTTATGCATTTACTCCTAACGACTCACCACAACATTCTATTCCAGTTTACAAGCATGATAAAACATCATCATACAATAGATTCTTCATACCCATAATCACCTTATCATCCCAAACTTCTAAATCTTTCTATCCTTACTTTAATGCATATAAGCCATAACCAATGGTTTGTGCATGCATCAAATTCCATTTAATCCAACCAATCTCCAAATTAGCTCCTACAACAAAACATAGCTCATATGAGCTTTAGAACATGTATGAGTTGATTTTCTTAAAGCTACTTACACAAAAGCTCTCCAAAAATAGCATTTTTCATCAAATTTAGGGGCTAAAAATTATAGAAAATATTTTTTGCCAAAATCTTTTCATAGGATCCAAACATGCATCATAAGGAAGTTTAAGAAAAATTTCGACTTCGAAACAACAACAATAGGGTTGTTTAAATTAGCTTTGAAAATTGTTCAATTTTGCTTGGTTTCTTAAAGAAGTACTACATCCACTAAAAATTTTTACAATATGATATTCTTCCCTAAAAGCACATGCAAAAATACTTCAAAATAAAATTTCTCATAATTTTTTAAAATTAATTTAGTATTTTTATAAAATTTAGCAAAATCAGATCAAAATCTTGATTCATCAGAAAACCATCATTCAGCCACCACCATCTACCACCATTGTGTCAGCTTATCCAGGCACTACTCCTACTGCTAGCTAGTGGTGGTGGTTTGTGCCCCGCACCACCCTAGACTCGTGCTCTCTAACTCTACTCGGTTTACACAATACTTGTTTTAATTTTCTCCAAAATTTATCCTACTATGTTCTTCTTGATTCTATAGTTTTCCTAACTTCCTTACAACTTAACTAAAGTCCTATAGAGAAGTGGTGATAATTTCTAAGCTTTAAGTGGAGAAAATGAGGATTCTTTTCTCTCTCTTAGTTTATATGCTCCCTCTTCCATGCAAAGCTAGGTGTCTTCAATTTGTTTCCTTTCTAAACGGCTATCTTTCTGCCAGATCACACCTTAACACATGTGGATCTGATGCTTTACTAATTTTTCCTTATTTTTTATTATTTTCTTATAAATTTTTAGTCAACTATGCATATTTTTTAAGTGTTTTAAGCATTATAGGTATATAATTATATATAAAATCACACCTAAAGTATATGTGCTATTTTTACATATTATTTTATATCACTTGATAATTTTAATGTCCAAATAATTTATCCCTAAAGTTTAGTTAACTTTCACTACTTGGTTTATGTGTTTATGACAAATAAATTACAATATAATATAATTTAATAAATTTAACTATTTTTAGATATAATATTATTATTTTATTATATTTCTAAAATTCATACTTATCACGTGTTATTGCCTAATTCCTAGGATTTATAGGTAAAATGTTATCTTGATTGGCCCACTTTTGCATTTACCCTAAATTACTACCTAAAAATAGTTATTCGAAATTACGGGACTCACATAAACTAATATTAATATTCACATAGAAAAGGGGGCACTTCAAATAGCAATTTATATATCGCATATCAACACTAATGTCTTTTGACAAAACAATTGACAACATAAAAAATGTGTAAATTCTTTCAACATTTGAAAAAAAAATAAAGAAAAAGGAAAAAGAAAGGAAGCATGTTTTAAAAAATTTCTCAAATATTATGTAATAGTTAAACCTTTGGAAGATTTTATGATAAATAGCAATTTTTGACATCCAAGTCTTTTGGATTGTACCGAAAATTGTAATAACTTAAAACAGAAAGAAATAGAGCATACCTTTATCAAGCTATACGGTATGGCCTGTTATTCTCAATAATAATTTCTTGGAGGTCTTATTTATCATAATTTTAATGTCATAAGTTCAAAAACAAATTTGAAATACGAATTTTCTAACTCATATATTATCATGTAAAAACTAATGTGAAAAACACTACATTAATAGGAAAACTACGACATTTTAATTAGAAATTGTGACATTTTTAATTTTGAATGTTAGAGAAGGGAAAAAATAAAAAGGCCAAAAAATAAATGTGATATTACATGATGAGAAAATGTAGAGGCAAAGTCACTTTTACCCTTTTATATTTAGATTTGTAAGGAGTGTAGAGAAAAAGTATAATTAACAAAGCTGGATTTATTTAGGGGTATTAGTAGGAATTTTATGGACAAAGAATGTGGAGTCCAAAATGCAATATATTCTCTTAATAATATAGAAGATATGAATACAAACACACCTATAAATAAAATAAAACGCATATATTATTTTTACAAAGTATGAAAGTAACTCCCTTTTTTTTTTTTTTTCCTTTCTTTCTGCCCTAATTTTTTTTTCTTTTCATGAGCATCCTTCAAGTACTTTTAGGGGTGGCCTTGTTTGTCACTACAAACTTAGGGAGGAGCATTAATTGTCGATTGGCCTCTCCTTAAAGTCTGGCCCCCAAAAAACTCGTAATTAAGGCTTACACACTTTTTAAAGTTCCTCCTACTCTCTTTATGTGCCATAATGTAAAGGTACGTGTTGCCTTTTCCCACATCACGTAATCCTCTCACCACAGAGACTATTCGTTACCTTACCCCTAGTGGCTCAAGCCCGAAAGCTTGTGCTTGATTTTGAATCTATTAGGCAAGCTTCTAGAGTTGAATACATTTCTTTTCCGTTTCTTATTTTCTATTATTTGATTGTTTCTTCTTGTATCTTGGCAAAGGTTATAGTGTGGCGTTGTTTTATTTGCACTAATGAGTGGCTTAGAGAGAGAGAGAGAGAGAGACTAGTGAGATGAAGGGTTATGTTTTTTCTTGTACATATTATGTGCTTGATGACTTCTTTGTTTTGTTGGCTGATGATAGGTGAAATATTATACTAGTAATCCAAGAGGAGGTAAATTAGGTTTAATCTCAAATTATTAAAAATTATCTGTTTTAACTAAATTTAGCATACAATCATTAAGAGAATGAACAAATATAATGAATAAAATGTTGTGAGATAAAGAGAGATGTGGTTAGAAGATCAAGCCCAAAATTTAATATGAAGTTTGGATCACCTTTACTCTCTTCGATCATACAATGCCTTTGAGCATATAATGCTTTCGAGCATATAAGAATGAAGCACAAAGTTTCTCATACTCAAATGCAAATGTGGTGCACTTGTAAGGATTTTCAAATATGATCACACAACTGTGCTTAATTTTCATTAAATATTTTTATCAATTTATGAATAAGAGCCAACTGAACATATGGAGATAAAGACAAGTTGTAATATTGTAAGTAAGGCTTTATTCATGCTTCAGCCCCCAAGCTGTGTATTTAAAAACTTCTCACAAATATTAATGATACACATTTATCCCTCTTAGATAGCACGATGATGCATTTCATTAAGCTTTATTGTAGAATTTTATCTAAAAATGATAAAATATGCATTATGATGGATCAATTGCATAATTATTAAGAAAAGGATCTTATATTGAATTGTTTTATGCAAGAGCTAATCCATTGGAGAGTTATACAAACTAAACTGAGCAATTCTAAGCTCAAATCTTCTTACAAACACACAAATCAAGTTGAATTGAAATAGACCTAAGTTAAAGCAAGAGCATTTTAAGTGAGAAATACAAAGTTGCACCTAAGCAACATTAGCAAAGTTGGCCCCATTAGTTCCTTCAACAGTACTAAGTAGCACATTTGAGAGAGCACCCCATGTTTGTACTTGCAATCGATCAAGAGAAGCCTAGAGGTGTTTAGTGGAAGTAACTACTTAGATAGTGTTAAGTGTTGGTCTATGGAGAACAGTGTTATAGGGGATTGGGCGTTGACAAGTAGAAAGTTTGTTTGGGTTTTTGCCACATGCTTTACATCACCAAGCTCTATGGGGAGAGACATGATGCTAACTACCTCAATAAGCTAGTGGTTGAAGTCGTATAAGTCGTTGTAGTATGGCTTTAGTAGTTCTTGAATCTTGTCCTTATCTAGGAAAACACTGTCATGACTCAAGGGGGTTAGTTGTAGCAATTGCCGTATATCATACAAATGACTGCAGATTGATTTCCCTATCAATCGACAACCCTTCATGCAATATACAAGGCTTATACTACAACAAACAACCTAGAGTTAAATAGGTGTAAGGAATATCATTGCATTATAATAATCACAATCATTTAAATATAGATAACACACATATAAATAGAGATTTACATATGAGAAGATAATAATAATTCATATTACAAACTGTTATCATATAAAATTACATAATAAAGTTCTAAGTCTAAATATAAACTCCTAAGTCCACTTATGTCACCGATCTCACTCTTGTATCTACCCACTACAAAACTACTAACTCTGGGTATACGGTGACCCGACTCTATAAATAACTCGGCCTATGAAAGTAGACTACAGATATATAAGTTAATTAGCTTAGTAAGATAATTCTCTCAACTATACAAAAAACAAGTTATACAATAATTTAATTTAATCAAATGAATGTATGAACAATCGGTATACTATACAAATACATGCAGGTGATCAGGTACTACATGCAACTCAAATTTAATACCCTCTGAAGTTAGAGTTGGAGATACATTGGCAACAATCAGATCCAAGTATCATACTAGAACTTACATCATAACAAAACTCCATGTTTCGTATTCAAAATATAATAGTATATCCATTTTCAGTCTTTGTCAAAATCGGGTTCTATGTATGATTGTAAGTAGGCTCATACAGCCCTCACTTACTCCTAAACAGAGGCCTCTAAACTCGACCCTTAGCTAGGCGGTTGGCACCTCCAACGCCTAATGATCCCACGGGCTAAGATAAGGTCATACCATATGTGTGTGCCGTATGAAATCTATAATAACAAATAATCAACCTTTGTATGGCCTTTCTCTATCTCCGTATGATGTGAAGACCAGAATTGGTTTGTAGTGTATGATTATGTGTGTTTTAATTTAGTTCTTTCAAGTTAGATAATGTTAGGTATTATTATTCAGTTATCAACAAAGTCACAAACAAATCAGTTCCTATTAAATTTACTATGCAACAACTAATACATTATTATACTTTTAAGTAAATTTACTATCAATAAACAATATCATACATAAGTATAATCTAGCCCCACACAACATTCAATTAATAATAACAATTCAAATTCACTAACTACATACACAAGTAAGTATGGAATCATTAAGAAAAACTTACTCAATCATTCTCAATTCAAGAGTCATAGTAGTCTTATGGCAAATCAAAGTCAAAGTCGAGATCACCTGACAATAGGAAATATAAAAAGTAATAAGTTTGGGAATTAAATAACTAAGCTAGTATAGTAATTTGTACTGTTTATTTAACTTAGTTATTGATTTGCGTGAAATTGTCGATTTGAGCTTTTTATCGAATCGCGTATAACTTTTTCGATTTAGCTCGAGTCTTTATGAACTTATAGTCCATTTTAATTTTTATCTCACTCGATCTTTATGAAGTTTTCATTTTAGATGTTATAACTTACAGTTTTAACTATGATATAAAAATATGACAAAGTTCATTATTTAGATTTAAAAAGTTATAAACTATCAAATTAAGCTTTTCTTAGTATAATTACGATTTAATAATTATTTAGATCGTATAATTTAAAATTTTCTTATTTTAAGCCTATTTTACTATAATTATTTATTTCTACCTATTTTTAGGGTTTAAATTTATTAATATAATTTTTTTCTACTTTAGTATTTTCTTACTTAATTAATTATTTATTATCATTATTAATTACAAAAAATTACTTAATTATACTTAAGTGACAACGTAGCAACATATGGAAGTGTCATGTGTCACTCTTATAAATTTTTCATAATTTCTATTATTTACCTATTTTTTGTATTTTATGGTATAAGTATATATATAAATACTTATTATTATATTTCATTAAATTTTATAATTTACTTTATTATTATTCTTTTTCCTAATTTACAGTACCTTTATATATATATTTATTAAATTAATATTATAGCATAATATATATACTATTTAAATATACTTGTATTTTTACGTATATATTACTATTCATATACATTCATTTATACATATACTATACTTATGTATTAAATTATTCTGACTATAATTATATACTATATACATGAGTATAATATACATGTATTTATACTTTATGTACATATGTATGTATGCGGTTGTATTATATATGTACATAAACTAAAATACAAAACATTATTAATAATAATAATATATATACACATTCACATCCAGCTCTATATATATATATAAAATACAAAACATTATTAATAATAATATATATACACATTTACGTCCAGCTCTATATATATATATATATAGAAAACTTTTATAAAATACAAATACTAAGTATAAATATTCATACATATACCTACTATTACACATGTATACATATATATATCATATAATATAAAATACTAAGGATATATATACATATACAACCTCACGCCTACATATATATATATATATAGAAAATACAAAGTATATACATAAATACGAAAATACATGACACTTATACATATATATATGAAAATACTTAATACATGTATATACATATCATATACTAAAATAAATACTAAGTATATACACATATATGCCCATTTATACATACATATAATTTCAAGAAACTCCTATGTACATACACACACACACACACATACATACATATAAATATATACAGTCATGTGTACATACATGTATATAAGGAAATACATATATACATTATATACACATACATGTACATACTTTATACTATATACAATATACATATACATTTGTGCATACATACATGTGATACATAAAATAAAAAAAATAAATAATAAATACCTAATATACATGTACATAATATATCATATATATATATATGCACAAATAAAATACATAAACTTACCTAATTTCTTTAGTAAAATACTTGATTTAATTTCCCTCTAAATTCTTCTTCTTTTCCTTCTTCTTCTTCTTATTAAGTATTTACTTCTTTTTTTTTTTTGGCCCTGTTTTCTTGTTTCAATTTTGTGTTTGTGTGTATGTGTGTAATTGCTTGTTTCTTTTTTCTTTCTCTTTTTGTTTTTGTTTTTGTTTTTTAAGTTTCCAAGATCCAAATGTGTTGAGTATGTATAGGAGAAAGTAAGAAATAAGGACAAAAGCAATTTATAAAGCAAACCACTAAATCTAAGCATTAATTAAGACATGACTATGTAATCATAACTTTTGGTTTCATGTACATAAATTGAACATCCAAAGGATGAAAGGAAAAGAAAAAAAAAACGTAGGCTGCTAGAGGGAACATGTAGAAGTAAGGGAAAAAATAGAAGGAAGAAAAAAAAGAAAAAGGAAAATAAAAAAAATAATTATATGTAAGTTTTTCAAACATAAAAATAATATTTATAAATTAATTTTGAGATTTTATGAAAATTTGTTAATTTAATTTGTATTCGTTACGATTATAATATTTATAAGTTATTTTGATGTTTTCGTTAAGATTTAGTCGATAATTGTAACCGACTATAATTATATCACTATTAAGTGATATTTATGCTTTTTATAAGCTTAAAGTTATAGTTTTAGGGTTTTAGTCAAGTTCGAGTTCGATTTCGAGTATTTTCGTGTATATTAGATTTATGTTTCAATCAATTTTCTAGGATTTCTACTATTGATACTACATTCGGTTTCTAAATTTTATAAAAATTTTATCTTATCTAGTCTTATCGAATCAGGGAATCATTTGGGATACTTGAACTTAAATTAGAACTCGAACTTAAATTAGAGTTCAAACTACTAACTACACGAGGTTTACAAACGCTTCCATAATGATAACGTCAATTGAACTTCTTACGTCGACAAGTGTCTTGTGAACGTCAAAGTTCATGATTCTGGCTTTTTTTCATAAAGCATCATTGGGCTAGGAGATAATAACTTCAATGTTTATTTCTAAAAAAGAGATTGAGGTGTCAACTTTTTGTTTCTTGGTTTGCAAATTAAGGACTTGTTAGAACTTTTTGGTTTGGGTATAGGCCTTACTATGGAAAGGGGACTTGCCTCCTACTACCAGGCTGCCTAGGTCAAAATTATGTTGCTATGAGTGGGTTGATTGATTAGCGTCAGGTAGTCTTGCTTATGAACTTTCTTCACATTAACCTCTCTTAGGAGGTCACGAACCATGACCAATGTCACATCTCGAAAAGGTAAAGTCGTAACAGTCCCGTTATAAGAACCATTCTAAAATAGAAATTATCTTTACAGTTGCTATCTTAGACTTAGTTTACACCAGGTATACTAGACACTACTCCTTTGAAGCATCCAATTCAATACCTATTTAATATAAACCTGTGAAATAATCCTTTGAAATAATTTGTAATAATAAACTTATAATTTGACCTTATAAAAGAGTAGTAGTAAATCATATAGGTATCTGTCATTTCATATACAGACCAAAATATTAAAAACTACCAAGCCCTTTGAGGAGTCTTGTATAATCTTCCTTAAAAGATAAAAAGTTAATACTAAAAGTAATAACTGGTCATTTCTTGTTGTATCTCCCTCCCTGTCTTAATTTACTAAGGGTCCGATGTTAGGTAAGCACTTATAAGCCATTTAGAACCTACAAAACAAACTATAAGAGAATGAGCGACAACTTGTTTAGTAAGTGGGGTGGAGATAAAAGTATATACTCAGTACATCACAAGCAAGGTTTTCGATCAAGTTGGTTAGATATAATGTATGTATAAGCAAATGCTATCACATGACGCTATTCGATCCGTCGTGAGATCAAAGAAATTTCGCCCGTTCTAATCCAAGTTGAGAAGATTGACGTCACACACTCACAAATCGAAACCAAACTGGGGCTTGTGCAATGGAGAACATGCTCCTCCTGTAACCACCTTTGAACTACAGCCTCCAACTTTACCACGACCTCCTCTCCTGTCACTTAGTTTGGTTAAGGGTAGGGAAAAAACCATTTTAGCTATCCTCATCGAAGGGAGTTCGTGTTTGGCTTGAGAATTATAGTTGTTACTCTTAGTGGGTTGCAATGTATATCAAATTAGATGTTAAGCCAAGTTTGAGTTAATTCATCTTTTTAAGGTGATCAACAAAGCTCAAACAATTCAAGTATAATAATATTAACAGAATAACCATATCATGAAGCTCAACTCCCATCACAGCAAATCGAAACCCAACCACAAACGTTGCATACGCACAAACAGCTAACTACAATTACAAGCCAATACATACCAAAGTCCTCAGATATTCTAAAATAATATTCCAAAATACTGTAAAGCATTAATCCCACTTACCTGTCCTGATGCTCACTACAAGTCATTAACGATCTGATATATATATATATATATATATATAATCTAAATTTAGTTTTCGTAACAGTTACGAAAACATTAGGATCTTATCTAAAGTATATTATAATAATAACATATAGTTTTATTATATAAGTTAAGTTAAGTTAAGTTATTACTTATTAATAATATATGTAATTATATTATTACGCATAATATATCGTTTTGATCATATCGAAACGTATTTTTAATCGTTTAAATCATGTTTTGATTACGATATAGTTATAATAGTACATAAATTAGTAATATTGTAGAGATATATGTTATATTACCTAAATTTATCTTATTTTAGTAAAAATAGTGCCATTGAGCTCGTACAGACATAACAATACGTATTATGAGTCTTAATTTCTAGAAATGACTTTTAATGGGTAGTTTGAGTTTTTAACACAATTATATGTATCCAATCAAATATTATCATACTATACATAATTTATGTTATTAAACCATATTTTACCTAATTTGTTAATATAACCCATAATATAGGTATTATCTGACCCTAATACCTCTATAACGTATCCTAGTTATTAAAATATAATTAAATATATAATTTTTATCCAATCTGATCAGTAAGCAAATAGATATTTTTTATTCAACTATTTATCATATTTTAACCTATTATTACTAGAATTAGATATTGGTTCGTTATTTAAGCTATTTTATTATGTAAATTTATAATAAATAGCTCGGGTTATCAAATAATTCCCAAAAAATTTATACAGACTCCTAAAAATATGTGGAATTCAATCACCACTAATTTTCGTGTTACCGATTCATTGCCTATATATTCGAAATTACGATTTTACCCCTAAATTACATTTAATTACCCAAACATGATTCTTTTTGTACAAAATTATTTTCAACCTATATAAACATCATTATAATTCATTATAAATCAGCATAGGTTAATTTCACTATTTAATTTCATAAATCCTATTTATTTAACATTTTCAACCCAATTTCGAGCTATTTTTAAGCCAAAAAATACAATAATTATTAAAAATATTAAAATAAAAAATTGGGCTACATAGAAGTTATCTATATATTATAAGTATCTTACACAAAAAATTTGAGCTAGAAACTACATCATTTAGTGTATTTATTTTGAATTTCAAATTTTGGATGAATAGTACATTTGTTAAGCAAGTATATTAAATATTCATAATTTTGTAAAAATAAATTTAAAAAATGAAAGTACATATAAAATAACCTAGAAATTAATTTTTTCACATTTTTCCTAATTAATTTAATAATTTTTTAAAAATAGAGAAAAACAAGGCAGAAACTTGGGACCTGAGTTCATCGGATCTCCGACCACCATTGGCCGGAGAGGGGTTGTCAGCTGGCCTAGTTGGTGGTGGCTCTACTAGGCGGCAGCAAGCTTCTACGTCAAGTCTTTGAATGGTCAGGGAATTAGCTAAGCTTGATCCTTACTTTGTTTTTTCCTAATTTTTTGTCAAATTTTTTTGAATTTTTCTTAGATTTTCTTGGTTACCAAAATGTTAAATCTGAGTCTTAGGATCCTATTTATAGTAGTTTACGTTAGTTGAATTTTTTTCCTTAATTATTAAGTAATTTATTTTAATATTTTCCTCGAAAAACGCATAGTAGAAGGTGTTAATTTTTCATAAATTTGCTTTTGATGTAGCTGCTTATCTTTTTTAAGCTGCTCCACATTTAATCCAATCATATTTTAGGTTGTTTTTTTTTATTTTTTTTATAATTTTTAGATAATGTTTTAGGGTATTTTGGTATTTTATATTAGTATTTAATGATTTTTGTCAATATACGAGTATATATCCTACATATATCATACACATAATGAGTAATTATATACGTGTAATTATGTTTCTGGCATATATTTTATTTTTAAGATACTTTTCCTATTTAATTTTGCAATTTTATTGCTTGTTATGCATAATTATATTATTTTAGGTTATTTTACGAGTATATTTATTATATATACCTGATATACTCATAAAAATATATATATATACTCATATAGCATATTATGCTATATTATTTTCTTTTATTGCCTAATTAACTTATCTCTAAGTTCTCGTCACATTCCGAGCTCAGTTTTAAGAGTTTCGATCATTTTTACACTATATTAAGTAATAATACTTTTAAGGGCAAAATTGAGATTTTGGGTAATTATTTTAAAAATCCAACTTCACCAAATCACTTCAACTAACTTTTCTATCTTAATCATAAAGTTTTGGTTTAATCAAATAATTTTTTCCGAAAGCCTTAAATTCAAGTACGATTACTTTAAATTCGATTTTAGAGTGTGATATAGAATTTTTTTTTTCATTATTTTGATTGTATTTTTGATATTCTTATTGTATTATGAGTTTTCAAACCTACAAGAATTCTTCGATTAGAGTTATCATGTTTCTCGTAAATTTCTAGCCTAATTGGTTTACTTTCCCAAATGTCCTAGATCAATTATCGATACTAATCATATAAGGACAAAACTTTATCCTAATACTCAAATATTCATATCTTGATTGCTAATTTATGGGATATCACAACCAACCTAGTTAGCGACATATTTTTTAAGATAACCTTCCTGAATGGCATGTTCAATGGTGTTTTCGCTTTGTGCATTCTTGCATTGAGTATCTACAATCACAATGGAATACGCAATATTTGTTTAAGGTATTGCGCATAGGATTATGGAGCATGCACTCTAGCAAAGTGATGATTCAATGGTCTCAGATTTCATGTAGGATTTGATCACGAGACTTGGTGAGCTCATGATAATTGTTAAAAAGCAAGATCATACGACTCATTGTTTAGGAATTTGCTGCACTCTATATGGTAGAGTTAGTATTCATTGTGCAAGGGCTGAGCCATTCTCTTACTTGGGGTTGGTTTCGTCTCTCTTTGTTTATGTTGTGGTTCCAACTGCTATTTGGTGTTGATGTTATCTTTCTAGGTGATGTAAGTGGCAATCGGCCATTGAAAAAAAAAAAGTTGTACATTTTCGTTAGAAATAGACAAATGTTGCATGTATTTTCATGATAGGAGAGTAGAAGAATAAAGAGTGGTTCTTTACTCCTTATATTGTGTTAAGCGTCACTTTTATGTTGAGAGTGAGATCTTGAACATATTGGCATTGAAACACAAGAGGTCGTCCCATAGAGACTCATATAGGCATTGGTAGATGCTCAAGAGGTATAATGCATCTCTCTTTGGTTATTTGCTTGTCATGAAATGTTAGAGAAAAGACTTGCTAAGTTCTTCAAAGCTTGTAATAGAGTTGGGCTGGAGGATACAATACTAAGTGCAGGCAACATTTTCAAGGTACCATGTAAGTCCATTATGGAGATGTAATAGGTCATGCGAAGCATAAGGTCCTTGGACAGTCATTACTGTGTACAATTCTTTTAAAAATAACTTTTCAATAAAATACACTCCAGCAAGTGAACTAAGTTGTATACTATAATAGAAATAACTAGTGAAACCAAGTTATTCTTAAGGACTGGAAACTAAGTATTAAATTATTTCGATTCCTTTCTTAGCTAAGTAATTGAAATGGAATGATGAATCAAATTAAAATAAAAGGAATTAATTAACTACAAATGCAAATTAATTAAAACTATGAAACTAAAAATAAAATACTAACATCATAAGAAAAGAATTCACTAATAATAACATGGGATTTTAACTATGCCATCATCCGATCAATTAATATATACTTTTAAGATATATTAGCACTAATTAATTAGTTTTTTTATCAGATTTATAAAGACTAACTTTCCTTTCGAGTTGATATTGTCCTAGTTATAGTAGAAACGTCTTTTTTAAGTGATTTATCTATATTTCTTAGTTAAGTAATAAATTTCCTTTACAAATATTACTATCCTAATTGATCTCAAAAGTTATGCACGTGTCTATGTTATAAAATTTAATACCAATTGCATTAAGCACATGTGTTCATAACAACAATTAAATCAATTTTAGTCTGAATTTATACAAACTATCTATCTCTTTTTGAGTTTTTTAAGTTTTATTCATAAATATATCATTATTCAAGCAATAAAATTATGAATCTAGAAAATGGGATGATAAAAATCACAATTCATTAAATACTAACATATAATAAAATCATACTTGAATTATATTATCAAGCAATATCAAAATCTAATTAAATTTAATTTAGTTCATGATAAAAATAAAGATCACACAAAAGAATTTAAGAAATATGATAAGTTTTGAAAGTAAAAAGGATTATAAAACCTAGTTATAATTCTAGGAGTACAAATTTGATTTTCAATCCAGTCTTCTTTTGAATCTTTTCTGTCCTTGTCATAAACCCTAAAATTTATCTTCGATCCTCTGCGTGTGGTTACGTTTCGGAATGGAAACTAAAGAATAATACGAAGTGCTCGCCGCGGCTGTGAAGCAAATCTTCCTAAAACTTTTTTTCGTCGATCTCCAGCGACTTCGAAAATTTTGATAAGCAAAAAGCATCCAAAAATCTCTTAGGGCTCTGTCCAACGGCATTTGAAAATTTCCCACAAGCAAAGGCATGCCATCGTCTTTTATATGCGGCATCGATATATTTATATATCCAATTCGTGCCGACTTCCTTTTCTATTTTTCTTTTTTTTTTAATTAATTAGTATGAACAAATCTCGGCATCAACATTTGAATTCAATTGGACATTGCACGTGGTCGAGAATATTTCCAATTCAAGGACTTGACCATGGCTTACGTTGACGAAACTCGCGGAGTCGCCTCTCGAAGACGCCATGTGGGCATTTGAATTTCACTCATGGGCTGGCAGGAATTAAACTTCATGCATGGGTCACAATTTATCGACTTGGGCTTCACTAGAATGAATTGATCCACTCTAATTCTTGCACTTAAATAATTGGTGTGCATATTTTTGAATCCATAAAATTTCCTATAAAATATATAACAAAACACAAATAAGTGTAGTATAAAATTTAGATAAAATTATATAAAATTTACAACTGATCCGTTGTACATGTCCATCTAAGGGATTTTGATGTTGGAAGGATGGATTTTTTCTCATATAGTGATAAAAGTGTGAAACCACACACTTATTATAAGAATTTTTCTAACAATTATATGTAATTTAATAGAAATTCTAGTCGAAATTGTATTGATTTTTCATTAAAATCACATATTCTTGTTCAACACAAGTGTACATTATATTTTTGTGTTTTTAGTGTTAAAAAGTTGTGTATATTAGAAGAATTTATGCTTTTATTTCTTATCATTATAGGTTCTATAGCTACCATGTAATGGTAGCCTATGGTAGCCCTTGCTCAAGATGTCGAAAGAAAGAAGAAAAGGAATACATGGAGAAATAGTCATTGGCCGAATGATAACTTATTTCACCATTAGGCTGATAGAGCAAGGAGATCGGCTTAAGCAACTATTAAACAAAAGCATCCAATGGTGTTGTGAATAAAAGTTGTGCAAGTACCAAAAATAGAGGACTACACTAGCTCGATGGTAGTCTCAATTACCATTAAGCTAGTGTAGAAAACCCAGAGCTAAAACTCGTTGATTTGTTTTATAAATGTTTTGATAATAACAAAAAGAGTAATGATATTTGTAAGTCAATTAACATAAAGATAAGAATTTATTCTTAATACTAATTTTGAAAATTAAAACCAAATTTAGAGAAATTTTCAAAACTTAAAGTATAGTATACTCCACTTATTAGATATATTTGGGTAATGTATTTAACATATTCCATAAAATTGGTTAATTAAATCAACGAAGATTAAGTTGGAAATATTTGAAAGCTTTTTTGAAGGATAAGCTTAATCGGACATATTAACTTATCTCAATAAATTTTTGTTGGAGTCATCTTATCAAATTATTCACGAGATTTATGTTGCATTATACTTAGAGAAGTTTATGAAATTCAAAATCATATTTTATTCAGTTCAAATCAAGAAAGGATAAGGATACGTGCGAAAATATATTGAGATAAGGATGAATCTTAATTTTGTTATTACAGATTTTTATAAAGATGAAACAAAGTTGATATACAAATATTTCCAAAGGATATTTATTTAAATATATTAGATTTTTTGAATATTCACGAGCAAGGCAGCAACAACAATATTTTAGAAGCTCCATGTTTCAAATTCAAAAGTATCAAGCATCAAGACTTGCTCCTAAATCTTAAGAGATATTTACTTTCAAAAGGGATTCAATTTTCGAAAATTACATTGGAGAAATGCGAGAAGAAATTAGGGTTTTTGTTCAAGAATACTTGCAAATTTCTTTGAATAAAAGAGCAGTAGTACATCATTCAAATTAAACTTAACTTCAAGTATGACTTAGCTTCTACATTTTAAGGGATCACATCTATCAACAGCTAAGTCAACATTTTTCAAAGCTATAAAGAATTATCCAAGATTCTAGCAAAAAGATGTTACATTAGAAGATATAAAAAGAAGACAGGTTCAAACTTTTCGAGATAGAGATCATCATATCAAAGCTACATAAGTTTTCTAAAAGCTTGACATTTGAGAGAATTTAGAACCATATTCATAATCTAATTTAGAGATAACACTGTTCAACTTACTTTCATTTTCTAATTTTATTGTGTACTTTATTCAAGAGGATCTTTGTATTATGTCTTCATAGCTTATGTAAACATATTTGTTCGTGTGATAGGCTCTGTGTTATAGAGAGAATCAAATTTTTGTAGTTCTATGTGAAGGTAAGGGTAGTTAAGTGAGACAAAGCAGAAAGACTTGTAATTGCTTATCTCTTGTTGAAGATAGTGGAACGACACCAGTTAGGATTACCAGGTCTCCAATAGTGGAGTTGAAAGAGTACAGTAAGTATAAGGCTAAAGCTTTATAAATCGCTTAATCTTCTCATCTCTATTCTCTCTTTACTTCGTATTTTATTGTTGATCATATATTTTTTTGATGCCTAATTTTGCTTAAATAATCAGAAGGGTCATTTTTAATTCAATTTTGCAAAAAAGTTTTAAACTTTTACGTAACCAAATTTGCTACTAATTGTTTGTTGAATGACTGATTATTTTGTATACTATCATCCGTGTAATCATTTTCTTAAATTAGTAAATATAACTATTTAACTAAAATAACTAAGGATATTTGTTGCATGTCTATGACCCAAATGGTATATTGATAGAGAGTGTTAGTTTTGTAGATTTAAATATAAAAGTATTTTTGGAAAACATTTTCCAAATCTTAAATATATTTTGTATGATTTCGATGAAGGCTCATAGTGCCCATAAATAATATTTTTATCGTTAAGACAAAGTTAGCATAGTATATCCGATTAATTGTGAGAGGACTTGCATATTTGTACCTAAGAGGCTTTGAATATATTTTGATAGTAAGAGAACTCGCTTTGTGTGTCTGAGGGGTTTTGGATATGTTTGGTGAATGGTCTTAGTTGGGATCTACCTATCTTGATTGTTGTTTTTCGGCTAAGGTAATAGTCGAGTGTCGTCTAGAGGGGTGGTGCCCCTAAGCAACCTTCTGAGATTAGGTAAAGTACTCTGTACGGGTAAGTACGGAAGATAATTGGCATGTAGACAGCGTAAATCTATAACTTCCATAATTTCGGACTCCTATAAATGTGTTATATGCATTTACTACATATGCATTCATTTTGCATATAGATAGATTACATGTGTATTAATAATGTTTGATAACTTAATTAAATAGTAGTGGTGAGAAATAAAATCACTGAGTCGTGGTTTGTTAATTCCCCTATAGTTTTTTTTTTTTGTAGGTTCCTTTAAGTAGGGATTAGGATAATCTTAAGAGTAGAGTACAAACCGAAAATAGGTTAATAATGTTAGAGTTAATTGAAATGTGATTAGTTGGCATAGAAACAATTTATGTAGAAAACATTTATATCATAGGATTATGTATAATATAATATTTCTTATAAATTATCAAGTTGTTTTACCTTGTCTCAGTATTTGGTATGAGATATTGATTCTCTGCAATTCTGATGGGCTGTGGAATATCAGATATCCATAATCATTTATATTTCATAGTAAGTTAATTAATTAAAAATAAAAAAACCTTCGCAGCTAATTGTTTAAAGTCTTACAATTTTTTACTTACAAGACGATTTTCATATCATAGGTACACATATGATATGAAAAATTTAGACCATTCTACTAAGCCCCTCTTAGGATCATAACAACATCCTTAGAGAATGTTAGAGAAATCTTAAAGAACTCCATGTTTGATGTTGAGGAGTTTGGTTTTGTAATGCTCTTTGCATTTTCCATGTTTATTACAATGTTTATGTTCATATTCATGTGTATTTTGTGATGAATGTTGAACTTCTATGGATATGATGATCAGAGCTTATTGTGTTTATGAGTAGTATGTAAAGATGATGACATGTTGTGGCTATTGATGTTTCTATATTGCGATAATGCAAACTTAGAAGTTTTACTTAGTTCAATAGAAAAATTAGGCATAACTTGTAATAGGAATTGAGCTACTAAGCCTTTAACCTGTAGTCAAGCCCTAAGACTAGAGGGAATGGCAAGGCGAATCCTCCTACTCCAGCCGACTCCTATTGAAGCAAAGTATCTCCTTACCGATCAACTTTACATGCTCAGTCGTATGACTACTGACTTCTCGAAGGTTTTATGCTGAATTGTAGAATGTCAAGACAACAGCCAAACCATGCACACTTGTTCACTAACATCTAAGCTGACTAGTTGCTTGGCATCATCCTTACCGAGAAGTCAAAAGAGAGAGATTGGATTAATCCTCAGTCACCCTTATTTGGATAAGCAATCTTATCATACTCCTTTGTCTACATCCTCCAACGGCCTTATCAGTGCGTCTCCACCATGTGTATATGACTACATGTAAAATTTGCTACACTAATTATAGTTTTTCTTGAATATTATTTACTCTTATCTTAACCCTTAAGTAAGGCTACGTGGTGAGTAACCTCATCGGACTAATTCATACATCATATTGAGTTGTGCCACGAGTCCTCAAAAGTTTCATTAGTGTATCATATCCTTTGGAGTTGTTCGTAGGTTTTGCTTTTTCATCTACTCTCATTCTTTCGCGCCTTCCCCATATCCTTTTCAAACTTTCAGCAAGCTTGGACTCATCTAGCAACTAGCCTTATCTGTTCTAGGCCATGGTACACATCAACTTGAGTGCTAATTTAATGTCATACTGGGTTAATATCAAGCTAGATAGTTGTTCTCACATATTGAGCTTTGCCCCTTTTTATCCTAATAGGGTATAAATACTGTAATAAGATTCAAAACCCCCGATTAGAACTTAGGATTCCTAATTTGGATAAGTAGTTGCCTGAAAATTATGGTTTAAATCCTTGTACTCGCCTTGAACTAAAATTGGGTAAGATGAGAAATCAATCTTAACATAGTTATTTAACTGGTAAATGAGAAATTTATAATACGATGCTCTTACTATACGTTAGTGTTTACGAAACCAAAGTGGAGTAAATTCTGTAAGTGTACGTAAAACCTAATTTTAGACTATCATGGATACCCTAATAACATGTGTCACGCCCTGAATAAGAGAAGTTATAACAGTCTTACCATGTAAACTAACCTAAAATAGAAGTCGACTTTACAGTTACTATTGTAAATATAGCCTATACAAAACATACATGACTTAACTAGCTTGAAGCATTTAGTCTGACACTTATTATTAGTAAAACCTATGGTATAACTTTTCAAAATACTTGTTCAAAACAACCTGTTGTTCGAATTTCCATGATATAACAGTACTTATATCAGTATTTCCATATAGAGAGTTATAATCTACGTTAAGAGTTTACAAAAGCTACAAGTCTTGAAGTCTATTTACAATAAGATAGGAAACTAGTGGGCATTCTAGTGATTTCAAGTTAGTTTCCTCGTAACTGAAAGAAAAGTCAAAAGTTTAGATTCAATAAGTCCTCCTTTCCTCACTTTCCCAACCAACTGCGCACTAACCTGTAGGTGGTTATATCTATGTAGCCTGAACTCTTACTTATCACCTACAAAAGAGTTTATAAGGATGTGAGTATAAATAGCTTAGTAAACAAAACGGAGACAGAAGAGTACTGTATAAACATAAACAAGGTTATTAATTATAATGAAATACAGTACAATCAATCATTTGTAGCATTATACAATGTTATTTAGTCTATTGTGAGGTTAAAGAAATTATATCTGCTCTAACTTAGATTTGGGAATTTATCGCAACTCAAATCAGACCAAACTTAAACTTATGCAATGGAGAAAACTCTCCTCTCGATATCACCTTCAAACCATGGCCCCCATCTGATAAGAATCAACCCTTTAGACCGATTACAAGAAGTTGAGCTAGAAGACTTCAAGGGCTCGCATGGAAAATACTAGCTTTAAGCTATAGCTAAAACGGCGACTCCTATCTCGATCCAACATTTTGCCAATTTGTCTATCAGATCCTCACGTGTATCCAGCATGCTCCTGCCCAACTGAAGGTAACCCAAGAAAGGCTAGCCGAGCCGAACTCTCCAACTAACTATTGGTGATTGACTCCAATTCAGCTGGCTTCCTAACCAGATTGATTGGCTCTCGACCTGATCTAGATTAGGTCGGCCCCCGACTACCATCACTTCTTGTTTCTACTTATGTTGTATCGTACTCTTGACTTACAGCCATCAAGTGACACGTACCTTCTAATATAATGTTCCAAAATGATTCTATCATTTCCGTATTGAATATTCTTTGTCCTTTTTACCCCTTTTTAGTATGATTAATGTAACGTAATTGTAAAATATCCTTTTTGTCTTTTCATACGTGTAAAATAACCCTAGTGGGCAAGTATATAAATCCCCACTTTCCTTATATGTAAAGGATCATCCAACTTTCAATACAGAATTATTCTCTTTAAGCAACCTTAGTGTTCTCGTTAACTTTTAACTCTTATCTATTCCCTTTAGGAAGGAGTAGTAGCAAGTAACTTTATTACTCGGATCGATATATCACATCCGGTGAGTCTTAGGCTGTGTTAGATCTTGTTGGCGCGTTATATCCAGCTTGATAGCTTACGGGTTTCCTAAAAACCCCATTTTATTTTCTTTTCTTATTCGTTGTGGTACCTCTCCTTATGTTCAACCCTAGCGACGCATCAGCTTTGCTGGTATCAGAGCACCATTCCACAAGAGAGTGTATAAAGTTACAGCGAAGTTTCGATTTACTTTACTGTTAGTGGCTGCTGTATTCCTTCCGTAGCTACTGTAGTGTGTTTGAGTGTTCAAAGTGCAGTTTCATTGATACTCTATTTTCCATTGTGATAACAGAGCAAGTTTATTAGTAGTTTGTTAATCTGTTCGACAAGGTATTACGCTATGTCAAATTCAAATGTACAGGGAATTATTAGTGACCAGAGTAGTAGTGCTTAACCTAGGTGTGGTCATAATGGTAATAACACATTAGGGACTGTTGATGACAAACTTGACAAACTTTTTAAACCTTGTTAAGAGTCCAGTCACCATAATGCAAGTTAATAGGCAACAAACCCAAGGTGTTCAGCAACAAAACTTGTAGGATGGTGCCCCTGAGAGACACTATGGCTAAGGTAATCGAACTAATCACCCAATTCGATCGTCATAAGCTAGAAGAGTAGCAAACAGGGCTGCTAGACAAAGACTAAAGTTAGGGGAGATTGGGGAAGATGATGAGCAGATCGATGTTGAAGAGTTTGGTGAAGAAGAAGTTGATTATTACCAAACATAAGGACGAGGACACCGAGTTCCTCGAGGGCTGGATAATGTTAAAGTGTAAATCTCGCCCTTCCGTGGAGGTGGAGATGCAGATGAATACTTGGAGTGAGAAGAGAAGGTCGAGAAAGTATTTGAGTGTTATGGGTATGACAATGCGGTCAAGGTTCAACTTGCAGCATTAAAATTTACTGGATACACTGCCATGTGGTGGAAGAATCTGAATGCCGCCAGAGCTAAAGATGGAAGACGAGGTGTCTAAACTTAAGATGAGATGAAAAGGTTATTGAGAAGTAGATTTGTGCCTGAAACTTACTTGCAAGATATGATTGTAAAATTGCAAGAGCTTCACCAAGGGAGTCGACTTATTGATGACTATGTAAGGGAATTCCAGATGCTTATGATCAGAGCCAACATGGGAGAGCTAGCAGCACATACCATATCGAAGTTTATTTCTAGACTCAGATTTGAAATCTGCAATATCGTAAAAGTACAAAGATTTTATACCTTAGACGAGGCCATCGAGATAGCGCAAAGGATCGAAAAGCAGAGGAGAAATGTTTCGAGTCGACTTAGGCAAACATTCTCCTGAGCTCCCGTATTGCGTCGACTTGTTCAAGCCGACCCAAGGAGACCATATCGAGCTGAAGAAAGGAACGACCGACCTGAGGAATGCCGAGCAAACCAGCAGGGCTGAATGGGACAGTCGAGTCGACCTGAGGTTAGGCCGACTCCGAGAACCTATGAGAAAGGCCAACCATCCGGACGGAAGACCAATGAGGTAAAGTGCTTTAAATGCTTAGGCTTTAGATACGTGGCCACTAAATGCCCGAATCGGCATGTCATGGTGTTCCAAGGAGACATAGTGGATAGTACCGACAAGAGCGACCCCAAGGAAGAAGAGAATGTCAAAGAACCTAAGGTGGAAGAGGAAGAGGAAACCTGTGTCTATGCTGACTAGGGAGAAGTAATGGCCCTAGTTCTAATGCGAGTCCTGAGTTCCCTATTGAACTCTAAAGAAAACCAAAGAGAGAACCTATTCCATACCAAGTGTACCAAAGAGAGAACCTATTCCATACCAAGTGTACCATTAGAAGCCAACTGTACACAATCATTGTAGACAGAGGAAGTTGCATTAATGTCATTACACATTCCTTTGTGCAAAGGTTGGGCTTGTCGACCTCAAAGCATCTCTAAGCTTATAAGCTGCACTAGCTTCATGATAAGGGTGCTTTGTATGTAACTAAACAAGTGACCGTACTATTCAGTATTAGAAACGTGTACAAGGATGAAGTAATGTGCGATGTTGTCCTTATGGGAGCTTCACATTTGCTACTTAGATGACCATGGCTGTTCGACCGACGTATCACTCACGATGGATATAAGAACACCTATGCCTTTATCATGGATGGACGGAAGATTGTGTTATAACCCCTAACCCCATCACAAGCGAATGAGGCTCATAACCTACTTACTTGAGCTAGTAAGAAGAAAGCCTTAGTTATGAGTCAAAGAGAGCTTCGATCTATAAAGAAGGCTGATGAACCCATGTTCCTGTTGATTAAGAGACTCATGGAGATGAGGGAGTTACAGAATGTTCCCAAAGAGATCCGAAGCTTGCTAAATGAGTTTTCCAACTTGTTTCTGAAAGAATTGCCTAAAGGACTGTCACCAGTTTGAGGCATAGAGCATTATATCGATCTATAACCAAGTGTTGCCCTGCCAAACCAACCTGTATATAGGATGAACCCTGAGCAAGCTGTCGAGCTCATTGACTAAGGATATGTGAAGGAAAGCATGAACCCTTGTGTTGTACCAGCTCTGCTTGTCTCAAAGAAGGATGGATCGTAACGCATGTGCATTGACAGCCAAGTAATCAACAAGATTACTGTTAAGTACAGATACCCGATACTGAGGCTCGATGACATATTAGACAAGCTTAATGGTGCAAATATATTCTCAAAGATTAATCTATAAAGTGGCTACCATGAGATTCGTATGAGACCGGAGGATGAGTGGAAGACTAACTTTAAGACTAGGTACAGACTCTATGAATAGTTAATTATGCCGTTCGGACTTACTAATGCGTCAAGCACGTTCATGAGATTAATGAATCATGTGATGCGCCCTCTAATCGGAAAATGTGTAGTCATATATTTTGATGACATACTGGTATATAATGCTAACCTGATCGACCATGTTCAACATCTTTACGAAGTATTTGACATTTTATGAGCTGAGAAGTTGTATAGGAATGTAAAGAAATGCATGTTCTATTAAAGAGAAGTGATACTCCTAGGGTTTGTAGTGTTAGGGGAAGGAATCTGAGTAGATGAAGACAAGATCCGAGTTGTTTTGGAATGACTGATGCCAAAGAATGTCACTGAGGTTCGAAGTTTCCATAGCTTAGCTTTTTTTTACAGGCAATTTATTAAGGACTTCAGTATAATAGTCGCCTCATTAACCGAGCTGACAAAGAAGAATGAAGGGTTTGGGTAAAGCGATCGCGCTGAGTGAAGCTTTAAGGAGATTAAGGACAAGCTCACTTTGGCCCCTGTCCTATTACTACTAAATTCTAACAACCCTTCAAACTAGAGTACGACGCATCGGGAGTTGGAATTGGTGCTGTCTTGATGCAAGAACGACAGCCTATCACTTACCACAATGTGAAACCAAGTTACCCAACCCTGAACTATTTTATGTACGAGAAGGAGTTGTACTCCCTTTTTCGAGCCCTTACTGTTTGGCAATACTACCTGCTGCCATGAGAGTTTGTTATTTACACTAACCACGAATCATTTAAGCATCTAGGGAGTCAGAATAAGCTTTTGAAGAGGCAAACCAAATGGTTAGAATTTATAGAAGGTTTCTCATACGTCATTTGACACAAGAATGGGAGTTTGCAACCCACTTTGCAAACAAAATTATTGGGATTCTCACTCATCACGGGATAGTATGCTGCTGACCTTCACCTTCATCCCATTGTTGAATAGTGTTGAGCAGGGGTAGTTTTTGGAGGATATTATCTTAAGGACAGCTATTTGTTCAAGGACTGCAGACTATGTATTTCAATCTGCTCCACACGAGAACTACTGGTCCAGGAAGCTCACAGCGGTAGACTTTTAAGCTATTTTAGTGAGATCATAATAGTCAATCTATTAAAGGAGAATTTTTATTGGCCAGGCTTGGCAAAAGATGTCCATAAGGTAATCGATCATTGTGAAGTATGTAAGTGTGCTAAGGGGAAGAGGGAACCTCATGGAAAGTACATGTCTCTACCAATGCCTACCTTACCATAGGTCGACCTCAGCATAGACTTTATCCTCGGGTTGCCCCGAACACCAAAAGGAAAAGATTTTTTTTTTTTTTGTAGTGGATTGCTTCAACAAGATGGCACACTTTATTCCATGCTATGAGACTAATAATGCTTTATATATTGCTAATTTGTTTTTGCAGGAGATTGTTTGATTATACGGAGTACTGCAGAGGATTGTCTTAGATTGGGACACGAAATTCTTAAGCTATTTTTGGAAAACTCTTTAGAGAAGACTTGGGACTAAACTCGTATTCAGCTCTAGTAGCTACTCGTAAACTGATGGCCAAACTGAAGTGGTGAACAGAACTCTAGGCAATCTATTCAAAGCTATCATGGGAAAGAACTTAAGGGATTGAGATCTATGCTTACCACTTGTAGAGTTCGCATACAACCAAACTATTCATAGCACTACTGGGAAGACCCCATTCGCGGTCGTTTATGGCCTTAACCCCACCATTCCCTTGGGTATGATTAGCACCCCAACAACTATTGAAGAAAGTCAATTCGAAGTGGATCAAGCCCAAGAATTACATGAGCTAAATCAGTTGGTCACAAGGAAGATCACCAAATTCAATTACAGACAACAAAAGATTGGTAACCGAGGCCGTCAAATTATTTCTTTCTAGCCAGGAGACCTAATATGGATTCACTTAGCTGAAAGCGATTCCTGCACTTAAGACAAAGCAAATTATCTCCTCGAGCTGATGGCCCATTCAAGGTCCTGAAGAAGATCAATCGAAACACCTACCAGATCGAGTTGCCTGACGACTATGGTGTCTCATCTACCTTTAATGTGTCCGATCTGATTCCCTACCAACCAATTGAAGAAAACCCAGCGAACGCCCCAGAAGAACAAGCAGAAACCGCTTTTAATTTGAGGACAAATCTTTCCGACCCCCAAGCAAATGATAGGAATCAACCCTTTAGACCGATCACAAGAAGCTGAGCTAGAGGACTTTAAGGGTTCGTATGGAAAATACTAGCTTTAAGCCATAATCGAAACAGGGACTCATATCCTGATCTAACATCCTGCCGATTTTTCTATCGGATCCTCACATGTATCCAGCATGCTCCTGCCCAACTAAAGGTAACTCAGGAATGGCTAGCTAAGCCGAACTCTCTAACCAACCACTGGTGACTAACTCCAATTCAGCTGACTTCCTAACTAAACTAATTGGCTCCCAACCTGATCTAGATCAGGTTGGCCCCTGACTACCAGCACTTCCTATTTCTACCTATGTTGTATCGTACTCCTTACTTACAACCATTAAGTGACACGTGTCTTTTGGCGCAACATTCCAAAGTAATTCTATTATTTTTGTACTGAATATTCTTTGTCCTTTTTATCCTTTTTTAGTATGATTAATGTAACATAATTATAAAATACCCTTTTTGTCTTTTCATACGTATAAAATAACCTTAGTGGGCAAGTATATAAACCCTCACTTTCCTTATACGCAGAGGATCATCCAACTTTCAATACAGAATTATTTTCTTTGAGCAACCTTAGTGTTTTCGTTAACTCTCAACTCTTATCTATTCTCTTTAGTAAGGAGTAGTGGTGAGTGATCCTATTACTTGGACCGGTGTGTCATATTTGATGAGTCTTAGGCCGTGTTGGATCTTGTTGGTGCATCATATCCAACTTGATAGCTCATGGGTTTGCTAAAACCCCCACTTTACTTTCTTTTCTTATTCGTTGTGGTGTCTCTCCGTATATTCGACCCTAGAGATGCATCACCATCTTTATTACGATCTTCTCGCCTGTCAATTAGTTCAAATAAGGATAGAGAAAGGACCATTTTAGTTATCCTCATTAAAGCAAGTCTATATTTGGTTTGACACACCTAATTGTTCTCCTAACGTAGCTAAACAAGATCACATAATACAATACCATGAAATCATGTAGAACATCACACCAAGGAGTTTAACTCCCATCATAAAATATAGTACCAATTACACACATTGTATGTGCACAAATAGCTTATTTACAACCACAAACAAAAGCACTCTTAAGCCTCTAGATACTTTGATGTAGTATCTCAATAAGTAGTAAAGTCACGATCTCAACTTACTTGTATTGACGCTTAATTCGATAGGTCTGTACTGTCATTGTTCAACTCACTTAGAAATCCCATATATACAAAACTTAAATTTAGTTTTCGTAAGATTTACAAAAATGTTAGGGTTCTATCTAACTCGTTATATTATCATACAATTTTGGTTGAAATACTATATATGTAGTTATTTTATCAAAGTTGTATACATAGCTATATATATAGAGTATATTATTCATATATAGTCACGTTTATGAAGGTACTTAATTAATATAGTTTTATTAGATAAATGATATGCATAGTTATAATATTATATATCATTTCGATAGTATCGAAACGTTCATTTCATCAATCAAATTATGTTTTAATTATGGAAAGATTTTTGCAGGATCATAATTTTTGTAATATTAAAAATATCTACTTTATTACTTAGAATTATCCAATTTTAATAAAATTAATATCATTTAGTTTATACAAACTCGATAATATATAATATGTGTTTTATCTTAACAGATAACTTCTAAAGGATATTTTTAAATTTAATATACATATGTACTCATATGACAATAATGTCTTGTTAATATCATATTACTTAAATAAAGTATAAATATGACAAACTAGTATTTCTTATCCCTAACACGTGTATATCATAACTTGAGTCACATAATATTATATAAAAAAAAATATTATGTAATCATATCTGACCAAGTTCAATATCCTTAGAATTTAATCAATTAATTATTACATTTTAGCCTAATATTGCTAAAAACGTATCCCGATTAGTAAATTAAGTTATTTTACTAAGAAAATTCATAATAAATAACTAGTATTACCAATTAAATCTACAAAAATTTCTACAAACTAAAAAAAAAAAATATAGGGAATCCAATCAGCAACTTGTTTGATGTTATTGGGTTTATCACCTATATATATAAAATTATATTTTTACCCCTAAATTAAGATTAATTAGGTAAATAATATTATTTTTATACAAAATTAATTCTAACCTATCTTAACATCATTACAAGGATCCAAAATTAATTAGATATCAATTTCATCAATTATTTCTATAAAATCAATTTATTTCATAAATTGCCCTATTTTATCTATTTTTAAGGTAAAAAATACACTAAATACTAAACATGTATGAAATCAAAATCAGGTTACATAGCATTAAACCAAATGTAATAGGTATTTTACAAAAAAATTTTGAGCTCAAAACAATATCATTTAATATATTTATTTTTAATTTAAAAATTCAAATAAATAGTACATTTTTTGAGGAAGTATATGAAATATTTAAAATTTTATCAAAATAATTATACCATATGAAAGCATATTTGATGTAATGCCTTACAATTGTGACCTACTAGCTTTCATGTAGACTTACTCCTCATACAAGATATAGTATTATGGACCATGTTAATGGGTATATGTGAAAATCTTGACGTACTTATTTTATCAAACACCTAATAATAATAATAATAATAAAAATAAAAATTATAAATTACAAATATCTTAATATATTCAAACAATAGCTTATAAAAGATTCTTATATGGGGAATTTTCAAAATATGATTGTAAGTTCAATGTGAGTTCCTAAATCGCATTTAGGATAATTGCACCTAAATTTATCGAGTTAAATATTAATCTCTTGATAGTAAAGAATTAAGATTTGAGTAAAATATAATGTTCAAGTGTTCTACATTTTAATTGTATATATTATTATGAAAATTTGAGAAATTATAATCTAGATAACATTCTACTTAAAGAATCCCATTTTGGTTACCATTAAAAAAAATATTAATAATAATAAAATAAGATACTAATAATAAGTCATAAAAATCTATGACCATAAATTCCATGTTCTTATCGTGTAAGGATTTTCTACCACTTGTAATATTTTTAGTAAGCCAATGTATTTGTAAGAACAAATAGAAATGATTAATAGATAAGTATTCATTTAAATATAAAGTATATTATTCTCAATGAAGAATTATCAAATACACACATACTAAGGTATTTGTTGGCTAAATCTAAGTGGACCGCTTGAAATATTGTTTACCTAGACATCATCCATACCACTCTCCATTTTAATCTATTCTGTTGGCAGCATCATTTGAAGACATGTAATAAACATGATAATAATTTATCAACAAATTTAATATTGAAATATAATGGACTGACTTAAAAAAAAGAAGAAGAAGAAGAAGAAGAAGAAAGAAAGAAAGAAAGACATAGGAAAGCAAATGTCGTGACATATTTCAACTTGATGGAATGACAAGCTCCAGTATAAAAACCCCATCAGACTAATGTGATTGAAAAAAAAAAATTTATTAGCAATAACATACCTTATATTTTGATGAGGGGTAGACAAATATCAATAACATTTAGATACATATTAATAACAATGAATTTATATTTTTACGTGTTAGAATTTTATTAATATTTACTTATAACTCCTTTAATTGAAAATACCTATAAAGGGATGCAATGGTAAGAAAAGATCTTGACACAAGGATAAGGTATTTTACTTCTCTTCCCAATTTCTTCCAGTTTGTTTCATACAAATCTTTTTTTTTTTTTAGGTAAACTAAAATTATTTATATATAAACCTAATGCTTCAATAGCAATAGGATAAAAGGAGAGATTACATAGTCTCAAATTATTGTCCATAGTACTCACCACAGGTGGGGAGTTTACAAAACAAAAGTTTGAAGATGAAATAGTACTCTCTCTTGCTAAACTATCTATAACAAAATTATTCTCCTAGTAGATTGCATGGAACACAACTTCCTTAAAATTCTATTGACCTTAGAAAGAGAATCTTCATTAATGTTTAAATTCTACAAGAGATTTACAACTTTTAAGTAGTCCATAGTTATTATCAAGTTTTGGATACTGGCTTTTTAAGCACACTTCAACCTAAAGAAAATACCAAACATTTCAGCCACTAAGGGGAAAATGTATGAAACAGACTTTGCATAAATAACAATAATATATCTAGATGGGGATAAAATGACTCAACTAACACTAGCTTTCTAGGAAGAGGGAAAAACTAAGGCATCGGAAAAAAGGATGGGCCAATTCTTTTTTGCTAATGAGAGAAAACAATAAAAAGGGGAGGCTAAATTGATACAATTCTATGGAAGGGAATGGTGATAAGCCCAATAGTCAGCCATTGCAATTTTTCCAAAGTCAAACTAAGAAAACCTATGTAGAGTAAGTGGAAAGTTTTCATATTTCAGTTTAACCATATAAACCATAGAAAGAAAGAAAATTTCATCGCCTAAGGATGAGAAGAAGTGATCTTGATATGAATTGATCCAAGGATAGATAAGGACAGCCATAAGGGTGGGTCTAAGCTTACAAAAAGCTTAAAGAAAGAGATGGGAATTGCGTGAAAATAGGGAAAAGTAAAACAAGCAAACCCTTGAATAGCTCTAAAGATATGACGCATTAGGGAACTTTTGAGGACTTATGCCTCAACTCGAAATGATACATGAGCTGATCTAATAAGGGCATTCACCATCTTGCTTTACTTAAGGGTTAGGATAAGAGTATAATAAGCAAACAAACTGTAAGCAATGTTCATGGAAAAAGAAGTATATTTAGTATGATGATATTGATCCCATGCGACTATATTACAATGGGGTATTTATACCCGAAACATTAGGGCATCTTATCCAAAATGGAAAAGACTAAAAAGGTAGTATCTAAAAGAAGTAATGTATAAGGAATAATAAAAGGGTATTATTGAAAATACAAAAAAAAAGAAGAGTATCTTGTATAGAGGATTTTGTCACATGATTGCTTAAACATGGAGCTCCTTGTAGATGGATAGCTTTTTGGTAGAAAAGGTAATTTTGTATGATCGGTTTGGTTTCTACTAAGCTAATATGCTGAACAGAGGTGATAAGTCAACTGTATGGAACTGAGCAGTTAATTTGCTGAGGTGAATTCACCTTAAACACATTCAATAAGGCTTGAATTCAGGTTGGCTAGGTGGTCGGATTTGTTAAGCTATTGCTTAAGTGTAGCTCTAGTCGGTAGCTAGAGATAATTAACAAGTAAGAAAGGGTTCAGTTTGGCTAAGGCATCAAGTCGGCAGATTGTAGTAGTTCAGACTTCTTAGTAGTAGGTCATAAGGAAAGAATTCGCTTAGCCATACTTTCCAGCCCTCGAACTACTCGGGTTAAGAATTCGGTGATTTGATTCCTATCATGCTCGCCAAGCTGATTGAGATTTAGAATCAAATCTGATTGGTCCTCATCCAAGCTCTCCTCTGGTTGATAAAGGCTAAGGTCAACAACATTAAACACATCTAACACTTCGTAGTCTTTTAGAAGCTCAAGTTGGTTTGCATTGTCATCGATCTTCTAGAGTATCCTGAATGGTCTTTTAACTCGGGCAGATAGGTTGTTCTTCCTCTAATTAAAGAATCTTTCCTTACTCGGGTGTAACCATACATGGTCTCTGAGCTGAAACTACTTAATCTTCCTTCCTTTGCCTTTCTTCTTTAGCTTTTTAATGGCTCGATCAATTTGCTAGGTGACTCGTTGATAGATCTATTGGATAGATTGGGCTCTTGTTCTTGCCTCAAGATTTTCTTGGTTAATGGATGGCATAGAGGTGTGATTGAGGGGTAGTTCAGTGTTGAAACCATAGACAACCTCAAATAGGGTGTATCCAACAATAGCATGTATTGTCTTGTTGTGAGCAAATTTGACTATAAGTAGGCAGACATCTCGGTAGATTAAGTTCTTCCATACTACAGCTTAGAGTAGAGATCTTAGGGTGCGGTTGACCACTTTTGTCTAGCCGTCGATTTAGGGGTAGCAACAGGTGTTAAATAGTAGTTTGGTTCCTAGAAATGGCTTAGAAATTTTATGTCTCTATCCGACACCATACTCCTTAGTACTTTGTGCAAGTGAAATTATTCCTGCAAAAATAAAGAAGCAATAGTCGAAGCATCATTAGTTTTGGTGTAAGGTATGAAATGTGTCATTTTGTTGAACCTATCTATGACAATCGTTACAGAATCTTTACCTTGAGCAGTTCGGGGTAATCTGAGGACAAAATCCATACTTAGGTTGACCCATGGTTTTGTTGGAATAGATAGAGGCATTGCTTTCCCTTGCTTTGCTTAGCTCTTTGTTCTCTTACAGACGGTGCATCCCTCTATTACATGATGCATATTACATCTCATTCTAAGCTAGAAGAACCTATCATTCAACAACTCATATGTTCTCTGCTCTCCAAAGTGTTTAGAAAGTCCTCCATCATAAGCTTCTCTCATTAGCAACTCCCTTATCAAATGGGCCTGTTCACATAACTTACCACCTCTAAATAGATAACCATCATTTATACAGTATTCATCAATTGCTCTTCTTCTCCACAATGCTTGTATATAGGGCTAAAATGAGAATCATCCTGATATTGCTTTTTAATGTTTGCAAATCTTAATAGCTTGGTTTACAACTTAATGGGTAGAATATGTCTCCTTGACAGAGCATTAGTAATTACGTTGTTCTTGCCTTGCTTATACTTAATGACAAAATTAAATCTCTCAAGGAACTCAATCCATCGGGCCAAAAGTTCTTTATCATAAATAGAGTAATTTAATTATACTCCTCTGAGCTTCTTACTATGATAAGCGATAAGTTGGCCTTTTTGCATCAGCACAACTCCAATGCCGACGCTTGACGCATCACATTTAAGTTCAAATACTTTGCTAAAGTCTAGTAGAGCCAAGACCAGGGTAGAGGTCAACTTCACTTTTACCTCAACAAAACTCATCTCCTCTTTCTCTCCTTACTTGAACTCTACATTCTTCTTTATCAGCTTGTTTAGAGGTGCTATAATAGTACTGAATCCTTAGATGAAGCGTCGATAAAATGATGCCAGTTTATGAAAACTTCTCACCTCGGCACATCAAGTTGGGGTTGGCTACTCAATAATAGCTTATACCTTCTCTTCATCTACTCTCAATCCTTTTTCCAACAACCACGTAACCTTTCTTCTTGATTGAAGTAACATTTCTTCAAGTTCCCAAACAATATGTTTGCTTGGAGGACACCAAAAATAGCTTTGAGATGTTCAGTGTACATTGCTAGGTCAGTACTATAGATAAGGATGTCGTTGAAGTAGATGATGACAAACTTCCTGATCAAATCCCTCAAAACATGATTCATCATTCTCATAAAAGTGCTTGGAGTGTTCGACAATCTAAAAGGCATGAGAATGATTTAGTCTTGGAATAAATCAAAATATCATCAATGAATACCACAACAAACTTATCCAAGAAAGGTTGATAAATCCGGTTCATCAAATCCATAAACACAGCTGGTGCATTTGTTAAACCAAAAGGCATTACTAAAAACTCGTAGTGCCCATATCTGGTTCTGAAAGCTGTTTTTGATGTATCCTCCAACTTAATTCGTAACTAATGGTATCTAGATCTTAAATCAATTCATGAAAACACAGTGGCACCATGCAGTTGATCAAACAAGTCATCAATCCTGGGTAATGGATATTTATTCTTAATGGTCACCTTATTTATTTCCCGATAATCAATACATAACCTCATGGTTCCATCTTTCTTTTTCACGAACAACACTGGCGCTCCCCAAGGTGATACACTGGGTCGGATCAATCCTTTGTCCAATAGTTCTTGCAGTTGCTTTTTCAATTCTTGAAGTCTATTGGCGACATTCGATATGGAGCCTTTGATATTGGTTCAGTCCCTGGCACCAATTCTATAGAAAAATCTAATTCTCGTTGTGGTGCTAATCCAGGTAATTCTTCTGGAAAGATATCAGAAAACTCACTCACTACTGGTATTTCTGATAATTTTGGTTTTTCCTTTTCTCCTTCAATGGTAAATATCCAGTAGAATTGGCATTCCTCAGTAATTTTGCTTACTTCTATCACTGATAATCTTAGATTTCGTTCACTTGTTTTTCCTTGGAATATGATCTTTCCTTTATCTAAGATTATGTTTTTATTTTGACAATCCACTTTCGCTCTCTGCTTGGACAACCAATCTATTCCCACAATGATATCATATCCCTTAATTGGTAATACTATAAGTCTTATTAGGAATTCTTGTCCTTGGATTTGTAATTGTCCATCATCTATTATTTCTCGTGTTAACACTTGTTCTCCCGTAGGTGTTCTTATCCTATATATGGATTTGACTTCACTTGTCTTTACTCCATTTCTCAATACAAACTCCCGACTACTAAATGAATGTGATGCTCCAGTATCAAACAACGCATATGCAGTTCGTCCATTTATAAGTACATTTCCTAAAATAATTACTAGTGTTATAATTATCTATCTCTTAAGTACTATGTCCAAATCATATCTTCCTATAGTTTTTAACACTATCCACGGATATGCACACAATCAAATCATAAATAAGTAAAAATTACAAGTTAGTTTTACATACCTGTTACTAAACCTTGATCAGTTTCATTAATCTCCATTTCATCATCCGAACCATCGTGAAAGTACTCTTCTATCTATTCATCAAAGTCCTCAATATCCTCTTCTATCCCTTCAATTGCAAACACCCGTGCTGGAACAGCAGTTGTCTCTGCTCCTCCGAATTTCTTTTATCTAGTTTGACCACAATACCTAGAGAAATGTCCTTTCATTCCACACTTAAAGCATTTTACCGCTTTCATCTTTGGACACTCTCTTGATATATGACTCGGATCACCACACAAATAACACTTGCCTTTTAGCTGAGCACATTGCCTAGGGAAATGTTGAGCTCCACATTTCCAACATTTCACATTTCCAGATTCATCATAAAAACTAAATCCAGTCTTGTTTGAAACAAGGCCACTAGTTACTGCAGCTAACTTATTCCCTCTTTGATTTGAGTTATTAATTGCATTTGGAAATGTTCTCTTGAAAACAGGCCTGTATTGATTGATCCTTCTCAATTTCTTACTCCATTCACCTTGCATAGCCGGTCGATTATTCTCCAGTTCACGTGCCTTATCCATAATTTGATGATAAGTGGTCAATCCATAATCCATCAATTTGCATCGCATCGTAACATCAAATCCATTAAGAAAAAGATCCTTCTTTAACACCTGATTATCTCTGTATGACTCAGGTACATACTCCAACAGTCTATTAAACTCATTCTCATATTGCGTTACACTCATAGACCCTTTCTTTATTTCCATTAACTGTCGAGTCATTTGATTTTTCATACTGACAGGGAAATACTGACTCTTGAATGCTTCCTGAAATGTTTGCCACGAAATAGGGCCTGGCATGGTTCTTGCTGTCGAATCCCACCAAACTCGTGCTCCCATCTTTAGCAAGAAGGTACCATAAGAGACTTTTTGATTTTCAGGAATCCTATATGCCTCAAAACTGCGCTCAATCTAAACCAACCAATCATCAGCTAAAGCAGGCTTGCCCATTTTACCTTCGAAATACCAATTTGATTTTATAAACTCGGGAAGTCGACTAATGTCTTGAGATCGATTTATTCTAGGTTCAGCCTCTACTGGTCTTTGGTTCATCGTATTTCCTCCTATGATCAAATGTTGGATTAAAGCTCCTTACTGTTGAATCATAGTGTTCATATTAACCAACATTTATCCAAACTGAGTTGGATCCATCATATTCAGAGTAGGGGATACGTCATTTCTAGGTGGTTCTGGTGGATTAGGAGGGTTAAGAGTTGGTACTTCTGCTGCAGGTTGATTATTCCCATTTCCCTTTTTATTTGATTCCTCTACCATATTCAGATTCACAGTCTACTAATTATCAGTCCTGCACTCACAATATGTATACCTGAGATCAACATTCGGCTTAATCAGTTCATATTTACATATAATTTAATTATCCTCTACATCAACAATATTTAACTATAGGTTTCTTATTAAAAATCTTAATCACAGAAGACCTGTATATTCCATTCCTGTATAAGCAGCAATATATTTATATCTTACACCTATACCTGCATATAAAGCTCATCACATTTTACATGTAGCATTATATTATTCTCATAGCAATGTCTCATACAGATATAAATCAATAAAGCCATGCACTTTTACAATAATCATAAGATAATCGATACTTTATATTCAAAAGATCACATTACTTTTCTTACAACATCAGATTATAAATCTGATTATCTATATACATCATTTACATATCTAGTAGCCGTAACATCCAGAAATACCTTAGTTACATTCAAAAAGTCAAAAACACAACAAAATTGCTAGGGGAACCTAGGTACATCAAACTACTACTAGGTCAGGTAATATCAAAAGTCCTAGACTTATCTGTCTATCAACATTCTATCTTTCAGTTACTTCCACTATCTGGGGTTGCTACATCTTCTAAGGAAACCAATCTTCCATGCCAGTTTCATCAGATCCTGAACTAACCTCTATCACTACAGGAGTATCTGGTATAACCACTACCTCGTGCACCTCACTACCACTGTCCTGTGCTTCCTCTTCTTCTGGATCTTCCTCAGGATCATAATTATCATCATTATTCACTCTTACATTCGGCTGAGCTTCTTGAGGTGGGTTATCGGGTGGCATCACAGGGGGTTCAGGCTCATGAGGCTGCAGTGGTACTTCTATACCCTCTGCTTCATCCAGAGGGTATCTGGGAAACCAGTCAACTACACCAGGAGGATAGTTCCTAGGAATATGTGGAACACCTGGGGGTATCTGATCAAAACCTGGGGGATAGTCCCTATCGGCCTCTACTAAAGCTGGAAAATATAATATAGGAATTCTTACAGATAAAACTCCATTTTCTCGCAGATATTTCTTCTCATAAGCAGCAATAGCAGTATACTCATTATATGCAGGCCCTAACTCATCCCTCATTATTCTCCAATCATCTTGCATGCTATAGGACATTCCATGCTTATAATTTTCAAGAATCTCATCAACAGTGTAAAACAACTTCCAGTCAGCCAAATCTAACAACAGATTCTGCATTCGAATCCTATATTCAATAGGAGTTTCATCCCCTTTCCATTCAAAATTCCACCATGCATGTAACAAACCAGTTTTTCGAATCTGAAATAATAAGTTAAAGTCAGTTCATAACTCTGTTTTACATATATCTTATAATCTAAGTCTTTTAAATCCATTACCAAACCCACTCTCAGTGATCCTATTGTTTACTCCTTTTTTATTAGACGCTTCAAAGCTTGGTTCTTTTTAGAACCATGCTCTGATACCAACTCAGAACTGTTACGCCCCAAACAAGAAGAGTCATAACAGTCCCGCCGTGTAAACTAATCTAAGATAGAAGCTGACCTCACATCTGCTATCGTAGACGCAGTTTACACAAGGCGTACAACTCAACCAGCTTGAAACGTCTGTTCTGACATCTGTTAATATCCAAACCTGTGGTAGAGCTTTTACAAAATACTTGTTCTATACAATCTGTTGTTTAGTACTACAACAGTAATTATACAAACATTTTACCTCCAAGGGTAAAGATTACAATCAGAGTTTATTAAAAACCACAGGTTTTACGATTTATATACAATAAGTTAGAAAACTAGTGGGCTCCCAGGGAATTCCCATTTAGTTTTCTTCAAAACTTAAAGACAAGACAAAAGCTCAAGTTCAGTTAAATTCCTCGATCCTCACTTTCCCACACAGCAGCACACTAACCTGAGAACGGTGGTACCTGAACATCTTTACCTTCACTCAGCACCTGCAAAAGAGTCTGTAGGGGTGTGAGCACAACTAGCTCAGTAAGTGGGGCGGAGTCAGAAGAGTACTATACAATCACAAATAAGGTTAATAATTATGATGAAATGCAATGCAATCACTCAAATGGAAACATCGCACAGTGTTAACCGGTCCATTGTGAGGTTAGAGAAATTTCATCCGCTCCAACCCGGATTGAAGAGTTTTATCGCGACTCAAGTCAGACCAAACCCGGGCTTGTGCAATGGAGAACACCCCCCTCCCAAGACCGCCTTCGAACCACGGCCCCTAACCTTGCTGCGACCTCCTCGCCTATCACTTAGTTCAACTAAGGATGGGGAAAGGATCATTTCAGCTATCCTCATCGAAGGAAGTCGGTGTTTGGCCTAACACTCTTAACCGTCTCCCCTAACGGGTGAATATGCATGACCATTTACACTTTAGTCGAATAATCATTAGTGATAATCAGGGGTGACCAATAAGTTCACACAATACAGAATCCATGAAAATATGCAGAACAGCACACCAAGGAGTCGAACTCCTATCACAATAGAGTATCATTCACACACATAGCATGCATATAATCATCTAACTACAAACACAACTAGAAGTACTCTTGGGTCTCCGGGTACTTTTAAATAGTACCCAAACAGCGGCGAAGCTACCATCCCAACTTACTTGTTTAGATGTTCGCTATTTCTGACTTGAATTGTCAACCGTCTTTGGAAGGTCCTAATTACACAAAAGGTCCAAATTTAGTTTTCGTAATAATTACGAAAACATTAGGGTTTAATCTAAAATGGTTATATATATATTATTTCCATAATATGCAGTCATGTTATTACTATATATCGAATTAAATTATTAATTATTGATATTGTACATCATATATACTATTACGTATTATATATCGTTTTGATCGTATCGAAATGTACTTTTTATTTATTAATTCACGTTTTGATTCCGGTAAGGTTACCAAAATGTGTATATTCTTGAATATGTTATAGTTATAGGCAAGATTGCTTAAGGTTATCTGATTTCAACAAAACTAGTGTCATTGAGTTCGTATAGACTTAACGACACATCTTACGAGTTCTGTTCCTAGAGATGGATTTTAACGGGTAGTTTGAATTTTTAATACAATTATACATAATTATATAAAAATGATCGTATTATGCGAAATTTACAGTTTTAAATTATATTTTATCCAATTTGTCCTTATATTGTAACAATATAAGTATTATTCAATTCTAATACACCTAAAGTACATCCCGATCAGAAAATATTAATAATTATAATAAAAATCTCCATTTAACCCAATTCAATCAGCAATCCTATATATAGGTTTTATTTAACTATTTAACTCATTTTAGTCTATTAATATTACAAATACACCGCGATTTGTAATTTAAGCTATTTTACTTAATAAATTCGTAATAAATAGTTCGGATTACCCAATAAATCCCCGAAAATTTCTATGGACTTCTAAAAATATAGGGAATTCAATTATCACTTGGTTTCAAGTTTTCGACCTATTGCCCATATTTTCGTATTGACGATTTTATCCCTAAATTTGATAAATTAACCAATTATAATTCTTTTAGCATCCAATTAATTTCAATCTGACTCAATACCATTATTATTTATTATAGATCAGTACATGTCCATTTCATCAATTAATTTTATAATTTCCTATTAAATTCATAATTTCAGCCTATTTTCGAGCTAATTTCAGGCCTAAAAATTCAATAAATATTAAAATTATTCAAATAAAAATTTGGGCTTTGTAGAAATTACCTATATATCATACACATCCTATACAAAAAATTTCAGCTAGAAACAACATCATATAGTACATTTATTTCATAAATATATATTCGGATAAATTACAGATTTCTTAATAAAGTATATTAAATATTACGAATTTTTCAAAAATAAAAATATCACATGAAAGCATGTCTAAAATAACCTAAGTGTAATTTTTTTCATAATTTTCTGGGTGGATTTACTATTTTTTAAAAATTATTGAAAAACAGGGCAGAAATTTGACCTTGGTGTTTTTGGGTGCTCCGGTGGCTGGCGGCGGCTGGGTGGTTGTCGGACGGCCGGCGCGGTGGGTGGACCGTGTGGGGTTAGCTGGGTTTCACAGCAGATCTACTCTAGGTTAGGATTCCATACTTTCACTAATTTTTCTGTTTTTTTCTAAATTTGTTTTTTTTTTTCCACGATTTTTTCTAATTTTTCTTTCTGATTATTTCTGATTCCAAATTGCTAAAACTATCATATCTGATGATCTTGGCTTTTTATAGTGCCTCAAATCGGTTTAAGGATTTTTTTCTTTAATTAATTCATATTTTCTTTTCCAATTTCTTATTTATTTTTTTTATGCATGAGGTGTCCAAATGTTATAACTTCACTTTTTGAATCAGCAATGCAATTTCCATCCTCCTGCCACGCCTCCTTCCAATGTTATTTAATTAATTTTTCTTTTTCTTTTATTAAATAATTACTTAAATATAGATATTATATGTTAGAATTAATTATTTTAATTAATATACAAGGTTATACCCTATGTAAATAACATGTGAAATATATAACTTTACTCATATAATTAAGTTTCTAGCATATCTTTTATTTTTATGATACATTCTAAGGTTAATTCCATGAATTCAACACAATATATATATAATTACTCAATTTTAAGTTAATTTACGAGTATAATTATTATTTGTACCGGGTATACTAAAAAATTACGTGTATTTTTTTATAGTAAATTATACTACATTATCTCATTTTATAGCTTAATTAACTTATCTCTAAGTTCTCGTTGCAATCTAAGTTCAATTTTAGGAGTTCTGAACATTTTAGGGCTTTAGTAAATATTCCAATTTCTAAGGGCAAAATTGGAATTTCAGGTCATTATTACTAAAATCTAACTTCACTGTAATATCTCGACTAACTTTTTCATTCTAGTTGCAAAGTTTGGGCTCAATTGGATAAGTTACCCTAAAAGCCCTAAATCTGAGCTCGGTTATCCTAAACTCAATTTTGGGAGCTTACAACGACGGTGATCAAGGGAGTGACCAAGGTTGAAGCTATTTTTCCACTTGTTTATCACGGTAGTAACTCTACCTTAATAGGACAATTGTACCCTTAATCACGAGCATAATGAGATAGAATGTTTGCAAAGAGAAAATCACTTTCTGAGTCCAAAAGTGATGGGAGTAGATACAATGATTTTTTTTAAATTGTTTCATACGAACCTAAATTTTAAAAAAAATATAAATATACCACAATTTTCAGATAAAAAGAGGGATCATTATAGCCAACATCATTAAGAACATCACATCACTAACCAAAAATAGATCCATTCATCCATCCTTATATCCATTTTGTATTTTTCCATTTTTCTTCTATATAGTTTCTAAGTGTTGTACTGTAATTTTTTTGAAATTACTCGAAGGAGTCGATGGGACTTCGTTGTTCATGTATTCGTGAGACTTCTACAGTGGAATAAAAAGAGATTTTTACTTTTTACTTATTCCATGTTTCATTTCCTTTTAATTATTGTCACGCCCCGAAGTGGCAGAGTCGTAACAGTCCCGCCGTGTTAACCATTCTAAGATAAAAGTTGACCTTACAACCGCTATCTTAGACCTGATCTACACAAGGCGTCCACGACTAACCCGCTTTAAAGTAAACAGTTTGTAATTTAAATAAATTATTTACCTAAGAAAGTGAGGAAATATATATATATACACTATAATTCAATTATAACAATTAAAGTTTACAATATTTCTCCGTAATATATTTCTTAGTTATTACATTGTTCAGAAATGAAAAATTCTAAAGTAGAAGCTTAGACCTTAAAAATATGTTTTTATTCTTTAAATGTTTTTCCTCACTCCCTAGGATCCAGCAGTTACTAGCTTCAGAGTAGTTGTATGCCATTTCTTAGCCAGCACCTGCACAACGTCTATAGGGATGTGAATAACCACAGCTCAGTAAGTTAGGATGGAGGGCTTAAAACTATACCATAAACATAACAAGATTATCAACCAACTTATTAGGTGCAATGCATGTTCAAGCAAATGCTATCGTACGACGTTGTCCGGCCCATTGTAAGATTAGAGAAATTGCGCTTGCTCTAATCTGGGTTGAGAAGTTGCCGTTAATGCAACAGCTCACGACCAAACCCAAGCTTGTGCAACGGAGACCTTGCTCCTCCCGCGACTACCTTTGAACCATTGACTTCACCCTCGCTGTGACCTCTTCACCTGTCACTTAGTTCAAATAAAGATGAAGAAGGGACCATTATGCAATTCTACGCTATCCCTTTCGAAGTGGTTGGTATTTGGCTGGAGAATCCTAGGTTTCCCCTAATGGGTTGCCATACAGGTCCAATTATGATTACAAGTCATATATTTGATTAGATCCAGTTTAGGGTGATCAATCATTTCATACAAATTATACAATATAAGCCAGAACAACAAACAGAATCATAGCATAACTCATAATTAAGCACATGCACACAACAGACTATCTAACAAGTACAACCAAGCATAATCTTAAGCCTCTAAAATATAGCAACGTATTAATCCCAACTTACCTTGACTTCTCGCTCACTCACTCGAGGTCCGACTCGCTCAGGCCATCGCCAATCATCCTTGTAACACAAACGTGATTTCAGTTTTTCATATAACTATTATAGATTCGTTTTATTTTATGATGCTTCTTGTTATGTTTTGTTTAGGGTTTAACATATCTAATTATCTAGGTCTTAAGTATTTTACAATTATTCTAGGTTTGGGGTTAGGTTCGGGTTCAGTTTCCGCATCGATTTCTAAATTAGATTTTAGTTCGATTTCTAAGTACTATTTTATACCCGAACTCTAGAAACTTGTTTTAACTCATAATGTGAAATTAATCACTTTACTTCTAGATATCCTATGTACCATAATTACTCCTAGTCAGTATTTTATTATATCCAGTACACTTAAATCCTTAATAATATATCGAATTTACTCTTGATGTAAGAAATTTTTACATTTTTTATATAATTACATAAATTCAAGTTTCCTATCAGATTTATTGTATATTTTTATTATTATCATAATATCAATTTTTATTTATTTATTATATTTCTAATAATTATGTATTATGTATTATTACTTATTATGTACATAATACACATATAATATTTTTATCACTCTAATTACTATCTCCCAACATCAATTATCATTTCAAAATGTCTAAATTTATCCTAAATCAGATTTTACTCTTAATTACCCTAATTTACAAAATCAACTTAAAATTTCCTATTTTTCCCTATTGCTCATTTATTACATAATTAACCTAATAATTACATATAATACCCTAAATGCTACAAATATCATATTTTATCAGATTTCAACATCCTAAAACAAATAATTATTCACTAAATCAGTAATTAAACTTTTAATTACTTAATTAACTGAGTAACCATGCACCCTAACTCTTGGCACTTAAAGCATTTGATCAAGCTCATCTTCCTTCTAGATCTTTGTCCCTTTTCATATATTCTCATCGATACGTCACTGTTAGGTCGATCCTTCTGTTAGGTGTTACACCCCGAAGTCGCAGAGTCGCAACAGTCCCGCCGTGTAAACCATTCTATGATAGTAACCGGCCTCATAATGCCTACCATAGACATGATCTACACAAGGCATCGACGACTCTTCGCTTTGAAGTAAACAGTTCGATTAACATTTATATTACAATTATGATAAATATTACAAATTTCTAATAAACATATATAATTATAAGTAAGTCCACAGAGCTTCCTAGGAAGTTTTACATAAACACAACAGTTCACTAATTTACATAATAACTATCAGTCTTTCATCCATAACTACAGGGATACCCTAGTTACACATCATTATTAAGTAGTTTGATCCTCACACTCCCGGCTTCAAAAGGACTAACCTCTGGGTAATTGTAAAGCGGTATTTTACTTGAATTATTCAGAGATCAGAACCTGCAAAAGGATCTATAAGGGTATGAGCAACTACAGCTCAGTAAGTTGAATTGGAGACTCATGAATGCATACAAGCACAAACAAAATTATCAATCAATTATTTTCATGCAATACAACAATCAAGTGTCATCGCACAACGTAGTCCGGTCCGTTGTGAAATTAGAGAAATTTCGGCCGCTTTAATCAGGTTGAGGAGTTCCATGTTATGCAGCAGCTCACAACCAAACCTAGGCTTGTGCAATGGAGACCTCGCTCCTCCCGCGACTACCTTTGAACCATTGACTTCACCCCCACCGCGACCTCCTCTCCCGTCACTTAGTTCAACTGAGGATGAAGAAGGGACCATTTTGCAATCCTATGATATCCCTTTCGAAGGGGTCGGTATTTGGTTGGAGAATCCTGTGATCCCCTAACGAGTTGCAATGCATGACATTTTTGGTTCTTAGAGTCGAATAAGATTAAATTTCATTTAGGGTGTTTAAACAATTTCATATCAATTCAATCATAACACAAAATCACTCACATCACAATTTCAGCACGAATTCAGATACGTCAAACATATGTGTAAACTAGTTACAATCACAACCATATACAAGCCTAAGTCTCCAAGTACCATAAAACTAGTACTCTATTACAATAAGCAATAACCCAACTTACTTGGAATTTTCTCAACCGCTCAATCCCTCAATTGCTCGATCCTTCAAAGCCGATTCGTCTCTGGGTGTCCTATAATACAAATAGGTCTTTTTAGTACTTATACTTTAAGGATTCATATTCTAAGTCATAATTTAACTCACTTTTCATGTATACCTATAACGTATTAATGATTCGTTGTACTCTATTTTGGGGTTCGAATCCTAAATTAGATTCTAGTTTGATTCTTAAGTCTTAAATATGCTCGAATCCTAATGTGACATTAATCACATTAAGCTCGAGTATCCAAATATCTTATTGGGTCTTAATTTAGTATTCTAAACTATTTGGTACACGCTAACCCTAATTGGGGTATCGGATTTATTCCCGATATGAGAAAATCTGACATTTTGAGACATTTACTTAAAATTAAATGTTATTTCAGATTTATTATTTTTCTGATTTCTATTATAATATTATCTAAATAACCCTAATTTTTTTAGATTTATTAATTTTCAATTTAATGTATTACTAATTTCTTACATTAACTATCTAATTCCCTAAATTAACTATACTTAATACTCCAAAGGCTAGGATTAGGTTTCCACATCAGAGATTAGCATCCCTAAACATCTAATTACTATCTAAATCAGTAATTAGTATCTTAATCACCTAATTAACCCAAAATTACCCAATTTTTCCATCATTTTAGGGCTAAAAATTAACTTAAAAATTTTAAAAATTAATTTTAAAAAAATGGCTTCATAACATTGTTCTATATCACATGAGCATCCTATAGAAAAAATTTGAGCTCCAAACTACACTCCTAAGCCTATTTATTTATAGTTCTAATCATGCTCGGTTTTGTTCAATTTGTTAAGAACCCTATATTTCCAGACGTGATTAAACTAAATCATTATTTTTTCCTAAACCTACATACAATAAAACCTCAGAATAACAAGTTTCATAATTTTATGGGCAAAATAACTATTTTTATGAAATTATATAAAACCGGGACAATTATAGGACTCACCTGGTTTGATACTTTCTAGCCGTCCAAACCCGGTCCAAGGTTGTCGCCCAGCCCAGACGGTGGGTCTAGAGTAGGGTGGTGGTGGTGGCTCGGTCTCAGGTGGTGGTGGCTCGGTCTCAGGTGGTGGTGAGGTATAGGTTTAGCTCACTTGCCCAATCTGTATAGTTTTCTTTTCTTTTTTTGTTTTCTGAATTTTCTCTCAAATTTTTGAGTCTCTCGATTTTTGTTAGATTCCTCACTGCCCGAATGAGTTCTGAAAATTTTTCCCCTATTTATAGACGATTTTGGTAATTATTATGCATTAATTAGACATGACTTTGCCCAATTTCCTTAATTTTTTGCTTTTGTGTTGCCTAATTCTAATTAGTGGATCTTTATTTTGCAGATCTTGACATGCCACGACTTGATTTGGATCATCTTATCCTCTTCTAATTTTTTTCTGATTTTTCCATAATTAATTTATAATTTTCTTTAATTATTTACTTAGTTTTTTGCTAATTAAGGTAATTTCGCGTATTTTTATTTACACGTAAATACATGTAGGGTATACGTGAACATTCCTAATTATGATTTTGGTCATTCTAAAACTTTTAGTACACATATAATCTATCTCTAGTAATTTATTAGTTATTAAATTACACTTTTCGCCTTTTACGTAATTAGCAATTATTATGCTTAAAATTTGAAAATTTTATAGTCTTCTATTTTACTACTTATTTTCTTAAATTCACGTTTACGGGATCATTTTTACTAATATTTCTCTTAATAGCTTATAATTTGGGTTTGATCGGATCTTTTAACCAATCGCCCTTAACTTTGAGTTTTAAGTTCAATCTTACAGTCACTTGGCTTAGCTTTAGAGCTTACATTAGGCCCTGACTTTACGCTTCTAATTAGCTTGGTACTTGGTTGAGCTTGGTAACTTCTCTAAATAGGTCAGCTTGTCTGACTAGGTCGGCTCATTAGGGGTCGAGTTGACCTATTTTTTCTCTACCTCTCCATTTACTAGACTACTCTTATAGCTTCGTCTAATGTAGTGAATTGTTGAAGTTCTACAATATCTCTGATGTTGCTTCTTAACCTAATAAGAAATCTGGATACTATTCAGGTCAATGGCTCATTTAGTTTACATTGGGTCGTAAGCATTTGGAACTCCTGCATATATTCATCAATAATTCAGCTCCCTTGTCATAGCTCTTGAAGTTTAGCAAAAGTATCCTGTAGGTTGGTGTCTAATTCAAATCTATTTCTAAGAACCTTTTTCATCTCTAATCAAGTACTAACCTCTTTGTATCCTTCTCACCTCCTCATGGTTAAGAAGTTCTTCCACCATAGTGTAGCATACCTAGAGAATTCTATAACAACAACCTTTACCTTCTAATGATTCTTATACTGATAATAGTCAAAGACACGTTCAACCTTTCCTCTCAATCCAGATAGTCATCTACATTCTTAGAACCATTGAAGCTCGCGATCTAAAGCTTCACATGATCGGTAGCTTGGTGTGCTCGAGGTCACTCTTCTTTTTCTTCGTATTCCTCTTCCCCTTCTTTATCATCCATGACTCTTAAGTTAATGCTCCATCATACTCATCCTCTTACTCCTCTACCTTAAACTGTTCGAGTTAGGATTTATCCTCTAATAGGTCGAGTAGCTTATAAAGTGTTTTGCACAGCCTCAACAGTCAATATGCTATTGTATGAATAACTTTAGTCAAATCGGTTAAGAGTTTAGCCACCTCATCAAGTCATCCATCTATACTTCTGAAGGTGCGTTGGGGTTGTCATCCATGGTGGACAACACCACTATTACCATCCCCAATATCAGTATAGACACTTGGATCCATCATTTCAGTGACAAGACTTAGTTTTAAACTTCGAATCTAAGAGACAATAGACACTATTCCTTCTAACTAAACAATACGCACACTCTTCCACACAAATGTCTAATGAATCCGTAAACACAACAACTATACCAATGAACAATAAACTCAAACAAAACTTGCTCTATTTTATATGTTCAAAACAGAGCAAAACAAAGTGTATAACTACAGCAAACTACCAGTTCTTCTACTTACTCAAACACTTACAGCTAAGTTTTACGCAACTACAACACATTATCACAACAATTACTACTATTCAAGAAAGTTCAAACACAACTGACTCAAATGAAACATCCGCTTTAATACTAAGATGATACGAACTGGTCCAAGGACAGATAAGGACGATCATAAGGGTGGGTTCAAGCTTACGGAAAGCTTGAAGATAAATATGTGAATTGTGCGAAAACAAGGAAAAGTAAAATAAGTAAACTTCCGAACAGCTCTAAGGATACGACGTACCAGTAAAACTTCTAAAGACTTATGACTTAACTCGATATGATGCACCAATTGATCTAGTGAGGGCACTCACCACTTAGCTTTATTTAAGGGTTACGATAAGAGTAGAATAAGAAAACAAGCTGTAACTAATGTTTACAAAAAGAGAAGTATATCTAGTATGATGATATTGATCCCCTATAGCTACATTACAATAGGGTATTTATACCCAAAACATTAGGGCATCCTACTTAAAATGAAAAAGACTAAAAGGGTAGTATCTAAAATAAGTAATATGCAAGGAATAATAAAGAGTACAATTGAAAATACAATAAAAATAAGTATCTAGTACGAAGGATTCTGTTAAATGGTTGCTCGGATACGTGGCTTCTTGTGAATGAATGGCTTTTTGGCAGAAAAGACAATTTTGTAAGATTAGTTTGGTTTTTGCCGAGCCGATGTGCTGAGCAGATGTGGTAAGTTGGCTATACGAAGCCAAGTAATTAATTTTGCCAAGGTGAATTCACCTCGAATATATTCAATACGGCTTGGATTTAGGTTGATTGGGTAAGTGGTCGGATCTGTCAAGTTGTTGCTCAAGTGTAGCTTTAGTCAGCAACTAGAGACAGTCAACTGGTACAAGAGGGTTCAGTCCGGCTAGGGCATTAGTTCAGCAGATTGCAACAGCTTAGACTCCTTAATGGTATGTTGTAAGGAAAGAATTCGCTTAACTATACTTTCTAGCTCTCTGGCTCAAGCTCGGGTCAAGGGTCCAGTGGTATGATTCCTATCAAATCTTATCTTTCCTTGTATATGTACAGCTCACAAATAACCATCTCTTAAGGGGTAAAGAGAAGGATGACTATAAAGTATTAGAGTTATTTGCTAAAAGCCATTTCCTTCGAGTTTCAAAACAATCTCTTGGGACATGTTGAATCATCTCAATCTCTTTATATAAAGATGGCACAATTTTGATGTTTTTACTCCTCTCTTAACCAATTTAGTTCCTGGTGGGATTCCTTTATGCAAAACCCTTTATATAAACATCATAATCTTCGATAAGGTTTTCACTTTCCAAATCCCAGAGTAATCCATTTTTCCCTTAAAATTTCGATCCTGTTCCATCATCTTTTTGTATGCAAACTTTTATTGTGAATATGTCTGAATTGAAGAGTTCCCGTCTTAACAAATCTAAAAATTGTGAAGAATTTAATAGAATAATATTCCCCAGTTTCTCCTTTATAGCTTAATCGATGGGATATTCTATCAAATTTTCATTCTACTCCTTTGAACCTTTCTAAGTGTAAGAAATAGTTAATGTTAGGTAGTGTTCCATGACAAAGCCAACAAAAAACTTCTTGGGGATATCTTCTTTTTCCTAATTATGATACCAAAATAAGAATTTTTTTTTCCATCTCTCACATTTCTTCTTGTAAACTATTCCACTCAAGGAGTTAATTCAGTTATCCTCCTTACCAATTTCACACCATTAGTTAGCTTCCCTAGTGTGATTTTTGAGCCATATTTTTGGAACATTAGTTTTGCCTAAATTTTCTCTTATTGTAGGTTTTTGCCAAGGTAATTTTAAGATGGTTGCATCTTTCTTACTTGAATATCTAAAAAGCTTAAGCCACCAGCTTCCTTCGATTGTTTAACTGTTTCCTAATTTATCCAGTGCATTTTTTTCTTTCCTTGAGTAGAGTTCCAAAGGAAGTTTCTACTTAGTTTTTCAATTTTGTTAATGATAACTAGCAAGCAATAGCAATGCTCATAAAAATTAGTTAACCGTTCCTTTAAGAACTGATAAGAAAAGGATAGTTCTATTAGGGAGGTTTAACAACTTTACTTTCCAATTAGATACTTTGGATCTTAAATTCTCCATAAGGAAGTTTAAGTTTATTGTTTTATAAGCACCAGTATTTGACACATGATATCCTAGAAATAGAATAAAAATGTAATAAATTGTAAATAAATATTATTTTTATTAATTGATTTTATTAAGAGTATAGTGGAAAATAAAAAATCAATTCCAATATTAAATAGCTATAATAAATAGTAATTTAATATCTTTTATAATAAAATTTTTTTATGAAGTTCTTATTATGAATCTAAAATATAATTAAATATCATAAGAACTCAAATAAGAGAAAATGTAATTGCTTATTGTATTAAAGTGAACAAGCTACGATGGAATGGAATTGGTTCACCTTTCAATAAAGAGCTCAATATGAAAAAAAATAAAAAGAAAGGAAAAAAAAAAAGGAGAACAAAAGTCGAATACTGCTAGGCTTATAAAAGAGGAAAGAGGTAGTAACTGAATCAGTTGCTTGAACATCAATGTTGTGGTGTCAAGGAAATGAGGCCATAAATAAAATACTAACCAGGGGCTTTGGCCCATTCGAAACCAACAGACACTGGACACATCAGCAACATTGTATTTTCTCCAACAAGTGATCTCCACCGTCCATTTTGTATGTGATAACACCCTTTCAGCTAAACTCCGTCGTTGATCCCTTCCCCATCCCTCTTCTTCTTCTGAATCCTTCTTCATTTATTTATCTCTCTCTCTCTCTCTCTCACTCTCTTTGTCTCCCAACAAAGCGCGAGCAGCCGTCTTTGTATTTTTTTTTTTTAAACTGAAAAGAAGAACCACAAATTTCACTCTGGTAAGATCTATTTACGCTCGCATTTTTACTCTCAATTCCAAACACTGCCTACCCGATTAATGTGTTTTCCTTTTCTTTTATCTTTAATTTGTTGTTTACGTTCTTATTTATCTATTTTGATTGATTTTCGGGGTGAAATTAGGGTTTTTTTTTTGTTGGAATTGAATGGAGAGAGAGCTGGTGGAGCTATTCGAGGTAGCGAAGAAGGCGGCCGATGCGGCGGCGAGCGACGGAGTCTCTTCCACTGGGCCTGAGGTTTCGCGCTGTGTTGATGCGTTGAAACGGCTTAGGGATTTTCCTGTTTCGTATGACGCTCTTGTTAGTACGCAGGTGAATTTTTATTTTACTTTTTTTTTCCGTATTAATTGAGTTGGTATTACGCAGAGTTGAGTTATTAGTTGTTGAATTCGAGAAAAGTTAGGGTTTCGGATTATGGTTTTTGCTAATGCGCATAATTGAATGTGATTATGGGGTTGAAATTTCGAGTATTTTGCTGCGATTGGTTTATGGAATGGTTTCCGAGATTCTTTAGCTAGAGATCGAGTTATTGGTTGGTGAGTTTGATTGAAAGTTAGGATTTTGGATTGTGGTTGTGGTTTGTGTAGATAATTAGACTTGAAAGCAGATAGAAAGGTTATGTCTTCTTGTTTCAGTTGGTTCATGCAGTGATTTTAACGATTATTCTGCTAGAGATTGGGTTATTGGTCAGTTAATTTGATGAAAAGTTGGGATATTTGAATGTTGTCAAGGTTTATATGTATGAGTGGATGCGGAAGTAGATAAAAAGTTCAGGTCTTTTTGTTTTGATTGGTTAATGCAATAGTTTCATTGATTCTTCCATTATAGATTGAAGTGTGTAGATTAAGAAGAATGGAAAATTATGTAAGAGAGGACAAACTTTTGGATCTATGCTCAAATAGAGGATGGATAATTTGAGTAGTATAAAGAGAGGATGAACGACATTAAAAGCGGTGCAAGTATAGGATAACCATTACATGTTTTGCTTGTGTGGCGTGTTACGTGTCAAAATAGATGTTGATATGATGTGTGCCACATTAGTGATATCTAATAGAGTTGATACAGATGTTTGATAATCTCTTCTATTTGCACCACTTTTAATAACATTAATCCCCTATTTATACTACTAAAATTTTTTGTTCTCTATGTGAATTTGAGCCCAAATGTTCATCCTTTGGTACATGATTTTTCCTAAGAAGAATAGGAAATTGAGTTATTGGTTGCAAATTTTGATAAAAAAAGTCAGGTTTTAGAATGAGGATGTGATTTATGTGAATAGGAAATGGTGGCTGTATGAGAGTTCTGCGTCCTTTTGCTCCAATCAAATCACACAATGGTCTGAATAATTTGGGTATATAGTGATACATGCTAACTAAGAGGACAATGTGATTAGTTTTTTGCTCAGAGGGGATTTTGATATGACCCTATAACTATCTCAGATATGCATCTTTCTGTAACTCACTGAGAATTGCATTTTATCTCTCCAAACGGCTGCTAAAGTATAGTGTTTTAGTGCATTTTGAGTTTAGTGGTGGTTTGGGAGTCAAATCTGCTTTTTCAATGAATTTTTGGTTAAAATCTCTCTTTAAGAGTATAGGGGTCACGTTGAAATTAACCTTTTCTTTATTCAGTAAATTTGCATAAAGTAGGCTTTTCCTCCCTAAATTTATGAATAGAGAGTGAAATAACCCATGAGTTTACTCTTTTATTATTTCAATGAAATCCAGTGAAAAATGTACAAATAAGAGTAAAAGAATACTTGATTGAACCCTAATCGCTCTAGAACAATTATGAAGTTGAATACTTCAACAATTAGAGTAGGTACATTGAGCTCACGATCTTCTAGACACTTCCTTTCACTCAACAAATTTCAACAAAATGACTATCTCCCTCTTTATCTTGCAATACTAAGTATTTATATATTATTAGAGTAAGTATTGCATTTATTCTTCTGCCTCTTGTGTAAGTGACACATAATACACACTTCACATTACACATTACACACTACACATCACACATACAACACATACAACGCAGAACACACACACACTAACTAATGCATCTATATCAACTTCTACTCTAGGATCGTATCATCTCTACTTTATAGTTCATTCACATAGGAAGAAAACAAATATAGCATTGCGGAATAATTTCTGATCTTAGCAGCTTTAACTTTTTGATATCAAATCATGGCAAAAGTTGCCTATTGCTTGGCAGAAATTACAACTTGACAAATTAGCTCCTTACATAACAGGTGTTACCTGGCAGTGGTCCTTCAAATTCAGAGGAGGAATGAATAGGGATATAGATGCAAATGATTGTAAACTGTGATCACATTGGTTTTTGCATTTTTTGAAATTTATTATTTCCTCATAACAAACTACAACAGAGAGTAGTCTACTCTAATAAGCCTCATGAACATGATGCAAGTATAAAATAGTGCTCTTGTGCAATGTCCACTCAGTTTGCCAACATAAGTACAGCTTTTATGCAACAACCTATTCTCTAGTGCTTGGAAAAAAATGGATTAATGTTTCTGGTCAGAATATAGTTTATGCAATCGAGGAACTAACAAGCAAAGGCACTTGAATTAAGCAGCATGTGACAAAATCAAGCAAGCAAATATGAACTAGAAAATTATATGTTCATCTTGAGGATGAGCCTATTATGGTTGAATATTTAACCTCAATTGTACAGAAATCGGTCTGCATTTAACAAAGAAGAGCCTCAAGAGCCAAGACTGGGTAGTCTGGGTTATTTATCAACTATGGTGATAGTATGTCGAACCGTTTCAGTTGTGTACTATTTTTCACCCAATTGTTCCTTAATCCAAGTAAGAGGAAAAAATAAATGCTACACTGAATTTTTGTGTCCCAATAGAGAAGCAAGTCAATACTCGTAAACATTTGTTTCTTCCTAATTAATTTCCACTCTATTATCCTTTTGGTTTTTCTGGATTGCGTTGTTCCTTTTCCTTCATCTAATGATAATAAGCAGTTCAAACTATTAAAGTTCCCTATTTTCTGACTGCCTATCAGAATTGATTAGATGTGATCCCCTTTGATGAAGGTATCTGCTGACAGATTTTATCATGCCCCTTTATGCTTGGGCATACTATTTGCCTTGATATACCTGTTGTTGTAGACTTTTAACTGGTAATGGTATGTGAGAGAATGATATAACAGTCTACTTGTTTATATGCTGTAATCAGGTTTATTCTGCCATTGGGATAAAAGTATAAGAGTGTGGGTGGAAAATTATGCTTTTGGTTTGGCTTGTTTAGTTTGTCCTTGCTTGTGTAATTTCTTCCATTTATATTTTTTCAGGTTGGAAAGCGTCTTCGGCACATCACTAAACATCCTAGGGAGATGATTAAGACCATGGCGATGGATGTGCTTGAATTATGGAAGAAGATAGTCATTGAAGAGACAGCAAAAAGTAGGAAGAATGGTAATATCAAAACTGAGAAGGGACAGAAGGCAGATACTGTAAAAATTGAAAAGGTGTCAGTTACAGAAAGGGTGAAAGTTGAGAAAGTTTACAAAGGTGATTCAACAAGATCTGAAAGTGTCTCTAGCTCAGATGATGTTAAGAATGGGAAGAGGTCAGAGGCTGATTCTGATACGTCAGAAGATGTCTGTGGCAAGTCCATCAAAGTTGAGAGGGTGTCAAAGGAGGAAAGGCAGACTTCTAGTACGAAAAATCTATCATCAGCACCAACTACTACTCCAAAATTGACAGCACTTGTCAAATGTAATGATTCTTTACGTGACAAAATCCGGGAGTTATTGGTGGAGGCCATGTCTAAGGTTGTCAGTGAAGTGGATGAGGACATGATAGATGAAGTAAATGCATGCGACCCAATTCGAGTTGCTGTTATGGTTGAGTCAGTTATGTTTGAAAAGATGGGTCGCTCTAATGGGACCCAAAAGTTTAAGTACAGATCTATTATGTTCAACTTGAAGGACACAAACAACCCCGACTTGAGAAGAAGAGTTCTTCTTGGACAGATCAAACCTGAGAGGCTTATCTCTATGACTCCAGAAGAGATGGCCAGTGATCAAAGGAAGCTTGAGAATGACCAGATCAAAGAGAAGGCTTTGTTTGAATGTGAGCGTGGAGGCCCACCAAAAGCCACAACTGACCAGTTTAAGTGTGGTCGGTGTGGCCAGCGTAAGTGCACATATTATCAGTTGCAAACTAGGAGTGCTGATGAACCTATGACCACCTTTGTAACATGTGTAAACTGCAACAACCACTGGAAATTTTGTTAATTTATCTGGAATCTCTGTGATGGGATATGACAATTCACTGGATCATTTATGTGGGAAATCCATTCTTCACTGGAATCATGATCAATGGAACTTGTGGCACTTCCTCTTACTGGATGAAGTCTTTTCCCCGTGCCAAACTTCCTTGATGGGTATGTTTCCTTACATTTAATTGCCTGATGAGGTTCTCCAGGAATAAAGCTGACATTCGCTAATGTGAGAAATAATCAGGTGTATTTTTTACAAATTAGCAAATCGTCCGGCAGTGTAGGTTTTTTTTCATAGGCTAGAGACTGAATATCTTAGAGCAGTGGCTTTGTGGTTTAGTGTTAGATTGTCTCTTTCATCAGAAACCAAACATTATGTTAAGAATTTTACATTTGATTGATGGGAAGTGCTGATGTTGTTTATACGTTATGGAGGTGTATTCAGTCTTTTTTTTTTTTAGCATGAGTGATTTGATGTAGTGGATGAAAGTCGAAATCTTTTAGTAAAACCTTCTTTGTAACAGGATCTTTCTATCTTTGTGCATCTATGATTTGCGTTATCCAACGGCTGGACACTTGCAATGTGAATATGCAGAAGCTACCGTGCAAGACTATATATTTGCCGTCTCAGTCTCACTATAGAATTTATTTCTATTTTTTTTTTATTCTTTCGGTTTTACACATTATTTGGTTGCATTGCGCTTCCTGTACTAGGTGGGTCCTGGGGATGATAGGAGGGGAGCTCCTATCCTGAGCCCTATATTGTAAATCCGTGAAAGATCTTGGTATATTCTATAATATCTATAGGTTTTAGAGCATTAAATGGAATTTATGCTTTTTAATCTTTTTTTTAAGTTAGAATATTGTAGCTTTCTAATGTCCTAAATCCTGGGACTTAAGTAAATCAGAAAATCATAACAATCGCAAGCAGAATTTATCTTAAATAAAAAATTCATAACAACTTATATCCAAGATATGAGATAAATTTAACTGTTTGAACAATCAGTAATATATTGTGTAAGTTCTAAGCATGTTTTAGGGTTGTTATAGAATCATATCTTATTCGCTATCGTGCAAGTTTATAGGTGAGCGGAATCTATTATTTCATTTGTAATATCCATCCTAAGACCGATTTGTTGTTTTTGGTTCATATCTTATTCACTATCATGTAAGCATGTTTTAGGGTTGCTGGCAGTTTTGTTTAATTTAAACTTGTAGAGGGTCATTGTCGTAATTAGGTTTTTGACCTAATTTAATATTATAAACCAGTTTAATGGATTGGTCACAAAGATTAGGAAACTGAATTAAAACATGAATATTTTAAGGAGATATAACTTGATAGGTTTGAAATAAAGATTATCGAGCTAATTATGCTGCTTTTAGCCTTACTGTATTGACTTGTGCATAAAAAGTTAACTTAAAAAAAGTTTCTTGAAGCTTATTTGGATTTCGTTTAGTCTCAAAAGCAACTATTATGATTTAAGTAAAAGTTATGGGCTTGTTTTATTATTAATGAGCTTATATTTTTTTATTATAAGTCATTGGATTTATTCAAAACTTGTAACTCAAGCTTATGGTTTATATGAAGAGAATGAGTGAATTTTAGGTATTAGATCATTTAAGGCCAATTCATAGTTGCCAATAATTCCAGATCTCAGTTACCATCTCAAAATAATCCAATGACTGAAGTTTTTACTCTTAATATCAATAAATAAGAGGCTCCTCTTTTTTGAAAGCATTTTTGAACGCTGGCTAACTTAAGACAACCATACAAGTTAGTAGTGTTGAAGTTACTTCATAAAAGATCAAACAATCTATTTAATGAAGAACGAATCAAGAGCATCCAGAAACATAAGACTTCATATTCTATCACGTGCACGCATAAGTAATCAAGTTTACTTATTCTTCCTCTTATACATCTCTCTATTACATCCATACACGTATTATTAGATCAAATGATCTCTAAGATTAACCATCACGTGCACAGCACGTGATTAGTCATCAATAATAATTCTACTTACAAGAGTTTTAAACATAATTTTAAAATTTAAACATCCAACTCAATGCCTATTTAATTAGATGCTCAATGCCTATTTAGTTAGATGCTTATTTAGTTAGTTTAAGTCATCAACAAGAATTAAGGAAAATCTTTTTTTTTTTTTTTTTGCTTTTATCTTTGAAAATGCTTGTAAAACTTGAAAAGATAATTAATTTGGAATCAATTAGCCGAATTAATTCTAATTTAGCTATCAGTTTACGATTTGAAAAACCCTTTTTAATACTTTGAAAATGGTTCAAGAAACCAAATATTCGAGTTTAGGGACTACCTTATTAAACTCCATGTGAGTACCATTTTAATCTTTCGAATTTAATTTAATTTTTCAAATACTCTTCTAAAAAATAATATCTATTCATATATAAATAAGTAAATAAAATTGACTCTACAAAAAGGACGAGAAATTAAACAACTATTTATAAAGGGTAGAAAAATATTTTTTTATTATTTTAAGTTATCTTGTAGTTTCTTATTAGTACGTCTCACTACTAGGATTAGACTTAATTCTCATTATTAGGATTAGTTTCTTATTAGTACGTCTCACTACTAGGATTAGACTGAATTCTCATTATTAAGATTAGACTTTCGTAATTCATTTATGTAAAACTTTAATTTATTGATTTCTTTTAGTTTTTGTACATTTTTACTCATTTTATTTTTGTTTAAAGAAATTCTAAGAAAAAGGTCCTAAAGTTTATATATATATTTTTGAAACATTCTAAGCAACACCTTAATTTTGAAAACGGTATATTATATTTTATTTTTGAAAATAATTTTTTCTAAGTAATAAAATAAAATTATTTAAATACACTTTATTGATAAATTTTAGTCAAAATAGATAAGAAAAGAAAAAAAAAATGAAAAAAAAAATTGTTTTATTTATTAGAAAGGTTAATTTTTGTTATTCCTAAGTTAGCCTGATAATGAACAGATTTTTTTTCTGTTTATTACTTTTTTCTTTTTAAGATAACAAATAAAAAAAAAAAAAATAGCAAAAGAGGAAATAGACCAAGCTTAAGTGGAGATTTACGGGTTGATTAGGGCAGGGGGTGCAGGTCGGTTTTACAGGTTGGATTCGGGTCATTCGACCTGGTCACGTAGGGAGCAATGTAAGGAGAATTGGGTGGGGGCGATTCTCAGCAGTTGGCGACATCGTGAAGGTGGATCCGAGCATCAAATCGATAGGGGAAGCTTGGATTCATGCTTTTTCTATTGGAGATTGGGAGGCTAAAGGAAGTGTCGCGCGATTTTGTAGTGGTTTAGTGGTGTTTTGAAGTGTGGCAGACAGTAGTGGTGGTGCCAGTTCTACATACGTGGGTGGTTGTTGGAGCTTAAAAAGATGTTGGGTCTTGTGTTTTTGGATGTGGTAAACTCATTGGAGGTAGTAGTTTTGGTCAAAGAGTAGTGGAATGGGGGATTGGACACGGTAGCCAACGGTGGTGGTTGCGGCTACCTTAGGGTTTCGAATTGCAAGTCATGACAACGTCAAAGGGTGGTTGGGTTCGGATGATTGAAGCTTAGGGAGCACTAATGGGGTGGTGTTTCGTTTAGAAAACAACCAAAGAGAAAGAGAGACTTAGAGAGAGAGGGTGCTCCAAGTAGAGAGAGAAAGTTGGGATTAAGTGTGTTTGAGCGCTTTTGAGTGACCATCGATGATTCAAAAGTGTGTGGAGAGCTCTAATTTATGAGTTCCTTAGCTTGTGCAATCTTGGAAAGAGCAATAATGGCCAGATCGGCCACGAATGCTTTTAAGCATGGGAATATTTTTTCGATTTTCATATCTTATTTTGACGAAGAAGACCTATGAGTTCGAACATAATATGGGCACTATTCAAGAGTATGAAACTTGGCCAGGAAATCAGTTCAATCAGGTCAAAAAAAAGAGGGGATCGTATGGGGTTATTTTTGTCATTTAAGCGAAAAACTAGATAGAAGAGGAAACCAACGCATGTGCCACGTGCCTAAGCCTTCGCATGCACCTTACGCATGTGGCTTAAAAAAAGAAGCAAGCACTTCTCATGCTTGCATGGGTGGGCCCGATCCTACGCTAAGGCCTTTGTCCTTGTTTGCTATTTGATTAGGTTTTGCCTAGTCCAAAATATGCCCTAGTCTCCTTTTTTTTTTTTTCTCTCTCTCTCTCTTCTGTTTTTTTAGAAAATAAATTAAAAAAGAATACTAAACCTAGTTCCTGAGTCGAAATTAAACACTAAATGACAAAGTTACATACACACATACTTTAAAATAAATAAATAAATAAAATGAAAACAATAACTTTCAAATGAACTCGGTTTTAATGATTTTGTACATTATTTAACCCCAAAAAATGAATTAACAGATTTATGTTACCTCTAGATACTAAAAACAACCTAAAAAGTTTATTTTTCCTAAATTTTTGTATTTTCATTTTTTTCAAGTTTTTTTTTTTTTTTTGTGTTTTTATGTATCTTCTAATTTTTTTTGTATTTTTTAATTAGAACATTTTTTTCTTTATTCTTAAAATATATTACAGAAAAAAGAAAATAGAGTGTCTATACTATCCACGGTCATTTGTTGAAGACCTAGAAGCAAATGGTTTCTGCATAGGCGAATTTTTTATTCGTGATGCCCTAATATGAAGAAAGCACAAACCACATTTTCTCTGTTGCTTTGCAATTTTTCTTTCTGGCCTGTAGTTGGTTGGCAATTTAAAATCCAATTTTAATCGCCAGCTTATCCGGAATAACGTCACGACGTAAATTTTCTTCTTCAGATCCAGTTTATAGACCAAACACGAGTGCAAGGAATATATAATACAGACAGGTTTTTTTATTTTTTTTCTTTTTTTACAATTACCATTACTATTATTTAGAAAGAAGCGAATAGCGTCCAACCCATTACTAACATTCATACCGTTTGATTATGAGGTTTTAAAAACTGAAACATAATATGAATACTTTGTTTTTACATGATATATATTAAGGCGTCTCTTTATATGGGTGCTTCAATCCTCATCTAGATGGCAGTTGTTTACTTGAAATTATTTAACTTGGCACAATGTTAGATTTTCAGCTGGAAAATTGTTTAATTAGTTTAATTTCAATCAACTTCCATATTTCTATTTTTAGTTTTTCACTCGGCCAGACTAATACTCTCGAGTAGGAGTGGTATTATTCCAAAATTCACAGTAGTGCATGTTTCAATAGTGGTTAATAACCCTAACAAGGAATCTTTCTATATTTTTGTTACATATATCAAAAAAAGAAAAGAAAGGAAAAAGTTACAATGAAAGGTGTATATATATATATATATAATTAGAGTTTACATAGTTGATAATAGTATAAAATATTAAAAATAATGGCATAAATTAGATTAGTAAAAAAAGAAAACTTAGGGTTCTCTCCTTGGACTTGGGTTGTCATAATTGGTTGTGACTTGAAAAATGAGTAACTTGTGAGAGAAATATCTAGAAAAAGATTATTTGGTGAAGTAGAGTACAAGTTATCCAGAGTGATATTATTATTGTGAGAACAATAAGCTATAGAATATAAAAATTATTAACGAGTAGTAAAAGTGATTAGTTGTTATAAGATAAAAAAAGTCAAAATATTAATTATAAAGCATCACCCAATAATTAAACATAATAAAAATGATCCAAGACTAATTTACTCCTAAAAATAAAAGTAGGCTGTAAAAAGTTAAAATAGTAAATTAGTAATAAAATAATGTAAACAAATAATAAATAAGGGTAAAAAACATGATGGCGACTCATGCCCCTTACACCTACGACATCATCATGAAATATTCCAAAATAAAAGTAAAGAATGTATATGGACAAGTGAATTAAATAATAAAATAATTGAGTAAAATGCTAAAAATATCCTATAAAACATCACAAAATATCTAAAAAATATCAACTCAACTTTATAAATGTCAAAAAACTATTATATCTCATAAAAATATCCAACAACTTGTATAGAAAACAAACAAAATTTATAAAATTCAGAAATATCATAAAATGAATAAAATATATCGATAACTTCTTCAAGAATTTACCAAAAATTTTATAACTGGCAAATATTCTCCAAAATTTAGTTGACACATGTCATAGTGTCATGGACACATGGCAATTTTTCCACAAATTTACACTTACTAGAAAATTATTAAAATATTAGATAATTTCTTTGAAAATCTACCAAAATCTATAAACTTGTCCAAAAATTTTGAAACTATACTAAGAGATGTGTAAAAATGTAAGGAACATGTGTCTAATTTTTCATGATTTTTGGACACATGTAAAATTTAATATTCATTCTTGAACGCTATAAATACCTGTTTCCTAAATTTAAAAATCTACACCACTCAAACCAAGTCTCTAAAATTTGTGGAGCATCTCCATATTCCTTCTAAGAGGTTAGATAAGGTTGGAGTGGTGATGGCTACCACTTGATGGTGGTTTTGTCCACTTTGATAATTTTAGTTTAAATAATTTTGAAACTTTCAATTCATTTTGTTTTAAGGATTCCTTTTACCTGTAAGTAATTTATAACCCTATATTTTTATAGTGATTTTCTTAGAATTAATTTTTCATGTTTGGTATTTTTTATATTTTTTAAAGTTCTGTCTATTTTTGTTAAAAAATGTCTGTTTTACATAAAAATCATAAAACCCTATTTGTTAACTTCCTAAAATCCCCAAACTTTTTCTCGTGTTTTCTTATATCTAATATGATATTTTAGTTCTATCCTTGATGATTGTCAAATTATTTTCTAATTTTATTTTTATTTTGGCTTAATTTTCACTTAAAATATTGAATATACGATAAAACATATAATATATAAAAATTCCTAAATAATAGCCATTACTAATTATTATATATTTTAAGTTTTCCTAGATTGTATTTTACTATTTACATTAGCCTTTGCATTAATAGTATTTTATCTTAGCCCTTTTACTAATGATTTTAAAATTACGTTCCAAAATCTTAATATATATATACATATACATACATATATATAATAGTATTTTATCTTAGCCCTTTTACTAATGATCTTAAAATTACGTTCCAAAATCTTAATATATATATACATATACATATATATACTACATATCATAATTACATTCCTTATAAAAGTTAAGTTTTCTTTGGTAAACATCAATACTTCCTTTATAAGTACATAATGAAGTACTGGGGTTTATAAAACGATACAAATTAAAAAATTAATAACAGTGTAAAGCAACTGAACTCTAAAATATAACTAATAGTAAACTTTTTATAGGATTTCAACTCAACTTTTAAGGGAATATTGTGTATTTATAAGCTAGGTAAGTGACCTACCTCACGGTAGTTCTTAATGTATTACCAAGGGATAATAAGCCGTTATATTGCTTGTACTTATAAATTAGTTGTATGTAAGCATGCAGTGAATGCAGATGTAAGATTTCTGATTGATGATTGTTACGCCCTGAAATCATAGAGTCGCAACAGTTCCGCCGTGTAAATCATTTTGTAATAGTAATTGGCCTCATAGTACCTAGTATAGACACGATCTACACAAGGCGTCAACAACTCTTTGCTTTGAAGTAAACAGTTCAATTAAAAGTTTAGCTAAAGTTATAGTAATTATCAAGAATTTTAGATCAACATACATAAGTATATGTATATTCCACAGAACTTCCCAGGAAACTTTACATAAACATAACAGTTCACTAGTTTACATAACGACTATTAGTTTTTCATTCTTAAGCTATAAAGGACACTCTAGCTATACATCCACTACTAAGTGAATTGATCCTCACACCCTAAGCTTCAAAACAACTAACCTATGAATAGTTGTAGGGCGGCATAATACTCGAATTATTCAGAAATCAAGACCTGCAAAAGGATATATACGGGTATGAGCAATTACAGCTCCGTAAGTTGAATTGGAAACTCATGAATGTATACAAACACAAACAAGATTATCAAGCAATTATTTTCATGTAATGCAATAAGTAAGTGTCATCACACAATGTAGTCTAGTCCGTTGTGAAATCAGAGAAATTTCACCCGCTTTAATCCTTATTGAGGAGTTTTCATGTATGTTATGTAACAACTTACAACCAAACCCAGGTTTATGCAATGGAGACACTGCTCTCTTAAGACTATCCTTCGAACCAATGCCCTCATCCTCACCGCGATCTTCTCTCCTGTCACTTAGTTCGGTTAAGGATGAGAAAAAGACCAATTACTGTCCAGCACTATCTTTATCGAAGATGTCAGTGTTTGGTTGGAGAATCCTAATGATCCTCGAAAGGGTTGCAATGCATGACAATTTAGGTCATTAGAGTCGAGTAAGATTAAAATTCCATTTAGTGTATTCAATTAATTTCACACCAATCCAGTCATAATACAAAATCAATCACATTACAATTTTCAACACTAATTCAGATACATCAAACACATGCATAAACTATTTATAATCACAATCATACATAATCTTAAGTCTCTGAGTACCATAAAATAGTACTCTAATGCAGTAAGTAATAACCTAATTTACTTGAAATTCTCAATCGCTCGATCACTTAATTATAAGCCGGTTCGTCTCTAGATATCCTATAATACAAATAGGTCTTTTTAGTACTTATACTTTAATGATTCATATTCTAAGTTATAATTTAACTTATTTCTCCATATATATCTATTATTTACTAATGATTCATTCTACCTTATTTCGGGATTCGATTTGTAAATTAGATTCTAGTTTTGATTCTGGAATCTTAAATATGTTTGAATCCTAATGTGAAATTAATCACATTAAGCTTGAGTATTCTAATATCATATTGGGTCTTAATTTAGTATTCTAAACTATTTGGTACACTCTAATCCTAATTAGGATACCGGATTTATTCCCGATATAAAAAAAATCTTACATTTTTTATATAATTACCAAAAGTTAAATTTTGTTTCAAATTTATTATATACTGATTTTTATTATTATATTATCAAAATAAATCTAATTTTTTATATTTATTAAATTTCCAATTCCACATATTCCTAATTTCCCACAATTACTATATAATTACTATATAATTCCTATATTAATTACACTTAACACTCTAAAGGTTAGGATTAGGTTTCCACATTAGAGATTAACATTCCTAATCATCTAATTACTATCTAAATTAATAATTAATCACTTAATTACCTAATTAACTCAAAATTACCAAAATTTTCTATCATTTTAGAGCTAAAAATTTTGAAAATTAAATTTTAAAAAATGGCTTCATAGCACTTATCTATATCATTTAACATTCCACAAAAAAAATTTTAAGTTCCAAATTACACTCCTAAGCTTATTTATTTTTAGTTTTAATCATGCTTGGTTTTGCTTAATTTATTAAGAACTTTATATTTTCAGACATGATTAAACTTAATTACTATTTTTCCCTAAATCTAAATACAATAAAACCTCAGAATAATAAATTTCATAATTTTCTGAGCAAAATAAATAATTTTAAGAAATTATACAAAATCAGAGTAGATGAGAGACTCATTTGGTCCAAAGACTTTTGGGCTCCTAACACTGATTTAGGTGTGTCGGCCGGTCCTGGCGGTAGGTCTGGTGTGGGGTGGTGGTGGTGGTAGTGGCTCGGTCTCAGGTGGTGGTGGCTTGGTCCTAGGTGGTGGTGGTGTGTGGATTTGGTTAATTAGTCCTTATTACACAGATTTCCTTATTTTTTTTTTCTAACCCTAATTTTTCTCTTCCAATTTTGATGCTCTCAATTTTTTCTAAATTCTAACTGTTCAAATGAGCTTTGTAATTTTTTTCCTATTTATAGAGTTTTGTAGTAATTATTATGTATTTAATTGGACAAGACATTGCCCAAATCCCATAATTTTTGCCTTTTATGTTGCTTGATTTTGATTGGTTAATTTTCTTCTTCAATTCTTGACTTGCCATGACCAAATACACATCATTCCTTACTCCTCTTATTTTTTCTTAATTAATTAATAATTTTCTTTAATTATTTAATAAGTTTTTAGCCAATCTAAGTAATTTTACGTATTTTTATCTATACGTAAATACATGTGGGGTACATGTGAACATTCTTAATTATTATTTAGGTCATTCTATGATTTTTAGTATACATATAATCTATTTCTAGTAATTTATTAGTTATTAGATTACACTTTTCGCCTTTTCGATAATTAACAATTATTATACTTAAAATTTAAAAATTTTATAGTCTCCTATTATATTACTTATTTTCTTAAATTCAAGTTTACGGGGTCATTTTTATTAATATTTCTATCTATAGTTTATAATTTAAGTTTGATCGGATCCTTTAATCAATTGTTTTAAACTTTATGTACTAAGTTCAATTGTACGGTCATTTGGCTTAACTTTAGGACTTACAATAACTTATGTTGCTCGGCTTGAAATATATAATATTTTGACTTGGTATGGAATTATTGATTGATTTAACTTGATTAATGCAATATCTGACTCTAAAAATTGTATAGACATAGCACAACTTGCATTTTAGCATGTTCCTATCAACATAACCTATACGATAAGGAAGTGAGATTTCCTTCTTTTATTCATGCAAAACTAAAAAGACAAGAGAGGGGGTCGCCGATAGGTTAGAAAATATCAAGAAAAGGATAATTTGAAATGGGTATAAAGGGGATGGAGGAAAGTTCATTATACATCCCTGGATTGATGGGAATATTTTGAGCTCACATATGGTGAGCAGAAGAAATCCTTTGAACTCAAGTTAGAGTAAGGTTATTTTCTCTAGTCTTGCAATTTACCAATGAACATTGTGCGGTTGAAACTTTAACTACTACATTGTGTTTTAAAAGGATTTGCTTGCTTTATTTGTTTACGTATAACGCTTATCCCTTACCAGTTACTAAGCACATGATTTCGCTCATACCCTTATAGTTATTTTTTTGTAGGTTAACTCTGCAAAAACTTTTGATAGGAACACGGAATGAGGTTTAATCAATAAAAGCCGACTAACCACTTTGCTAAAGAATTGAAATAGGAACTTTAAGGTGTAGGAGGCATTGTTCTTAAGGGTTATTGATAGACATACTTTACTTCCACTAAATGTTGCTAACTCGAAAGTAAAGTCTTATGTATATTAATAATGTAATGGTAGCTATAGGTCTTATGCTATCATAGATCATTTGCATGCATAGTAAGACTATTATGATATTGGTACCTAAGGCATGATATAGCATAAGTGATTTACTATGTCATGCATATCTCTTCGCTTGTGAATATTGAAGTTTTTATGTATGTATGTATGAAAATGCTAAACTACCATATATTTTTTAGTCTTTAAGGGCTTGATCAACTCGCCTTCTTGTTATACAAAAGTGGGTCAAATTAGGTAACCCCCTAACCCTTATCCTTTATTTTTAAGAGTAAGATCAGCCTTAGAATAACTAGTCTTATGGTGGTACAAGAGGTGGTTCTTTCTTGTTGTAAGTGAGTGTAACGAAAAGGTCTAAAAATAATGAATAATGGAGCGATTAATATATTGAAATTTTATATTTAATAAGATGTATTCACTTGTTGATACCATTTGGCTTGGTTAAGGTGTTGATGCGACACAAAGGGACAAACATGGAGCGAGAGGCTTTAGGAAGCAAAGAAAGCGAGTTTTAGAGCATTAAAAAGGTACATTTCCTTAATGTAGGTGTGTTGAAACCTTGTTAAAGAATATAGAGCATCAACGTGATTGTATAGTTGAGAAAAGGCTATCTAAGAGATACACGGCTATAGCACAAGCGTATTGACTTTGTGTTCTTACGATGAATCTTATTTCTTTTCTTTTCTTTTTTATTTTATTTTTCATAGATCTTTCTTTCTCTAGAGGTTCTCGAATACATTGGCTTGGTAAGTAGAGTTGGATTGGGAGGATCCCTTTCTTGTTCTTCACTTATTATCACGCTCCGAAAAGGAGGAGTCATAAAAGTCCTACTATGCAAACTAACCTAAAATAGAAATTGACTTCACAACTGCTATCATAGATATAGTCCACATGAAGTGTGCACGACTCAACTAGCTTGAAGTATTCGTTTTAATACCTATTAATAATCAAATCTATGGTATAACTTTTATAAAATATATGTTCTATGTAAGCTGTTTTCTTGTAACACAACCGTACTTACGTAAACGCTTCACATCCAGAGTTATAATGTACAATAAGAGTTTATAAAAAACTACAGGCTTTGTAGAATATTTATAATAAGTTAGAAAACTAGTGGGCGTCCTAGGAAATTCTTAGTTAGTTTTCTCAAAACTCAAAAGAAGAGTTAAGAACTCGAGTTTAGTTGATTCTTCATTCCTCATTGTCCCAATCGATAGCACACTAACTTAAGAGTAGTGGTATTTGAACATCTTAGTCTTTACTCAGCATTTACAAAAGAGTTTTTGGGGGTATAAGCACAACTAGCTCAGTAAGTAGGACGGAGTCAGAAAAGTATCGAATAATCACAAGAAAGGTTATTAATTATGATGAAATGCAATACAATCAATCATATGAAACACCGCATAATGTTATCCGGTTCATTGTGAGGTTAGAGAAATTACATCCGCTTTAACCTGGATTGAGGAGTTTTATCACAACTCAAACTAGACCTAACCCAAGCTTTTACAATGGAGAGCACTCTCCTCTCATGATTGCCTTCGCCCCCACCCTTATCGCAACCTCTTTACCTATCACTTAGTTTGATTAAGGATGAGAAAATGACCATTTCAGCTATTTTTATTGAAGGAAATTAGTATTGGCCTGACACTCTTAATCGTTTCCCCTAACGGGTATTATGCATGTCCAGTTTTGTTGTCGTCAAATCATTATTAGTTGTAATTATGAGTGACCAAATAAGTTCATACAATACAGAAACAATATAATCATGCAGAATAGCATACTAAGGAGTTCGACTCTTATCATAACTGAATACCAAACATACACATGGCATGTGTACAAACAACTAATTACAAGTACACGCATAAGTACTATCGAGTCTATAGATACTTTAATGCAATATCTGTAAGCCCTAAAGTTAAGCCAAATGACCGTACGATTGAACGTAGTACATAAAGTTTAGGATGATTGGTTAAAGAATTTGATCAAACTTAAATTATAAACTATAGATAGAAATATTAGTAAAAATAACCTCGTAAACTTGAATTTAAGAAAATAAGTAATAAAATAGGATACTATAAGATTTTTAAATTTTAAGTATAATAATTGTTAATTATCGAAAAGCGAAAAGTATAATCTAATAACTAATAAATTACTAGAGATAGATTATATGTATACTAAAAATCATAGAATGACTTAAATAATAATTATAAATGTTCACATGTACTCCACATGTATTTAGGTATAGATAAAAATACACGAAATTACTTAAATTAACTAGAAACTTATTAAATAATTAAAGAAAATGATTAATTAATTAAAAAAAATCAGAGGAATAAGGAATGATGTGGATTTGGTCGTGGCAGGTTAGGAAGTGAAGAAGAAAATTAATTAATCAAATTCAAGCAACACAAAAGGAAAAAATTAAGGGATTTGGGCAATGTCTTATCCAATTAAATGCATAATAATTACTACAAAGCTCTATAAATAGGGAGAAAAATTACAGAACTCATTTGGATAGTTAGAAGTTAGAAAAAATTGAGAGCACCGAGAATTGAAGAGGAAAATATTAAGGAAATCTGTGCAGTAGAGGCTAGTGAACTGAACCCATACATCACTACCACCTAGGACCGAGCCACCATCACCACCCCACTCCAGACCTATTGCTTGGACCGACCGACACACTTAAACCGATGTTGGAAGCCTAAAAGTCATTGGACCGGGTGAGTCTCTCATCTACTCCGATTTTGTATAATTTCTTAAAATTATTTATTTTACCTAGAAAATTATGAAATTTATTATTTTAAGGTTTTATTGTATGTAGATTTAGGGGAAAATAGTGATTAAGTTTAATTACGTTTGAAAATATAGGGTTCTTAAGAAATTAAGCAAAACCGAACATTATTAGAGCTAGAAATAAATAGGCTTAGGAGTTTAGTTTGAAGCTCAAAATTTTTCTGTAGAATGCTTAAGTGATATAGAACAGTGCTATGAAGTCATTTTTTTAAATTTAATTTTTGAAACTTTTAAGTAAATTTTTAGCCCTAAAATGATGGAAAATTTTGGTAATTTTAGGTTAATTAGGTGATTAAGTGATTAATTACTGATTTAAATAGTAATTAGATGTTTAGGGATGTTAATCTCTGATGTGGAAACCTAATCCTAGCCTTTGGAATGTTAAGTATAATTAATATAGCAATTATGTAGTAATTATAGGAAATTAGGATTACGTGAAATTGGAAATTTAATAAACATAAAAAATTAGGGTTATTTAGATAATATAATAATAAAAATCAGTATATAATAAATCTGAAACAAAATTTAATTTTAGGTAATTGTATAAAAAATGTAAGATTTTCTCATATCGGAAATAAATTCGATATCTCAATTAGGATTAGATTGTACCGAACAGTTTAGAACACTAAATTAAGACCTAATATGATATTAGAATACTCAAGCTTAATGTGATTAATTTTACATTAGGATTTGAGTATATTTAGGATTTTAGAATCAAAACTAGAATCTAATTTACAAACCGAATCTCGAAATAAGATAGAATGAATCATTAGTAAATAATAGGTATACATGAAAAAATGAGTTAAATTATAACTTAGAATATGAATCATTAAAGTATAAGTACTAAAAAGACCTATTTGTATTATAGGATACCCGGAGACGAACCGACTTGTAATTAAGTGATTGGACGACTGAGAATTCCAAGTAAGTTGAGTTATTACTTACTGTATTGGAGTATTATTTTATGGTACTCGGAGACTTAGGATTGTGTATGATTGTGATTGTAAGTAGTTTATGCATGTGTTTGAGTATCTGAATTCGTGTTGAAATTTGTAATGTGATTGATTTTGTGTTATAACTAGATTAGTGTGAAATTGTTTGAATACCGTAAATGAAATTTAATCTTATTCGATTCTAATAACCTAAATTGTCATGCATTGCAACCCTTTAGGGGATCATTAGGATTCTCCAACCAAACACCGACACCTTCGATAAAGATAACGCTGGATAGCAATTGGTCTTTTCCTCATCCTTAGTCGGATTAAGTGATAGGAGAGGAGGTTGTGGTAAGGATGAGAGCATTGGTTTGAAGGATACTCTTAGGAAGAACAGTGACTCTATTGCACAAACCTGGGTTTGGTTGTGAGCCATTGCATAACATGAAAACTCCTCAACAGGGATTATAGCGAGTGAAATTTCTCTAATTTCACAACGGACTGGACTACGATGTATGATGACACTTGCTTATTGCATTACATGAAAATAATTGCTTGATAATTTTGTTTGTGTTTGTATACATTCATGAATCTCCAATTCAACTTACTGAGCTGTAGTTGCTCATATCCGTATATATCCTTTTGCAGGTCCTGATTTCTGAATACTTTGAGTATTATGTTGCTCTACAACTATTCAGAGGTTAGTTGTTTTAAAGCCTGGGATGTGAGAATCAATTCACTTAGTAGTGGATGTATAGCTAGAGTGTCCTTTATAGCTTAAGAATGAAAGAATGATAGTCGTTATGTAAATTAGTAAATTGTTATGTTAATGTAGAGTTTCTTGGGAAGTTTTATAGAATGTACATATAATTATGTATGTTGATATAAAATTCTTGATAATTACTGTAACTTTAACTAAATTTTTAATTGAACTGTTTGCTTTAAAACGAGGAGTCGTTGACGCTTTGTGTAGATCATGTCTATGGTAGCTACTGTGAGGGCAGTTACTATTATAAAATGATTTACACGGTGGAACTGTTGTGACTCTATGACTTCGAGACATAACAGTATCCCAACAAGCAATAAAACTACAATCTTAACTTATCTGTTCAGATGCTTACTATGAGAGACTCGGGTTATCAACAGTCTAACCATTAGGGAATCCTATATATATATAACTCTAATTTAGTTTTTGTAATAGTTGCAAAAATATTAAGATTTTATCTAAAGTGGTTATATATATATAAACATATTTAATATATTGTTTTTATATTTGCAACATTTACATTAAATAAAATATGGTTATATATATATAGGATTCCCTAATGGTTAGACTGTTGTTTTTTTTTTTTTTTTTTTTTTTTTTTTTTTTTTTTTTTTTTNTTCGATTATGGTAAAGTTATAGTAGTATGTAAATTAGTAATATTGTAGAGATATAGGTTATATTACCTAAGTTTATAAGATTTTAGTAAAAATAATATCATTGGACTTGTACAGACTTAACGACACATATTACAAATCTCAATTTTTTAAGATAACTTTTAATGGGTAATTTGAGTTTTTAATATAGTTATATGTATCTAATTAAATATTATTGTACTATACATAATTTATGTTATTAAACCATATTTTACCTAATTTGTCAATATAACCCATAATATAGGTATTATTTAACTCTACTACTTCTATAACGTATCCTAATTATTAAAATATCATTAAATATATTAACATATATATATATAATTTTTATCCAATTTGACCAATACTCAAATAAATAGTTTTTATTCAATTATTTATCATATTTTGACCTATTATTACTAGAATTGGGTATCGATTTGTTATTTAAGCTATTTTACTATGTAAATTTAGAATAAATAGCTTAGATTACCAAATAATTCCTTGAAAATTTCTATAGACTTCTAAAAATATGGAGAATTCAGTCATCAATTAGTTTCAAGTTTTTGATTTATCGCCTATATATTCAAAATTACGATTTTACTCCAAAATTACACTTAATTACCCAAATATGACTCTTTTTACACAAAATTATTTTCAACTTATCCTAACATCATTATACTTCATTTGAAATCAGTGTAGGTCAATTTCACCATTTAAGTTCATAAATCCTATATATTTCACATTTTCAGCCTAATATCTAGCTATTTTTAGACCGAAAAATATAATAAATATTAAAAATATTCAAATAAAAAAATCGGGCTACCTAGCAATTATCTATATATCATATATATCCTACACAAGAATTTTGAGATAGAAAGAACATCATTTGATATATTTATTATGAAAGTCAAAATTCGGATGAATAATTACTTTCTTAGGCAAGTATATTAACTATTACAAATTTTTCAAAAATAAAAATATCACATGAAAGCATGTATGAAATAATCTAAATATAATTTTTCTCAAATTTTTCTGGGTAGATTTACCATTTTTTTTTTAAATTATTGAAAAACATGGTAAGAAATGGACCTTATTGTTTTTTAGTGCTATGGTAGCCAGTAATGGATGGGTGGTTGTCGAAAGGCCTGAGCAGTAGGTGGACTACTTGGGGACGATCAGGTTCTACAGCAGGTTCAAGTTTTCCCTAAGAACTAGAGTAGCTTGGTTTTTGTATAATTTTTTTCTATTTTTCAGAATTTTTTTCTATATTTATTTTGGATTCAAACTTGCTAAACTGAGACTAGTCATCTATGGTTCACTATTTATAAGAGCACTTTGCCGTTTGGAATTTTTTTTTTTTATCCTTCATTAAATTGAGTAGGAGGTGTCTCTTTTTGCACAAATTGCTTTTGAATCAACAATGTCTAACCCCTACAACTTGTTGTGTAAATTTTTCCAGTCACTTTCAGCAAGTTTCAATGCTTTTGGATAAGCTTTGTTAGATAATTTCTTAAATATGAATATTATATATATTATATTAGTATTTAGTTATTTAGTAATATATGAGTATATATATCCTATGTATATATCATGTGTAGTATAAAACTATACTCATATAATTATGTTTCTAATATCTCTTTTATTTTTAAGATATATTTCTTAATTATTTTTATAAATTCAACACATAATATACACAATTAAGTAATTTATGGTTTATTTACAAGTATAATTATTATTTATACTAGGTATACTCATAAAAATACATGTATATTCATATAGTAAATTATACTATATTATCTTATTTTATAACTTAATTAACTTATCTTTAAGTTCTCGTCACATTCCGAGCATGATTTTAGAGGTTCCAAGCAATTTAGTACTATATTAAATAATTATACTTCTAAGGGCAAAATTGGGATTTTAGGTCACTATTGTCAAAATCTAATTTCATTAAGTCATTTTGACCGATTTTTCTATCTAAGTCGTAAAGTTTGGGCTCAATTAGATAACTTTTTCCTCAAGGTTCTAAATTTAGGCTTAGTTGTCCTAAATACAATTTTAAAGGTTCACACTCATTGAAGAAGCTAATGTATGGGACGAAGGATGAAAGAGACTGATTTTGATTCTGCAGCATGTACTATTTATTACAAATTCAATGTGACCATATGTTATTTTCTAATAATTAGGTCATTTTATTGAAAGTTTTACCACTCAGTTAGGATTCGTATTTAAGCATTATTTTCTTTCTTTTGAGGAGAGTTACACTTTTCACTTTGACATTTTCATTTTTAAGATTTTAAATCTTGTATTCTCTTGAAGAGATTTCTTGAATATTGTAAGTACCTTTTGAGTGTATTTCTTTTATAATTAGATTGATTCATGAGTATATTGATCTTTCTAATTATAGTTTAATTAATATTTGTTGTTATAAATATATCATAACAAAATTCAATACCTTAGTTTAATTACTAATTGATAATTTTCCATATACATCTTTAATTTTTTGTTATTCTCTATAAAAATCCAAAAAGATTCAAATTTTATTTGCTACACAACACCAATTTGTGCCATGATGGAGTTTTTGAATCTAGCACACATTGAGTGTTGAGGCTTGCTTTAACGAATACCCAATGAAGCGCTTTTTAATGCTAATTAGGTTGAGTGGAGTAGGTTATTGCATTCTTTGATTGGTCTAAAAGGGAGGGGAAATTGGATGGCAACTTCCCTATTACATTACATTACAAGAGGGACGAAAACCTATTACCCTACCACTTGACCATACCTATTTCGGTTTCAATTTTATATTAATAAATGCTATTATGGGCCCTTCCGCTTAGCATGTCGGAGCATTAGTGCCAACTATGGGTGGTTCTTACAGTTAAGCTCCCTTTTGACGTTGAACTAGAGGGACAATCTTCGTTCGACCTAAGGAAACTTATGCATGTGTTCATACAATGATGAGCTTAATAGGTTGGAAGGCTTTGGAAGAGGAAGTAATGGCCTTACTCCATAATGACCCCAAAAAATAGAATAAAAGATAAAAAGATTTCACTTTCAAGAGGACTTGCAGTTTGTAAAGTCTTAGTAAGATTTTTTTGCTTTGCATGAATTAAACCACATGAACCGTTGCTTATGTCGTCCCATCAATTCTTTTTAAGTTTCATCCTTACTTAAGATTCTATGCACTTCTTTCATATCTTTGCATGGAAAGTCATTTGGTCTTTTCTACCTTTCTTCTGTTTTGATTGTACCTATGGTCTTTTGAAGGGAATGAATGGAAGAGAATGCATTGGACTACAAGAGCAATATATTTTTATAATGACTCTAGTTCTATTGGAAAAAAAAAAAGCTAAATAAGTTAAAAAATAAGTTAGTTGAATAGAAATGAGATTGCAATTGATAAATTTTGAAACAAGATATGTACGTGGAAGTTCCATGCACCATGAAGTTGCAATTGCTTTTGCAAATATTAGTTAAGAATAGGCAATTCAATAATTATATTAAAAAATATGGAAATTAGCAATGGTAAATATACAAGCTGGGTTTAGTATTTCCTTGTCCTTCCAACTTCCTACAAGTATACAAACTCTGGTAACTACTACTCATCATCTTCATTTTTCCATAAAAGATTAGAGAAAACATTAAATTTACTTTGTTTTCGTCGTCATCAAGATCTCTATCTCAACAGGGGGAGTACCAGCGTCGATTGGTGTAGTGGTGTTACATAATCTTTTATTAAATTTTATTACGAAGTAGTTTTATCGATTGAAATAGTAACTGTGTTGGACATGTTAAGTAGAGTTGGCAAATGTGTTTGTATGTCTGCATGGTGTTGTGGTTATGTTCGCATAAAAAGCAAATGCATTTGCAAAAACCCTTATAGTCTAGTGGTACAAATGCTTTGTAACATTTGTGTAATCTTTGTGATTTTGGTGTGATTCTATAAACACGTTGCAAGAGCAGCAAGTTATAAGAGCAGGGAGCGGACGGATGGATACTGTTGTACATATAAGTAGTCTTTCATATGAAGCACATCTTCTTTTCCTTGGCTAACTTTTATTACTATTTTTACGGAATAAAAGAATCAAACCTAATTCATTCTATTAAAAAATTGATATTCATATAATTGAAGTACAAGAACCGTGATTAAAATTTAACTTTTTCAAGTGATAACCAGTACTTGTGAATTTTAGGGACATAATCACAAGGATGCCAATAAGGCAAGAACTGGTAACATATGATTATGCTATAAATTATTCTTTATTGTATCCAAATCATTATAAGTGGTGTCCACTTTATCCAAATTTACGATAGAATTTATTTGACATTAATTCGTGGATAATGGTTGTGCCTCTTCTTTTTTCTTAAGAAAAAAAAAAAAAAAGTTTAAGAAAGGAGTAACTTCGAAGTTTTTGGAAGGGATTAAATAAGAAGAGTCTATATATAAGCTTGTTTAGTAGAATATAAATTTCGTATCCTTTTCAATGTTGGCTGCAATAAAATCTTTAAGATTATGGAATATTAGTGTAACAATTAAGATCAATTGGGATTATTCACAGCTTTTAGTGGAATGTGGTTATAGAAGGCTATGTAATGGTGACTCGCCATCTGATGATAATTACTGATGAGGGAAAAAAAAAAGAAAAAAGATTTCCACTTTTTAAGAACATGAAGATATATTTTTGTTGTTTTTTATAACTATTTTTCACAATAATTAGCATTACCATCAATTGTATATAACATTACAATACATTATACGTGGTTATAAGTCACGGTTAGTAGGTAAAGGATAGGCAAAGTGTAATATATTGCACATACTTTACTTAGTTCTGAAATTTTAGACTCAGAATCTACTTTATAGTACACTAAAACTATATTGGTACTTACACCCTATAGAATCTATAGAGTATAAAGTATTTTGTGGAGCTTATAAATTTTATCTTTTTTTATATAGATTTCATGTTTATGTGAAATAAAAAAAAGTAATATATATATACATATATTATTATAAGTTCTTCATGTGTGAAACTTATGGAATATATTGTAAAATCTATATAACTAAAATGATAAAAAAAGCAGATTTTCTTACTTTCATTATTTCAAGTTCATGTGGTTCTACTACTTAGCAAAATGAGAAAGAATAAAAGGAAATGGTGCAAAATGTAAAGATAGAGAGAAATCAAGGAAAAATAAAGAAAAGAATGAAAAATATAAAATGAGAAAGTTGACATTAGGTTTTGCTATTCAAAGTTATTAACTCATGGTCTTGAACTCTTTTTTCTTTTCATTTTTACTAAAATATTTATTGGTCGAAAAATGTGATCTTATCATTTATTAATATTATTTAATAATATTTATAGGATAGATAATAGATATTCTAGAACCAATACTGTTTATATCTTAGAATATAAGTTCTAAGGTGGGTGAAACATAGAAAGATCTTATAGCTGTATCTACAATATGAGAGTAGGTTTTGAAAAATTTATATCTTGAATATACCCTATGATCTTTAATATCCATTAGAAACTTACTTAATTGAGTAGTAAGTAATTTACTCAATCCTAATTGTAAAACTATTTTAAGGTCTTCACTAGTGATGTCAATATTTTAAAAAACTTACTTCTTTAAGATCTCTCCACTTTACTATTAAGTTTTTATAGAAAAATGCTTTTAAAATTTATTTATATTATGTAGGTATTTGCAACATGCAAACATAAACTCAAAATTAAAAAGACAAAAGAAAAGAAAAGTAGCTTCTAAAGTCCTTGACTAAGGATTCCTAAAATTTTAGAAACTCCAGGTGAAGAAACCCATTTAAGGTTCTTAACTCTTGGAGTTTGTGCCAACGCCTGGGCATTCGCGATGCTTTAAATCATTTGCTTGATATCACTGTAATATGTTTGATATTACCATTATATTTGGCGTTAATGAAAGCGGTAAAAAACCTACGGAAATTGTAGGAAATCAAAGAAAACATTACGAAATAGAGTAGAAAATAGTGAAAATAAGAAGAAACATGATATATTGCCATTTTTCAAAGCTAATAAGTTCCTCCCAAAAGAAATGGTGGAAATAAGTCAACCTAATAAAATTATAAAATTACTCCTAAAAGAAAACCTAAATATGTTAAGTCAGGAATATTCACAAGGGAACTGATGATAATCTTCATAAATTTTAACTTAGATGTGGATTTATTTTGTTTTAAATGTCACCAATCACTTTTCTAAATTTTGAAAATTTGGAAACATAAATTTATTTTCAATTAAAAAAAGTCATATTATGATTAAAATTTAAGGGTCTTATTGTGTACTCAAATCAATTTAGGGAGAATTATTTGTATTTCCTTATATTTTCACCTATCAATATCATGGAAGTAGATGTTTCCTTTCATTTCTATTCTATGAATACAAATGAAAAATGGAAACTATATATCCTTGCATTTTCTTTCTACCTATTTTTGGTCATTTTCACTCTTTTTACCTAGACTTATGGAAAGTTTAAGTCCAACCTGTAGATTAGACCACAACCTACTTGTCGATTCATTGAATCAGTTCAGACCCGTGAGCCATGATCTAAACCGTAGCTTGACCTGCAGGGCTTGGTCTGGTGCGATTTAGTAAGCTGGATCCATTGAACCGGTAGGATTAAGCTCGAGTAAAAGGATCGGCAGTTCAACTCGCTAGTTTTGACTTGGAAATTAAAAAAAAAAAAGCAAGTTTAGATAGATGAAAAGTAAGTATTCGCTTTAATTAAAATATAAAATAAAATTAAATATATATTAGTACTTATATTTATTAGTTGATATGGAGATCAAATAATATATATGGGTTTATAAGAAAAAGAATCGTTAGAACTCGTACATTTTAATGTTGGTGGAAGTAGATAGTGTCATCTTTAAGTATTTGCTGGTAGATATGGGGCTTTGCACATAGAGGGCTTACAAAACAATATACTATGAGGGGATGCTGGAAGGTTGTCCGACGAGACCACTCCGATACTTAAGTTAATAGTGAGGCTTTTAAGAGCAAAAAGTACTTTGAAATAATAAGCAAACTTGGCGTGCAGAATCTAGAGCCTTACCACTAAGTAGTGGACTGATATTTATAATGGAGTGACGTTGGCAATTGGAGATCAGTTAGTGAGGAGAAATCTTCTCCCACAAGTATGAGAGAGTAGAGTTGTGGCGTTTGACATGTCCCACTTATTTTGGACATGACTGTTTAGCTCTATTTGATCCTTATCTTATACATTTTAGCCGTTGCAGAGCTTACTAAGCTTATCTAATCCAGGCTTAAGGCTTGGGCCTATAAGGGTAAGCTCTAAGCGACGAGACGTGTTGGATCAGGTTGGGCCTGAGGGCCTATGTCTAAAAAGCTTTGTCAACACTTACCCTCTCATTGTCTCATTACCAAGGCGAAGGCAAGGAGAAGGGATACATGGGCTGCTCAAGCATGATTAATTTAACTCAAAAGGGTCCGACTTAGCGTTATAGTGCTAATGTGGTGAAGGTGTAGGTCCGAGTTGGGAGCAAGTCGAGGTGGCGATGTCTGATATGGGATGGACTGAGGCAGTTAATAGTTATTCCAAAGTGGTGTGCTGAACACCCAGGCAAGACTAAGCCTTAATTAGGGTATCAGAGCAGGACACCTTCGCATCTCACTTGGCAAACGTGCTTCAAGGCTACGAACTGGTCTTCTTGAACAGTACTCGTCATGGATTGAGAAAACGCGACTACACCATGTCTTTATCATGTCAACCAAGTGGAAGTCGGATGGGCCCTGAAAAAACGTCTTGTCGAAGGAACTTTTTTGAATTGTGGTCTTTATGCACCTATTTTCCATACATTAAATGTGACGTGACAGGTATCATACTGTAATAGACTAACGTGCAGCTATATGCACTTTGCCTTTTAAAGGTGATTATCTAATCAAAAGTCTTTCCACGTGTCTCCTATGCAGTATTCCAAGGGATTTGTGCTTATACAAATCCTTATAGCTGCTTGTATGGCTTCCTAAATACTTTGCCTATAAATAGCTGGGTTATAATAAGAGACTACTTGATACATATTACGACCGCGAATCTCGAAAAGCCAGAATGGGTCAAATCGGTATGACAGACAGGAAGTGAAATTGTTGGTTTTGACAGTGAATGTGGATGGATATCACACACCAAGATATAAATAAAATTAGGGAATGAGCTTGAAATAAGGTTCAATATGACTCATGAACACTAAATGTTGCTTGGAGTTTCAAATGAAAGGTTAGATGCGACTCACTAACTTGCTCAAATGAAGGGGTTCACTACAATCTCGAGAACAAGATCGATAAGAACACGGTATGATTAAAGAGTCGATCGACACTCGATAATTTGGTAATACAAGCTCTAAGAGCTCAAGAGTAGCCTTGCTCAAAGGGGGAAAGTTCCAAGTGTAGGAATATTCTGTTCTATCCAATTTTGTATATCTCTGATGTTTGTAGATGTTGTTATTTATAGCAAATCCTAAACTCTAGTGGTAAAATTGTAAATAATGTATAAGGCCTTAAACCCTAAAGAATGGGCCCATAAATAAAAAAGAAAAAGAAAACATGTATAAGAATACAAAAATGTTTGTTTAATAGAAGTTGACATGCAATCACTCGGCCTATCTTGGAAGGAGCAAGATCTAAACTGAACGGAGGCAGCAGTTGGATGTCTGGGTCTGAGGAGGAGCCTCTGAAGTCTCGCAGTGTTTGCCCAAGACATTAGAAAGGTTGGCCCATAATTGTCGAATTCTAGAATTAATTGGTATTAGTCTCTCGGTGCCATGCCGAGTGGTTCTTTAGTTTTGAGTCCTTGGTCATGTAGTCTCTCAGCTTCTCGGTAAACGACAGACTTGATGCTGAGTGTCTCCTTTTCTTCCCCTCAGCCTTCTGTTATTAGTTTAGCTTTGGCACTGGGCAAAAGTTGATAGGCCTTAGCCTAGGATTGGTTGGCTTCAGCTTAGAGATAGTTGGAGGCCGATTCCTATCACCACTTTTTTGCAATATCTTTATTTTGCCATTACGAATTTTGCATTTACATCGGGCTTCCTTCAAAAGTTTCTTAAGTTTCTTTCTTCTTCACATATTACGACCATGTTGAGTAATAGAGGTGAGACTGGCTTATCTTCATTGTTGTATGTCTTTAGCTTCGATTCTATAAGGAGTAACCCCCCACTAGATAGTGGAGGACTAGGTCTCATTGCTAACACAAATTGATGAACCTACTAGAATGACCGTAGAGGTGTTGGATAGGGCTAGGATTATTAATACCATATCAAGGGATGCATACGTGTATGGCCTCTTGCCTCCTCCAAAGGATTTATTCAGTGCTCTTAAGATAGATAAGGGCCCTAATGGCTTAGTGAACAAAAGTAAACAATCTACTCTCAGCTGAATTATAAATAACTTTGTTGTTGAGATAATCCCTGGGTAGCAGATAAGGTTGCTGAGTAGGGATGAACGGGTGGCCCTATTGTTTGGGAGGCGTTTTGCAGTGTTTGAGAAGTGCCTGAAGTTTGGGCAATGCTTCCCTCCGAGTCGCTTCGAAAAGGAATTCTTCAATGCTTGCCAGTATGTTGATGACCTGTCGGATGAATTTTTTGACGTCTTGAACAACTTCAGGTTGATGGGGATCGAGCCAAATTGGTTCCAAGAGGTGTCGTACTCCTCTTAAGATGAGGAGTTCTTGAGGGGAGCTCTCGAGATGGAGACGAAGAGGGCTAGGGGGAAGCTCCTAAGGTTGAAGTGGGAGGTCCGAGCTAACGATTTCACGCTGTGGCACCGGACACCTAGTTACCAAGCTTCGATGGGGTCTTCCACCTCCGATAATTGGGCTATCTTCGAGGGGCTCTCCAAGGAAGGTGGAGATAAGCTTATGGAGATAGCGGGCTACTTGAGTACGCTTGTGTAATAGGTAAGTCTTTGTTACTCCTGTATTAAAGTACTTCACTTATTGTTATGTTAATGGTAGCCTCTATTTTCAATTTGTAGTACTACGGCCAAGTGTTGCTTTAATTAAATAAGTTTGATGCCACCTAAAAAGAGGTAAATGGCTTTATAGAGGCATTTTGATAGAGTAAGAAGTACCTGCAGGAGGCAGATACTTCTATTAATAAGTACTTGAAAAAATTCTCCAAGGCTAATCGCCACTTGCATCACTCTTCTATGCAAGTGGTGCGATGTGGGTGGTGGCGCTTCAGGTGATGCTAATGGATGCGGAAAGAGAGAGGGATAAGGCCAAGAAGGTGGTATAGAAGGCAGACGACTCGAAGGCTCGGCTAGCGGACAAGCAAAGGACTAAGGCTCAACTCTCTTGGTAGCTAGATGAGGAGAGGGAGACTAAGGCCTAAGTCTAAAAAGAGAATGCCGAGTTGAAGGTGTCAGTTGTGAAGTTACAAACAGAGCTGGCAATGAAGGCATCAGAGTACAAAAGTACCAAGGCCACTTCATTAGAGCTAACCGGTTTGAGGGTTGACCTAGAGTAGGAAGTTTAAGAGTTACAAGAGAAGTTTCAGGGATGGAGGAGATCATCTCCAAAATGGCGAGTGGGGAGGTCCTTAGCGATGCCGTCGTTAAAAAGGTAATTGTCAACTATCGAAAGACTAGGGAGTGGTTGGACGAGTTGGAAGACTTAACCACTGACTTAGCTTGCTACACAAGGTAGGAGGTTCTTTCCCATTATCTGGACATTGATTTCAACTTTCTTAACTTTCTAGATTCTTTGACCTTTAATAAGAAGAGGGAAGCTTTGGCGTGTGAGAGAGGGGCCGCTTAGGTAGCCTTCAATGTCCCAGGCACTTCCTTTGCTATTGGGGTTAGGGAAGGTGCTTCCATATCTACTACTACCCTAACAGCTTAGTAGGAGGCCATTCCTAAAGCAGTTTCTCAAGACAATCAACCTCCGGGTGATTCTCCTGCTGCCCCTTGTTTGCACCCTTTAGGCCCTACTCCATGTTAAGGCCAGCTACCTGAAGCACCAACGGATCAGCCCTTCGAGTAGATCGAGGCTTTAGATTCTTTTGAGTTGCCAGAGGTAGTTGATCCAAGGAGATAGTGTACTGATGAACTGCCAACCAACAGTCCCATTACTTATGCATAGCTCTAAGGACTCCAATCCCTTACCCGAAGAATCTTCTCTCGGCAACCTATTGATGATGAGAAAGTTTACATTGACAGAAAGGTGGCTGAACTCCTTGAGCTTCTCACATTGTCACACAATGATATATACACTCAGTAGTAATGATGCCGACCATTTCATTACCAAGGATCCTGTATTGAGTAATCCGATTAACTGCTGGCGAGAGGTTCTTGCCGAGTGACGAGAGACTCACTTACTGGCCAAGTAGTTTTATTTTGGTATGCTACCATCTCTTTCGTCTTGGCCCTTTTATTGCTGCAACATCTTGATCCTGTTCACCCGTTGTGCTTAGAGAATATTCGTATGGGACCAATGTTGCACTACCACCTGTTCACCTCGTTTGACATTGTATTAATTTTTTATTTTTGTCTTTTGTCCTTTTTACCCTTTTTCCGTATATACTAGAAATCCTCTTTTTGTATATATTTTCTTTATTTGTAATGTTACCTTAGGGACTTACTATAAATAGTCCTTTTCTCTTGTAAGCCGCAGATAACTTACATTTAAGACTAAATATTCCATTCTTGTGAGACAACCTCTTAAAGTCTATCTTTTATACACTCTTATCTAATCTTGCTGAGTAGCTTAAGATTAGTGGCGGGTGAACCTTAACATCAACTTATGCGTCGTATCAAGTGAGATGTTAAGTTGTGTTGTGTTCGTTGGTGAGTCATATCCTTTGAGCAGCTTTACGTTAGCTACTTTTTGTTTACCTGTGGACTATTTCCCTCTAAATTTCTTTGATATTTCGAAAGACCCATTTTAGTTAGATTTACTACGATAAGTCTTAGTGATAACTAAGCTCCTAGGTACACCATGTATTTATTTATTTGAAACATGTTTATGTCAGGCTGGGATTTCGGCCTTCATTGTGTAATCTGACAAGAAATAAATGAATTTTTGGAAACATATCCTCTTATACACCTCCTTTGAATATGTTTGCATACGAATTCTTTTGTGTAAGGGGAGTTTACCCTTATCGAAGTTGACCGAAGGGGGGTCAACTTGCCCTACTCGATAGGTAGGAATTCCTCTATGCGAGGGGTATTTCCCCTTACCAAGATTACCCGAGGAGTCAGGTTGGTGGCGTTTCAACCTGCTCGAAAGATGGGAGTCTCATTGTATAAGGGGTGTTTCCCCTTGTTGAGGTTGCCCAAGGGGTTAGGTCGGTGGTGTTCCAATCTGCCTGGAAGATGGGAGTCCCTTTATGCAAGGGGTGTTTCCCCTTGCCAAGGCTACCTGAGGGGTCAGGTCGGTAGTGTTCCGACCTGCCTAGTAAACGATTTGTATGCCACTTCAAGGGCTTAGATGGCAACAAAAAGAAGAGGAGAGAGAGAATCAATTATGAAGCAACTTTTTTATTTCATTATTCTAGAAAAATGTACATTACAGAATGCTAATCGAAATAAAGTAAAAACTTATCAGTGTTCCATGTGTGTCGGATGAGCTCGCCATCAAATCTTTCCTGTTTATATGCTCCATTACCTAATCTTTCCTTGACTCTGATCAGGTCTTCTCAATTGAGGGCCAGCTTGCCCTATCCTTCACACGAACCTGTAGCTTTTAGTTTTCGACACATTAGGTTGCTCACCTTAAAATCCTTGTGTTTAACCTTCTGATTGTAATACCAAGCGGCTCGATGTTGGTATGTAGTTACCCAAACGACAGCAAGGTCTCTGATTTCCTCGATAGTATCGACGCTGGCTTACAATAGTGACTCGTTAAAGGTAGCGTTGAAACTTTGAGTCTGGATATTAGTAAGCTCATGTTCGATGGGGAGGATTGCTTCTAACCTGAAAGCTAAGTAAAAAGGGGTCTCACTTATAAAAGTGCGATGAGTGGTCCTATGCCCCTACAAGATATTGGGTAATTCGTTAGCCTAGGTACCCTGAGATCAATCAACGCGCTTCTTCAGGCTATCCAAGATAATCCAATTAGTTGCCTTGACCTGACCATTTGGTTGGGGGTAGGCAACCATGGTGAAGTGTGGGGTGATGTGGTGCTTAGCATAGAACTCTCTAAACTTGGGGTCATCAAACTGTCACCCGTTGTCCATGATGAGAGTGTCACGTCCCAAAGTGGTAAAGTCGTAATAGCCCCACCGTGTAAACCATCCTAAGATAGAAGTTAGCCTTACAACCGCTATCTTAGACCCGATCTACACAAGGTGTCCATGACTAACCTGCTTTGAAGTAAATAGTTTGTAATTTAAATAAATTATTTACCTAAGAAAGCGAGGAAATATATAGATACACTATAATTCGGTTATTTCAATTAAAGTTTACAATATTTTTCCGTAATATATTTCCTAGTTATTACATTATTCATAAATGAAAAATGATTCTAAAATAAAAACTTAAACCTTAAAAATATGTGTTTATTCTTCAATGTTTTTCCTCACTCCCTAGGATCCAGCAGTTGCTAGCTTTAGAGTAGTTATTTGCCGCTTCTTAGACAGCACCTATACGACATCTATAGGGATGTGAGCAACCTCAGCTCAGTAAGTTAGGATGGAGGACTTAAAACTATACCATAAACACACAACAGGGTTATCGATCAACTTATTAGGTACAATGCATGTGCAAGCAAATGCTATTGCACGACGTTGTCCGGCCCGTCGTGAGATTAGAGAAATTGCGTTCGCTCTAATCCGAGTTGAAGAGTTGTCATTAATGCAACAACTCACGACTAAACCCAAGCTTGTGCAATGAAGACCTCGCTCCTCCCGTGACTACCTTCGAACCACTGACTTCACCCTCACCGCGACCTCCTCTCCTGTCACTTAGTTCGACTGAGGATGAAGAAGAGACTATTATGCAATCTTGCGCTATCCCTTTCAAAGGGGTCAGTATTTGGCTGGAGAGTCCTAAGTTCCCCTAATGGGTTGCCATGTAGGTCCGATTATGATTATAGGCCGTATATTTGATTAAGTCCAGTTTAGGGTGATCAATCATTTCATACAAATCATACCATACAAGCCAGAACAACAAACAGAATCATAGCATCACTCATAATCAAGCACATGTACACATTTAACTATCTAACAAGCACAACTAAGCATATCGTATTAATCCCAACTTACCTCGACTCCTCGCTCACTCACTTGAGGTTCGACTTGCTCAGGCCATCGTCGATCATTCCTATAACACAAACGTGGTTTCAGTTTTTTCCATATAACTATTATAGGTTTATTTTATCCTATAACGCTTATTATTATGTTTTGTTTAGAGTTTAATATGCCTAATTATTTAGGTATTAAGTCTTTTACAATTATTCTAGGTTTGGGGTTAGGTTCAGGTTCGGTTTCCGTATCGATTCCTAAATTAGGTTCTAGTTCGATTTCTAAGTATTTTTTTATACTCGAACCCTACAAATTCGTTTTAACTCATAATGTGAAATTAATCACTTTACTTCCCAATCTCCTAAATACCATCATTACCTCTAATTAGCATTTTATTCCATCCGGTACACTTAAATCCGTATTAATGTACCGAATTCACTCCTAATGTGAGAAATTTTTACATCTTTCATGTAATTACATAAATTTAAGTTTTCTATCAAATTTATTGTATATTTTTATTATTATCATAATATAAATTTTTATTCTAATATTTTCTATTTATTATATTTCCAATAATTACATATTATGTATTATCACCTATTATGTATATAATACACTTCTAATATTTCTATCACTCCAATTACCATCTCTAAACATCAATTATCATTTCAAAATGTATAAATTTATCCTAAATCAGATTTTACATCTAATTATCCTAATTTACAAAATTAACTTACAATTTACTATTTTTCCCTATTACTCATTTACTACATAATTAAACTAATAATTACATCTAACACCCTAAATACTACAAGTATCATACTTCATCAGATTTCAACATCCTAAATCATATAATTATTCACTAAATCAGTAATTAATCATTTAATTACTTAATTAACTCTAAATTACCCATTTTATGCCTCATTTTAGGGGACTAAAAATTATCTAAAATTTTCAAAAAATAATTTTTGAAAATGGGATTCATAGCATTGTTCTATATCATCTAAGTAGTTTACACAAAAATTTTTGGTTCAAAATTACACTCCTAAGGTCATTTATTTCTAAACCGAAACATGTTCGGTTTTGTACGATTTCTTAAGGACCATATATTAGAAGACATATTTTCATCAAAATAATATTTCTCATAAAAACTACATACAAAAATATTCTATAATAACAAAATTCATAATTTTCTAAGAATATTTACTATTTTTTAAAAAATTACATAAAATCAGGCTAGAAATCGGACTCACTGATCTGAGTGGCTCTAGCCACCGCTGGCCACCGTGGCCTTGTCAGCTGGTCTGGGCGCTGCCACCATCATGTGGTGGTAATGGCCGTCTACTCCCAGTTGCTTGTCTGATGTGGGTTCCCTTTAAAGGCCCTAATTGTACAGTTTTTCTTATTTTTTTTTTCTAACTCGAATTTTCCTCTCAATTTTCACCTCTCCCTAATTTTCTTTGATTTCTAATTGTCCAAATGAGCTTTTGGATTTTTCTTGCTATTTATAGAGCTTTAGGAAATTTATTGTGCATTAAATTGGACAAGACAATTGCCTTATCCCTAAATTTTTTGCTTTTATGTTGAATTAATTTAATTGGCCGATTTTTTTCTTATTTTTCCCAGCTGCCACGACCCAATTCTGGATCATTCCTGATTTTTCTTGATTTTTCCTTAATTAATTATGAATTTTCTTTAAGTATTTAGTATTATTTTAGCACATTTCGCGTATTTTAAGTAATTATGCGTATTCATACCTACATGTAAATTCATATATAATACAAATAAATATTCCTAAATATTATTTAGGTCATTTTATGATTTTTAGTATACATATAATTTATTTCTAGTGATTCGTTAATTATCGAAATGTATTTTACGCATTTTCGATAAATGACGAGTTATATACTTAAAATTTGGAATTTTTATAATCTTTTATTTTATTGTTTATTTTCTTAAATTCAAACTTACGGGATCATTTTTATTAATATTTCTAACTTTACTTATAATTTAGGCTTGATCGGATCTTTCAACCGATCGAAACCTTGAGTGACTAGTTATGGGGCTTACAGAGAGTATAAGGGACCTCGAACCAAGAGAGAATGTTGTTTCTAACAAAAGATTTGACACTTCTCTCCATAATCCTTGCCACCGCTTCAGTCTCCACCTACTTCATGAAGTAATCGACAACCACAATTATAAATTGCCATCCTTTTGAAGTTTTTAAGAAGGTATCGAGAATATTAATCCCCCATTACATGAATAGCCATGGGCTGGATAGGGGTTGGAGGGTAGTGCTAGGTGCGTGACTAATTGGAGTGTACTTCTAACATTGTCGGCACTTTTGGGCGACAACTTTCGAAATCCTATCTCATTATGGGCTAGTGATACCCAAGTTGCAGTGTACGAAGGTAGAGGGCCTGGTACTGAATGTGATTGCTACATACGTTGACATGTAGCTCTTCTATGACGCATAGCCCTTCTCCTTCTTGGAGGCATTTGAGCAAGGGAAGGTTGACTCCCCTATGATAGAAGATGCCATCGACCAATGTATAGTTGGTGGCATGATATCGGAGCTTTTTGGCTCCCTCTTGTCCTCTATGAGCATACCCTACTCGAAGTAACTCCGGATAGGATCCATTCAGCTTGGCTTTGGTGCTGCTGTGTTTAGTTCCAAAACTTCAACCGAGCTCGAAGTTATGCTTTTTTCTAATAGGTATTCTATGAAGATTTTGCTATCCTTCACCTTAGGTTTTTGTATATTAGTAGAGGTGAGCTTGGATAGCCAATTTGCCATTGAATTCTTGAGTCGGGGGATCTTCCTGATGTCCTATGAAGGAAATTTAGCTAGAAAGCTCTTCACCTTCTCAAGGTACTTGGTCATAATATCGTCCCTAGCCTCGTATTTGCCTCAAACTTATTGGATGACAAGCATGGAGTTCGCAAAGATCTACAAATGCTCGGCGCCGATCTCCTTGGCTAACTTGAGACTGGCGGTAAGTGCCTCATAGTTGGATTCATTGTTGCTGGAATCGAATTCGAACTTAAAGGCGTAGTAGATCATAAATTTGTATGGGCTAGTCAAAACAAGACCCGTACCTCCACCCTGTAGGTAGACAATCCATTGACGTGGAGAGTCCATACCGGTTTGTCATCGCCCAATGGTGCTTCCTCCTCTCTTGTGTATTCTACCACAAAGCCAGCTAATGCCTATACCTTATAAGCCATTCTTGGCTAATACTAGACTTTATACACGCTTAATTCCATTACGTACTTCATCATCCATCTAAATGCATTAGGTTTCTGCAGCATGGTGTGTAGTGGTTGATTCATTAGTACGGTTATCTGGTGCACTTGGAAGTAGGGCCTTAGCCATCGTGCCGTAATAACGACGGCTAGTGTTGCGAATCGTGACTAAGAATAGACAGGGCCAGTTGTTAGATGGGTCCAAGCTTGCAGAAAGCTTGAAAAGAGTTAATGGAGAAAGGTACGAAAGGGAGCAAAAATGACAAATGAAACAGTAAGAAAAGGACCTACGAACAACTCTAGAGGATATGATACACTAATGAAACTTTAAAAAACTTACGGCACAATTCGATATGACGCACGAATTGGTCCAATGAGGTTACTTATCACCTAACCTTACTTAAGGGAAAAGATAAGAGTAATGCCGAGAGTAAATAATAGTGTTTATGTAAGGAAAAAAGTATTCAAATGTGTATTGAAGATAATCTGATCATTTATAGCTATAAGTACAAGGGTATTTATACCCGTAAGTTAGGGCAACTTGCCTTAAAGGGAAAAGATAAAAAGGACATTTCCTAAAGAAGCAATGTATATGATACAAAAGGGTAAAAATGAATATACAAGGAAAACAATTATTAGCGCTATAGATTCTATATATGATACTGTATACGTGGTGATACTGCATTGGTGAGGTTCTTAGGAGATGCGAACAAAAAATACGAATAGATGGGCTTGTCTAAGCAAGAATGGCTCAGTCAATCCGAATTCTCTCTCTCATCTTCTTGGCAAGGATGATGCCGAGTGATTGATCGACTTGGTACTAGGGAGTAATCATCAACTCGACATACCATAGAATAATGGGTGGTCATACGACACGGCATTAAAGGTGACTCAGTAAGGAAGTACTCAGCTTTAGCAGGGGTTGGTTAGAATAGAAGGATTCGTTGTGCTAACCTCTATAATCCTTAGGCTCGGCTATGGATTAGAGGTCCGGTAGCCTGATTTCTATCATTCCCTTTAGGTTGTTTTGAATTTGGGATCAAATTCGAATGGTGTTTGCTCAATTCTTCGTCAGGGTGATATGGACTGAGGTCGGCAATGTTGAAGGCATCAAAAACCTATAGTCCTCAGGCAATTCCAACCTGTAGGCATTGTCATTGATTTTCTAGAGAATTTTGAAAGGTCCTTCCATTCTTGCAGATAATTTGTTCTTCCTCTTCATCAGGAACCGTTCCTTGCTGAGGTGTAGCCATATCAAGTCTCCCAGTTGAAATTGCTTAACCGACTTACCTGTGGTCTTTTCTTGCATTCTTTTGGTAACTTGGTCGATGTGCCGAGTGACCTGATCATAGATGTGCTAAAGAGATTGTGCTTTGGTTGAGGCGTCAGGGTCTTCTAGCGTGGGTACTAGTACAAGGATGTGGTCGAGGGGCAACTCAGGATTGAATCCATAGACCACTTCGAAGGGAGTTTGCTTAGTGGTGTCATGTATGGTTCAGTTATAAGCGAACTCCACTACTAATAAGCAGACGTCCCAATTAGCCAAGTTCTTGCTTACCGCAGCTCGGAGCAATGAACCTAAAGTACAGTTAACCACCTTTGTTTGGCCGTCAGTTTGGGGGTGACATGAGGTATTGAAGAGTAATTTGGTTCATAGTCGATGCTACGGGATTCTCTAGAAACGGCTTAAGAACTTCAGGTATCTGTTGGAGACTACACTTTTCGGTACACTATATATCCGCACAACCTCCTGTAAGAAAAGAGAAACAATAGCTGAAGTATCGTTAGTTTTGGTGCACAGTATGAAGTGTGCCATCTTACTGAACCGATCTATAACGACCATTACAGAATCTTTGCCTCGGCCAGTTCGTGGCAATCCGAGAACAAAGTCCATGTTCAATTCAATCTACGTCCTCGTTGGAACAGGTAGGAGCATTACTTTCCCTTATTCGGCTCGGCACTTGGCCTTTTTGCTCACAGCATAGCTTTTGACAACTCGATTACATCTCTCCGCATTATTGACCAAAAGAATCAGTCATTCAATAGTTCACAGGTCCTCCTCTCCCCAAAGTATCCGGAGAGTCCTCCTCTGTGGGCTTCCCTGATTAATAATTCCCGTAGGGAACAAGTCGATACGTACAGTTTCCCCCCTCGGAATAGGTAGCCATCCTCCACATAATACTCATCTACTGTCCTCCTATCTACGCATCTCAAAATTATTAGTCCAAAGTGTGGATCCTTAGAGTACTATTCTTTGATACTTGTAAACCCAAATAGCTTAGTTTGTAGTTATGATAAAAGCGCATGTCTCCTTGAAAGAACATCTGCAACTATGTTGCTCTTTCCCTACTTATACTTGATTATGAAATTGAATTCCTCAAGGAATTCAACTCATCTTGCTTGCTACTTTGATAACTTGGTTTGACTTCGGAGATACCTCAACGATTCATGATTAGTATATATGACAAATTCTCTGGGCAATAAATAATATTGCCATACTTGCATCGCTTATATTAGTGCCAAAAGTTCCTTGTTATACATAGAGTAGTTCAGCTACAATCCTTAGAGCTTCTCATTATGGAAGGTAATTAACTGGCCTTCTTGCATCAGGACAATGCCTATTCCAATGCTCGATGTGTTGCATTCCAGCTCAAAAATTTTGTCAAAGTCAGGTAGTACTAATACTGGGGCGAAGGTCAATCTTTCTTTTATGTTGACAAAACTCCTCTCCTCCCTTTCTCTCCATCAGAAGTCGGTGTTCTTCTTTGTTAGCTCGGTAAGCAGTGCAGTAATGGTGCTGAAATTCTTGATAAACCTTCTGTAAAACAAAGCTAGTCCGTGGAAGCTTTTCACGTTGGCGCAAGTAGCAGGAGTCGGCCACTCGACAATTGTTTGGATCTTTTCATCATCAACTCGTAAGCCTCCTTTAATGACGACGTAACCTAAGAATACCACTTCTTCCTGGCAAAAACAACACTTCTTTAAATTGCTAAATAATCTCTCGGCACGAAAGATATCCAGGACTGCTCTAAGATGTTCACAGTGACTCGGCATGTCGATACTGTATATTAGGATGTCGTCAAAGTACACTACGACATACTTCCCTATAAGATGTCTCAGCACATGGTTCATAAGTCTCATAAAAGTGTTTGGGGCACTCGACAAGCCAAAGGACATTACCATCCACTCATAATATCCATGTCAAGTCTCGAATGCAGTCTTCCACTCGTCTCCTAGTCTCATGCCGATTTGATGGTAGCCAAATTTAAGACCAATTTTGCTAAAAATCTTGGCTCTACTTAGTTCATCCAACATGTCTTGTAGCCTTGGGATCGGATACCTGTATTTGATTATGATTTTGTTCACGGCTCAACTCTCGACATACATCTACCGAGTTCTATCCTTATTCAGCACTAAAAGTGCAGGTACAACATAAGTGTTGAGACTCTCTCTTATATAGCCCTTCTTTAGCAACTCATTGACTTGACGTCTGGTAGTGTAACCCAGAGTACTAAGTTAATGTAGTACTTTATTTCATGAGTTGGGGGGCAGCCCCTCATGTAATTGTTTTGGAAATAGGTCGGCATATTCTTCCAATAACTCCTTAATCTCCTAGGGTAACTCATGCCACTCTCTCATTTCCAACAGTCGCCTGACCAACAAAAGGGTCAACTCATTAGCATTGATAGCATCTCGGAGCTCGGTTCTACTAATCACCAGAGCCTTTTTCAATCTGCAAGCAAGTTTTGTTTACAACTTATTGACTTCTTTCGGTGGCATCGGGTTTAGTGTAATCTCTCGGTCATCTTTCTTGAACATGCATGTGTTCCTGTAGCCGTCATAGATGACCCTCCTATTAAACAACCACGGCTTACCTAGCAACACATGGGAAGCACACATGGGTAGTACATCACAAATGATCTAGTTAGAATAGTTCCCAATAGTGATTGGTAGTAGTATTTGTTAAGTGACATGTAATGCCCCTTTCTCACTTAACTAGTGCAACTTATACGGCTTTGGATGCACAATAGTTGGCAGCTTCAATTTCGAGATAAGATCGGTTGATGCTACATTGGTGTAGCTTCTACTATCCATGATGAGGGCACACACCTGATCATTCACCTTGTAGGTTGTATGAAACAAATTTTCTCTCTACTTCTCCTTTCATGAGGGTTTTACATTCATAGTGAGTCGAATAGCCATGAGTAATTGGTCCAAGTTCCCGGCAAATACGTCTTCCTTAATTAACTCTTTCTCATTAGGGACCTCTTCCTCCTCAGGTTCCTCATCTGTGCTCTTTACTTCTAGTTTCGGGATGTCTCTCTTAATGACCATCGTTTGTCGGTTTGGGCATTGAGTAGCCATATGTTTGAACCCTTGGCACTTGAAGTACTTGATCTAACTAGTCTTCCTGCCAGACCCTTACCCCTTCTCATACGTTTAGGTCGACACTATACCTTTAGGTCGGCCTTTCTGCTCGACTCTTACATCAATCATTCTACTTGGCTCTATACTCAACTGAGCTTGATGACTTGCTTAACCAGGTTGGCTAATCGGCATTTTGGTTGTTATTCGACTCCTTTTTTGCCTTTTTACTTGCTAGGCAATCCTAATAGGTTCATCCATCGTATCAAATTGTTAGAGCTTCACAACATCCCGAATGTCTCTTCTCAACCCAATAACGAACCTTAAGATTATTCGAACGAGTGGTTCCTTCACTTGGCAACGCATCATAAGCATATGAAATTCTTGAACATACTTATCAACAGTTCGGCCTCCTTATCTTAGCTCTTGAAGCCGAGTGAAAGTATCTTGGAGGTATGTTTCTGGTACGAATATGTTTCTGAGCACTCTCGTCATTTCGAGCCAAGTGTTAATCTCTTGATACCCTTTTCGTCTTCTCATGGCCTGAAAATTCTTCCACCACATAGCAGCATATCCGGAGAATTCAACAGCAGCAGTTTTTACTTTCTCATAACCTCATACTGATAATAATCAAACATACGCTCTACCTTCTCTTCTTACTCTAAATACTCATCAGCATTCTCGGATCCGATGAAACTTGAAATCTAAAGCTTTACATGGTCGGATGCTCTGGGGATTCGTACACGTTCCTCTTCAAAATACTCCTCTTCCTCCTCATCAAGCTCTCTTAGGTCTATCCTTCGCCTCACTCGTCCACCAACTCCTCTACCTCAAATTGGTCGAGTTGGCTTTTGACCTCTAACAGGTTGAGTGCCTTATGGAGTATTTTGTGCAGCCTTAGTGGGTCAGCAAGACATTGTACAAACAGCTTAGGTCAAATTTACCAAGAGATTAGTTACCTCATTGAGCCTTTCGTTAGTGCTTTTAGGAGTTCTCTAAGACTGACGCTTATGGTGGACAACTCCATTGTTATCACTAATACCAACATTCATATTTAGGTCTGTCATTTTTCCTTATAGATTCAGAATTTAAACAAATATTTCAGAAAGTGAACAGCTAATAACATAGAAATTAAATAAACACAATAACTAACTCTATTTCACATACGCAAAACAGAGTACAACAAAATTTCAAGAACTAACTACAATTCACACAAAACCTCTGCTCTGATATTAAGATGTTGCGAATAGTGATTAAGAACAGACAGGGCTGGTTGTTGGATGGGTCTAAACTTATAGAAAGCTCAAAAAGGGTTAATGGGAAAAGGTACGAAAGGGGGTAAAAATGACGAATGAAACAGTAAGCAAAAGACCTACAAACAGCTCCAGAGGATATGATGTACAAATGGAACTTCCGATGACTCACGGCACAATTCGATATGATGTCTAATCTTGCTTAATGGAAAGAATAAGAGTGATGCTGAGAGTAAACAACAGTGTTTACGCAAGGAAGAAAGTATTCAAAGGTGTATTGAAGATAATTTGATCATTTACAACTACAAGTACAAGGGTATTTATATACGTAAGTTAGGGTAACTTGCCCCAAAGGGAAAAGACAAAAAGAATATTTCCTAAATAAGCAATGTACACGATATAGAAGGGTAAAAATGAATATACAAGGAAAACAATCATTAGTGCTACATAATTTATATATGATACTGTACATGTGGCAATGCTACATTGGTGAGGTTGCTAGGAGATGCGGACAAAAAATACAGATAGATAGGCTTGTTTGAGCAAGAATGGCTTAGTCAATTCAGATTCTCTCTCTTATCTTCTTGGCCTGCATTCTCTTCCCTTTGCTTTGACCATCACAGAGGAGAGCGCCTAGTCGTTTACGGCTAGATACAAAAATAAGTCCTCCCCTTGGACAGGCTTGGACAGGATCCATGGGTATGCGAGAAAGTCCTGAAGCTACTAAAAGGTAGCAGTGTACTCTAGAGTCCATTCAAAACCCTTTGGATTTATCAACATTTTGAAAAACTCAGCGCATCTGTCTACGCTCTTCAAGATGAATTTGCTCAATGCGGCTATCATGCCAATGAGCTTCTGTACATCTCAAACTGAGGTTGGAGGCTTCATTCCCCTTATGGTAGTAATCTTCTCAGGGTTTGCCTCAATGCTTCTTTGTGTTACTAAGAAGTCAAGGAACTTACCAGATCCAATGCTAAAGATGCACTTTTGAGGGTTTAGCTTCATGTTATACGTATGCATCCAGTTAAAGGCTTCCTAAAGATCCTTGACATGATCGATCGGCTTTTGGCTCTTGACAATCATGTTGTTGATGTATACTTCCATATTACACCTGATCTAGGGCTTAAACAGTTTTTTCACCATTCATTAGTACATAGCCTTATCATTTTTCAGTCCGAATGGCATCATGGTGTAGTAATACGTGTTGTAATTGGTGACGAAGGAGGTATGAACTTCGTCCTTTAAATCCATTTTGATCTGGTTGTACCCTGAGAAGGCGTCTATGAAGCTTAGTAGGGTGTATCCCGATGTAGAATCGACGAGCTGATCGATCTTCGGGAGGGGAGAAGCAGTCTTTTGGGCAGGTTTTATTGAGGTCAGTGTAATTGATGCACATTCCCCACTTCCCATTCTTCTTCTTTTTTAGTACTACATTCATTAGCCATGTCGAGTACTTTTTCTCCCTCACAAAGTCAGTCTTAAGCAGCTTCTACACTTTCTCCTCGATTGTGGCTTGCCTCTTTAGCGAAAAATACCTCTTCTTCTACCTGATAGGTTGTGTTGTGGTATCGATATTGAGGCTATGGGTCACTAGGTTAGGCAAGATTCCAGGCATGTCTGATGTTGACTAAGTGAACCCGTCCGAGTTTGCCCGCAGGAAGGCAATGATTTCATCCTTTACTTTGGCTAGAGTTTTAATCTCAACTTTTGTGGTTTGTTCGATAGAGGTTCTAATATGGACATCTTTTGTTTTCTGCTCGAGTTCACCCTTCTTAGCTGACCTCTCATATTGGCTTGTTTCTAGGGCAAAAATGCTATCTCCTTTGGCTGCCCTAATATACAACTCTCATGAGAGCTTTTGATCACATTTGCATACTTTCACCTTAGTTGGGGTCGGAAATTTGGCCTTTAGATAAAGGGAGGATATGATCACCCCGAACGCATTCAGGCTTGGTCTTCTCAAGAGCGCTTTATAGGGGAAGGGGCAATCAATCACAACAACTTTATGGGTTGTCGCTTAGTTCCACATCTAATGTAATGATACCCTTGGCTCGGATCGTACTTTTGTTGAAGCCGATCAGAACATGGTGGTACGGCTTCATTTTTACTGGCAGCTTCTACCTCATCCTCTTGTATGTATGGAGGAAGAGTATGTTGGTGGAACTGCCAGTGTCTACCATAATCCTTAGGACCTCAAATTTTAAGATCCTCACTATCACCAAGGCATCTTAATAAGGTATATCAACCCCTTCAAGATCTTTATTGGAGAAGGATATGGAAGTATCCAATTTCTGTATCTTCTCCCTTACGGTCAGCACCTCTAATGGGGCGTTAATTGAGTTGTTGGTGCTTAGCCGGCTCTTAGGGTATGGACCCCCCATGATTACATTTATAACACCATTGGGAGTGTAGTCATTGTCTCAATCATTGTTTTGCTCGATGTCGATTTTCTCAGTCCGTCGCCTTTGAGATGCCCTATCCTCATCATCATCAGAATGGTTGTTGTTCTTCGGATAGGTTACGTATTCATTGAAGAAACCATGCTAAATGACATATTAGAGGGCATTCTTCAACTAAAAGCACCCGTCGATGGTATGGCCATGGTCATCGTGGAACTGGCAATATTTATTAGAGTTCTAATGACTAAGGTTCCCTTGCATTTTCTACGGCTTATGGAGCAAATTCTAGTGCTTTACTTCAGAATAGACTTGAGCAATAGGTTTATTTAGGGGCGTGTACTAGGAGGAGGGAGCAGGTCACGTTCAGCCTGGTGCTTCTTCTTCCTAAAGCTCTCCCCCTCTAATCTGCTTGGCATCCTAACGCCGAAGTGATCCTTCACGAACAATTTTTCTTTGTCCTGCTTTCCGCCTTACCTTTCTCAATTGACATCACACCTGATGCAAATGTTGTCTTCCTGGTTGATGTACTTTTGGGCTTTATTTTAGAAGTCAACTTGGGTCTTTGGCTTGCTCTTTGTAAGTGATCAGAAGAAATCTCTCAAAGGTCGGATGCCTAGCTGTACGACATGGATAGCGACTTCTTCATCCAGTTGAGGGATCTTAACTACGGTATTGTTGAACCGGGCCACGTAGTCGTATAGGGACTCGCCTTCTCCCTACCTTATGAGGTATAAGGATGATGTGTCTTTGGATGAATGCTTACTAGCCTTGAAGTGGAGGCTAAATCTCTATGTTAGTTCGTCAAAAGAGTCGATGGAGTTATTGTAGAGGTGGTTAAACTATGTTTAAGTTGCCTTTTTTAGGGTGCTTGGGAAAGCCTTGCACATTACAGCATCTCTATGGCCATGAAGGTTGGTACGGAAGTAGAGAAGGTGATCGTCAGGGTCATTCGTGCCATCATACTAGTTCAAAGACGGGAGTTTACCGTTAGGAGGCAACACTTCATCGTAGTCCTCCTAAACACTCCTAGTAAAGGGGGTCTTATTGTTGGCGACCAACTTGGCGTTGCTAGCATCCTTGCTCCCCTATTGTTATGAGAGCTGCCTTACCATGATGTGGAGCTCGTTTAGGTCGGCATCGTCTGCTGGATGAGCTTGGTGCGCAACTAAGTAAGCCTGCAATCCCTACGAATTAGCTTCTTTCTCATTTCTAGCTAAAGCTCAATAGTGGGCGTTTGTAGACCTTGCTAGCTGTTGCTGCAAGGGTAGGTCAGGTTACTGATCTTTACTATTCTATTGCTATTGTTAGATGTTGTTTTGCCCAATGCGGGCATCCAAAGCTTTAGGGGGTGGGTTTGTGCGTTATGCCACTCTACATCTTTTAGGCATGCATGGAGTAGCTTGTTTTGCACAACATATTCTTCTACCAAACGTTCCATGCGCTTTAGGCACTCCTCCAGCACAACCCTTAGGAAGGGCTAATTACCCATAGGTTAGTTATTTACCAATTGTTGGTTCTCCTGCTCGTCGCGGTGAAACATGATGTTAAAGGGATTGTTCGTAGGGTATGTGTTTAATGTATTTGAGGTTTCAAGTGTAGGAATTCAACTTTCCCATAGATGGTGCCAAATGTTGTCTCTAAGTATTTGTTGGTAGATATGGGGCTTCGTATATAGAGGGCCTGCAAAACAATATACTATGAAGAGACGCTGGGGGGTTATTCAATGTGGTTACTCCGATGCTTAAGTTAGCAGTGGGGCTTTTGAGAGTAGAAAGTACTTTGGAATAATAAACAAGTTTAACGTGCAGAGTCTAGAGCCTTATCACGAAGTAGTAGACTAGTATTTATAATTGAGTGATGTCGGTAATTGGAGGTCAGTTAGTGGGGAGAGATTTTCTCTCGCAAGTATGAGAGAGCGACGTCATGGCATTCGACATATCCTACTTATTTTAGACATGGCTATTTAACTCTATTTGATCCTTATCTTATGCATTCTAGCCTTTGTAGAGCTTACTAGGCTTGACCAATCCAGGCTTAAGGCTTGTGCCCACAAGGGTGAGCTCTAGGCGACGAGATGTATCAGATCAGGTCAGGCATGATGAGCTCATGTCTAAAGAGCCCTGTCAATAGATAGTTATGATATAAAACATATTATTTTAACTACCAAAAAAGTTTGAGGCCTAAGATAAAACAAGTTTTATATAATCTTGCCTAATTTTTGAGAGAGCAACTAATTTTATAAATTAATATACTTTTATGATTTACAAAAATATAAGTTTATTTATAATTTAATACCATTAAAAGTCATAAAGAGTATATTTATATTATATATAAAATGATAAGTGTATTATAGATATTAAATAAGTATTACTCTCTTTACAATACCGGTACCACTCTCACATAGATTATATTGTTTTTTAAACTTTTTTTTGGAGTAATAAAAGGTCATAATGAATTTTCCTTAAGATGTTGTTTATAAAAAGAAGTTTTCGTACTTAATTTACCAATTGTGGGTAGGCATACAGTAATAATTGTGCATTATTGAAAGTGCAAAATATTAATATCATGCCTAGTAATTAATAAGATGAAATAGTTAAAATTTTAAATTCTTACGATTTATTAGTGGTTTGTTTTTCCAAATTAAAAATAAAGATAAAAGAATATATTTTTTAATTAAAAAAGACCATCTGATTCATGGGTTAAAAATCAACTCTTTAAATTACAACTGGTCTCGGTTCAAGGGGAATCAGGCCCTTGACTCGAAGGGTCCAGGTTAGATCTAGGCTAGGTTCAACCCTACCAATCTATTTTTACCTATTTTTGGTCATTTTTACTCTTTTTAAAATTATTAAACACATTAATGAGGCATGGGACTTGCACTTTTGGATCTATGAAAAAACAATCAATAAAAAGAAAAGAAAAAAACAACTAAACATAATCATCCCATAGATGAAGCTCCATCACCCAATCGATTAGAAGAACCGATGGAGTATAATGCTAGCTAGCCTTGGCACCTAGATGTGGCAGTGATGGTTTCGAATTCTTTAATGGCATGTTTGTTTGTGAAATAGAATAAAGTAGAAATAAAATTACAATTTGAAAAGGTATATAATAAAAAAGTAATAGGAATTATTTTGTTTGATTGTATTTGGGAAAAATGTAAATAAACCTTTTAAACTTTAACTTAGGTGTTAATTGACTCTCTACATTTTTAAAATATGATTTTTTACCCTTTAAACTTTGATGAATTGATAATATAAAAGATATTTCTTTTTTTAGTTAAGAAAGTTACTCTATGATCAAAGTTCATAAGGTCTTAAAGTATATTTTGATAAATTGATGAGGGTATTTGCACATCAAAATTACAATTTAAGAGAGTTATTCTTAACTTATGAGGGTTATTTAACAATTTATCAAAGTTTAAAGTATAAAAAACTATATTTCAAAAGTTTTAGAGATCATTTTGCATCTAAACCAAAGTTTAACGAGGTTTTTTGCATTTTCTCTTTGTATTTAAAATGATATTAGTAATAAATTATGAGTAGATTTTAAATACTAACATATTCTTACCCTAATTCATAACTTGATTGTTGGTTAGGTTAATATGAAAATAGGTTGAAAAAGATTATGGAATAACTATTTCTCTGATTTTGTGAATTAAAAATAATTCCCATTTTACAATAATACATAAAATAGTTATTTTGCCAACTAAATGCGAGATTAAGTTTATAAATGAATAATTATGATTAAGCCTCCATAAATTAATACTCGATAAATTAATAATTTCTTTTAAATAATATTTTTTGTGATCCTAACTTAGGCGAGTTTATAAAAGTAGTAATTTCGATAAATTAATAAGATAATAATTTTTTAGAAGATCCTTATATAAATCCATGGTACTATCAATATTATAAATTAATAATTCTTTAAAATTACAAACATAACTAGGATAATTTAGTAAAATATAAATTTATTGTTATTTGTTTTTTCTTAGAATTTAAATCTAAGTGGATTTCATCTCTAATTTTTCTCATTGCCTTTATATAACATATGAAGCCATTATTGGGTTTGATATTAAGAATTTTTTCCATATGGTAGTTCCATTCATTATCATTATATACTTTGTATGTATTTGATTATAATACAATGAACCCATAAATGCAAGTCACTTTCATTGGATTTTATTTAATTAATTAATACAATAAATATTGTTTAAGTATTAAAAGCAACGAATACCATTTATATACTTGCTTTCATAAAAATATATGTATAATAAATTTTCGCTTTAAATTAATTCATAAAATATTATACATATATTAGTGATATATAATAACTTTTCATGTAATTAAATTTATATTTACTGAATCAAGAAACACTTTTTAAGTTAATAAATTATTAATTTATTCATTATTTAATATCTCTTCTAATTAATAAATATTAATTTACAGAGACTCGACCGTATTCTATTCGATCCTTTCACAGCCGAAGTTTCTTTAAATCAGCCCATCTCTATGACCAAAAGTGTGGTCTACTAAAAATATAATATATATAAAATGGTAGCGTTGGTGGCGTGTGTACGTAGACGTCCCACAGCCACAACCAGCTGCCAACCAAGAACAGAAACAGAAAGAACTCAATCCCCATGACCAATCAAAACATTCAAAATATTAATTAAATTATTTTATTTTCCCAAAAAAAGAAAAAATACAAGAAAAAGAAAAAAGAAAAGGCATATCCTTATTCATATCTTTCGCAATATTCCAATTCGCTTTCCTAGTCCAAACTAATCCTAATCCATCACTATCCCGGTCCCGCTATATTCGCATTCCTATTCCGATTCTCATCACCCTCTAACCCCATCCTTCATCAAGATCCTGCCACGTGTCCCCTACCGGAAAACCCGCACCACTACGCGTCCATTAAATTAAATTAAGTGGCGACACGAAGCCTTCGCTTTTTAACTGGGACTCTCCCTCAAACGAAAAACACATTCTTCGGCCTTGTCCTTCAATCCTGTTCTCTGACTCTCTCTGCATTCTCCTCAGGCAAGTTCACAGCTTTATTCTGAGATCCGTTAGTTTGTTATGTTTATTGTACTGGGTCTTTCTTGAATCTCAGAAAGGTTCGATGTTGATGTATTAATTGATTCGTAAAGTTGTGCCTTTTTATCTAGATCTATGTTGTATAGGAATTGTTTTTGGTATAAGGTGATGTGTTTTGCTTTAAGTTTTGACAATTCGGCATGTTAGATTTTTAATTTTTAATTTGTCGTTAATTTCTATGGTAATTATTAAGATATTTAATTTATTCAAGTTTTGCAAGGACAATAGTGAAAAAATTGGAGCTTTATGTAACTTCTACAATCTTGAATTATAAGAGTAGGAAATGAATTATAAGAGTAGGAAATTGTGCTGTAAATCTTAGGTTTTCTTTTAATAATTGTTTTGTTAATATTGCCACTGAATTTAATTTGGATTTGCTGGCATTTTATTGGAATCTTTTGTTGACTTAACTTATGAGAGCCCTGCTGAAATGTGCAAAAATCTAATGGCAGTTTCTTTAAGCATTTTGTTGAAAACTGAAGAATTATAATAGCAACAAATCGTGGGTTAGTGATCTTTTATCCGTTTTATTTCTGTAAACCATTGAAAAAGGGGTTGTCCCAAATCAGCTCTTTAAGTTGGATTGGAGTTGTGTCTTTTCCTTCAATTTCTGTGCTGAAAGTTCACAGGGGTTGTTGTTTATGCAGATTTGATTACTTGTCCTTCATGAATTCTGTCATAACTGGAGCATCCTTCGTTTCCTGTGAGTCGGGAAACAAGAACAACTTCATCATCTGGATTTTGCTCAGCCTATTGCCAAAATTCTTGGGAACTGCTTTTGCATATCTTAACTTCTTGTTGATTAAGCCCGTTGATCGAAGTCCCTCTGCACTTTGTGACTTTGGAGTCTTTGGAAGGGTGATTTAGTCGCTAGGACTCGGGAAGTTATTCCCGAGTAATTGTCTTTATTTGGTCTAGTACAGTTAAGTTTTTAGTTATTTGATCGCGCAAGCATGGTTTCTTCTCAGTTATCGGGTTCTGTCAATGCTCAGAGAGGCAAGCCGCTTCAGAGCCAGCTCTTTCTTCCTGTCAATCAGGATGCCGTCATCTTGGATAACATTGAGCTGGACTTCTCTGATGTATTTGGTCCCGTACCTGCGCAGCCGTCCATTGAAGTAAACGGTGATGATTTGGGTAATCCTCTATCTGCTGCTGAAGTAAGCGAAATCGTGTACAATGACCCGGTTGTTATTTATTCCAGATCACACTCTCTCGTTGGCCCCTCTTCTTATGTTAGCCAATCCTTGAAGGTCGGTATGCTCACCTTACAGGAGAGAGATGAGTCTGTGGATCCTGTGGAGCATGATGATGGAAAAATCACAGAAAAATTTGAAGTGCTCTCGATTGAGGAAAACAAGAGTGCTCTGCGAGACGACGTGGATGCTAATGTGGAATCACAAAGTGTGGGAATCGAAGATTTTGAGGTTCTGAAAGTCGTTGGGCAGGGTGCATTTGGAAAAGTATATCAGGTGAGGAAGAAGGGTACATCGGATATCTATGCTATGAAGGTCATGCGCAAGGACAAAATTATGGAGAAGAATCATGCTGAGTATATGAAAGCAGAGAGAGACATACTAACGAAAATTGATCACCCGTTCATTGTCCAGCTCAGATATTCTTTTCAAGTAATTTACATATTTTCTCTTTGGCATGATCTATGATGTTCTTACTCTTGTTTACTTGACATAATTAAATAGCACTGTAGAGTAACTTCATTATGAAGAATATATACTGAAGTGAATTCTATTACACATGCAGACCAAGTATAGGCTGTACCTCGTATTGGATTTCATCAATGGTGGTCACCTTTTTTTCCAGCTCTTTCATCATGGCCTTTTCAGGTAAATCTGTTCCTTCTGGCAGTTATATGTCACATATCGAGGCATGGGGCTGATTTATATATGTTATTTCCATGCAGAGAGGACTTGGCACGAGTCTATGCTGCTGAAATTGTTTCTGCAGTTGCTCACCTTCATGAAAATGGAATAATGCATAGGGATCTTAAACCTGAAAATATTCTGTTGGATGCGGAAGGACATGTAGTCTCTCTCTCTCTCTCTCTCTCTCTGTTAGTGTGTGTGTGTGTGTTGTATTATCTGTGCTGAATTAGCTTGCATGTGCTTGTGCTTAGCTCTAATGAACCATCTAGTTGCTTTGTCCTTTGTTCTATGTTAAGGGACGCAAGGATTGATATCTTCCTGATTGATTTGCTAGGTTGTGTTGACTGATTTCGGCCTTGCAAAGCAATTTGACGAAAATACAAGATCTAATTCCATGTGTGGAACTGTTGAATATATGGCTCCTGAGATTGTCCTGGGGAAGGGCCATGATAAAGCAGCTGATTGGTGGAGCGTGGGGGTTCTATTATTTGAGATGCTTACTGGAAAGGTTAGTAATTATTTTAGATTCACGAGCTCTTTTATGAAATTAATATCTGATCTTCATTTCTTTTGTCTACTATAATCTTGTTGGTTAGTCATCGAAAAGTACAATGATCATCTTTGTGGTTGTTCTTATATAGTAGCTATTGTTTGCAGCCTCCCTTTGTTGGTAACCGTGAGAAAATTCAGCAAAAGATAGTGAAGGAAAAGATCAAGCTACCAGGTTTTCTTTCCAGTGAAGCTCACTCTCTGCTGAAAGGAGTAAGTTTATTCCATGATTGCTCTGCTTTAGCTCTATGTCGTGTAACTGCTTGTACACTGCATAGTTTTCTGCACATATCATATATAGCTTCTATAACACCAATAAAAAAGCGTGTCCTACTTTAGTACAAGGAAAGAATGTTCATGTTTTATTCAAATTACTTGCCAAAAAAGGAGGAATGTTTATGTTTTCGTCAATGCAAAACAGCGACTTAAATATGTTTTCTCCTTGAATGTTGATTCTATGAAGTTACCACGGTTGACTATTTATGTCTAGTGTAACCATTGAACTTTGGTGACTAGTCAATAAAATACTGCTATCAGTTATATATAATATATACTCTTGTACGGTACTCGATTTATGGCTTCTTTTGCTCTTAGATACTTGTAGAGGAAGTGATTGGCCTTGATGCCTCGAGTTGGTCCATTGGGTGAAGTGGAGATTGCTATAGGTTGTCCATCATATGTACTGACTGCCTGACTATATAGATCCATTCACTTTTGCTTTGATGCTCATTTAATACATTTCCCTTGTTTGTCCAGCCGAATAAACATAGGAGATGGTAGATGATCTAGTGAATACCATATATAAATTTTGATCCCTTTTCCCTCTGATGTTGCATGTTGAGTTATCTCTAGGAAATAATTTGATTACTTCACATCTTAAAGGCGTCACTGTAAACTAAATGAGAGATAGAAATGACTAGCAATTTCCTTGTTCTTGGTTACATAAGCAAGGTGGTAATAATATATAGAGATATAAATACAGCTCATTTTACTTTCAGCTCTTGCACAAAGAGGCAGGTAAACGCTTTGGAAGTGGAGCTACGGGCTGTGATGACATTATGCGTCACAAGTGGTTCAAGGTAATCAACTGGAGGAAATTGGAGGCTCGGGCTATCAAGCCAAGCTTTTGTCCAGAAGTTGCCGGAAAGCATTGTGTTGCGAATTTTGAGAAGCGGTGGACAGAAATGCCGATTGTGGATTCACCAGCGGCAAGCCCAACAGCCGGAGGAAATCCCTTCACCGGTTTTACTTACGTGAGGCCACCTGCCTCTTTTCTTCAATGTAAGGCAACCAGTTAGAATGGTTTGCCAAATAGCAAAAGTAGTTCAGGACTACCAAAGTAGCTGCTCTGTATTAGCGGATCTCTCTTGGGTTTAGATGATATTCCGTATAGGTTTATTGCCAATAAAAGTGGAAGCAACCAGTGGTTGATTTTGCTTGCTGAAGCTTTCTTTTATGTTGTCAGTATTGTATCGAGTAGGATTTTTGGGGTAATTATTATAACTTTTCTTGTTTCCTATATTTGGAAATACCAAATTAATGGAATGGAAGAAGTGTGTATATAGGAATATTTGTCAAAAATAAATATATAGTTTTTTTTTTGAAATATGGTAAATCACTCTCAGTGACAGTTAATAAGGTCTACTAAAAATAAAAATAAAACTGCTAGGAATTTTTCATGCAGTGGCTATTGACAACTTTTTTTTACTGTTAATCTGTTATTCAAGGTGATTTTATTTTAACTTAAAAATGTCTGCATCATATTCACTTTTGAGTAACTTAGTTCTTTTCAAATTTAGCTTTTACAAAATCTGAATTTGAAAATCTTAACTAGACCAAAATTAGAATTTAGCTGACTAGAAGCCAAAACCCCAATCATGTTCTAGTGCCTAAAGCTACCGACAATATGCTAGTCTCCAAAAGGATCTTTCTAAGAATAAATCTTAAAACCTTATTTACAAATATTTTCGGAATAAAGAAAAAGAAAAAGAGAGAACTCATAAATGATATATATATATACATACTTTAACGTTAAATATTATATAGCATTATATGTTTATGTATATGTATATGCATATTCATATGACCGACATTATATTAACATTTTTTAAAATCGTGGGTGAGTCATATTTACTGTTAAGGGGCATTATTTTATTATTGGGGAATAACTTCTGGTCGGGTACATTTACTATTATATTGTTTGTAAAACAATTTTAACTTATTTTAAGAATTAAAAGATAATCTAATCTTCTAACCATTAAGAAAATTCCTTGGAAAGACTTATTTTAAGAATTAAAAGATAATCTAATCTTCTAACCATTAAGAAAATTCCTTGGAAAGGATTTTGTATTATTTTATTAATTGTCTAGGTTACAATTGTGTAGAAATATGACACTTACCACACTCACTACATAATTGAGGAGAGTTATTTATATAATCTTTTCCAAACCTTAATGTCGAGCTCTTTGACTTCTTTTTAGTGTTAGGAAAAGAACATTCTAATTTTAGAGAATTTTTTTTTTCTTTTTGTAGAGAGAAAGATGTGTTTTTATGAGACCTAAACTTAAATTTTAATAGTAATGTTGGATTTGATTTTACTATCCATTGATATCACTTCAATATTTGTTGATTTTTCCCCATTAGATATTGAAATTTATCATTAATAGTTAAGATTATAAAGAAGAGTACAAAACAATCTCAATCACTAATTTGCAAAATGTTATAAATTGAGAGGATAAATATGAGAATTATCCATTTCCAATTATGTTTCAATATTGAATCCAAAAAATATAAGATAAGCTTTGATAACAGTTTTATACTATCTTTCTTTTATTCGATTTGAAAAAAAAAAAAACTGTTTTATCGAAATTTAAGGAAAAAATTTTTACTTTTTAATTACGTGGACTTAATACTGACTAATTAATATTTTTGTTGATAGATATTATATTTTTACCGACAAAATAATTATTTGCAACTCACATTGACAACGTAGGAACTAACACTATTATCATATATATATCAACAAAATTATAATGTGCTGCAATAGTTTTGTCAATATTTTGAAATTAATCAAATAAAAGTTTACGTTATTAAAGTCATTATTACATATTAGGCATCATTTTATTGTTTTCTTTTCTTTCATAGTTCTATATAAACCAATGTCAAATTAGAGTATATCGAACAAGGCACAACGTGCATGTCCAAAAAGCGGCAAATGATGGATGAATAATAGTTAAAGCAATAATATCTTTTTTATTAAAAGATAATTGAATTGCTACTTAAGTTATTGATTAGTTCCTATATTAATGTGTTTCCTCTGGTGTGTATTGAATAGTGCAATTGTGGAGTTTATATTCTCAAATTCATGCATGCAAAAAGCCTATATGATTTGAATATAAGGTATGTATAACTAATTTATAAATTAAGAAATATTTTTATAGATTTATATTACATCTTTATTGATAAAATAATTAGTTGTAATTTAACTTTAAGGTGAGAACCAATACTATCATGATATATATTGATAAAGTTACATTTTGCTGCAAAGTATTCAACATATACCAACTAAGTATTATTTTTACTGCTACACATTATATCTTTATGTATGAAATAATTAGTCACAACTTAACTAAAAAATTCTAGAACAACGCTATCATGATATATACCGAAGAAATTACATATATGCAAGTCCATTAAGTAATTTTTCTTGGTATATATTATATTTTTATTGGTAAATAATTTATCGATTTTGTTATAGCAAACTCTTTGTTAAAATAATCCTAAAAAGAATAAGTAAAATCTCTTTTCACCTAAAACCGTCGGTATATATGAAGTATTCTTTAATAATTTTTTTTCCCCTTTTATCATTTCTGACGTTACTATATATACGCCCTTAATCTCTATCAAAGAATTCTACATGATAATATAAACAAAAAGCTCTAAGTATTACATTTCCATATGATTTTAACACAGAGTTAATGCTTTTATCATGTATTGTCAATTAATAGAACAATATTAATTTGTTTTAGGAATTAAAAGATAAAATAATCTTCTAACCACAGGTGAAATTCCTTGAGAAAGATTTTATATTATTTTATTAATTGTCTAAGTTACAATTGTGTAAAAATGTGACACTTACTACACTTCATAATTGATGAGGGTATTTACATCATATCTTCTAAACCCTAACTTCAAGTTCTTTGACTTCTTTTTAGTGTTAATTTAATCTTGTTAGCAAAGGACTCATTTGAATTCTAGGGATATATATATATATTTTGGTGTAGAAGGATGAATGTAGAGAAGGATTTGTTTTTGTGAGACCTAAACTTGAATTTTGATAGTCATGTTGGATTTGATTTTGCTCTAGATGGATATAATTTTAGTTTCTATCAATTTATCCTCATTTAAATGTATCATTAATGGTTGAGATTATAAAGAAGAGTTCAAAACAATCTCGGCTCCTAATTTGTACTTACTATAAATTGAGAGGATAAATATGAGAATTATCCATTTCAAGTTATATTTCAATTTTGAATATAGAAAATATAAAATAAGCTTCAATAGTAGTTTTATACTATCTTTATTTTATTTGGTTTGGAAAATAACTATTTTGTTGAAGCAGAAGGAAATTTTTTTTTTTTTAAACAATGTAGATTGGATACCTACTAATTAATATTTTTGTTGATATATATTATATGCTTGTTGATAAAACAATCTTAGCCGCCTACGACTATCCAAAACAAAAATTAAATAAATGAATAGAAATTCAATCAGGTTTTGTTACAATTTTTGTTATTTTAAATTAGATAACCAAAGGTAGTCGCTCATCATCTAGGGGAGGTCGTATGCCTCCCCTCCCCCTCCCTACCTCTGGGGTGTACGGCTACTCATAACAACTGGTAGATTGTGCAACCCACTTTTTAGTTCTAGCCACTTGTAGGGGATTGTTTGACTACTGATGGTCGCCAATTACCTCCTAACCTTAAGGTGGTCAGATTTGATTTTTTATTTGATTTTAATTTATGTTAAAATAAATAATAATATATATATTTATGTAAATATATATAATTATTTTTTCACTTTTGCAAAATCTTTTTATTTTTCTTTTTCATTTTTCTTATTATATATATTTTATCATTTTAATATATATTTTTAATACCTTTATCATCTTTATAATTATTTTGTTATTTATTTATTTAAAAATTATACATGGACAAGTTATATACTAAAATGTGCTCACGGTAATAAAAAAGTTTATAAAGTTTAATGTAAGAACTTATTTGATGAACTTGAAAAGGTTGAGAATTGAAATGAACTAAATAAAATATTAATGATTGATTTGTAAAAACGCGAAACGTTAACAATTTTTTTTATATATTTTTCATTTTTTTTAATTTTTCATGTAATTCAATAGTTTAACAAAACCATTTACTCCACGCTTATCTCCAAATATTGAAGAAAACTTCCCCAAAATTTCTCAACTCTACAACTCCAACTAGTAAGCCAATTTTTAACTCCCCTAACCCTCCTATCTTTCCTAACCCAAATATATCAGCCTTGTTTAAAAAACATGATCTTTTAGATAACTCCTTAAATTCACCACCCTTGATCCGACCTCACCCTAAACAAGCAAATCAGCTCTAACACTAACTAAACAATTGAAAGGTAGCAAAAACAAGCAACTATGCTTATAGAAATATTGCTGCAACAATAATCCCTTATGTATAAGTACAAAATCTTGAATGAAGAAATTAAGGAAGACCTAAAAGACACTACCATTTCAAAGCAATTGAAGCAAACCAAAATTCTCCTAAAAGGTACAAAAATCATTAGTTTTATTGTAGAAGATAAATTGTAGATACGAAAACCTTAGAGAAATTCACTTATAATTAAACTTCATGGAAAAACAATAAAACATCTTATTTTATATCCAAAACTTAAATCCCTCAGGACTAGTTTTCAATAATGCCCCTTGTTCATATTTAGCTACTTCCTTACTATTCAGCGTTAGGAGCCAAATTTCTAAGCCTCATTAACTTCTTTCAATACTGTTGCCGTATGGATTAAGATCCCAAAATTGCCCATTAAATACTATATACCACTTGCCATAAAAATTGATGGCTTGATTGGACCAGTTTTGCATTACAACTCTTACACTTTAAATGTTGAATGTGATCATTTCGCTTGACTTTGTGTTCAAATAAACTTGGCTAAACCATTGATGCATACAATCATTTTAGATGGACAAAAGTACAAAATGTATTGTGAAGGATTTTCTTCATCATGCTTTCACTATGTAGTGAAGGAATTGGTCAATGACATTAAGCCAAACATGCTACTCCTCTTAATTTGAATGGGTGCTATGGCTACATATATAAGTCAATTTTGGATTACTGCGTGCTACTGTTACAAACTAACATGAAATGACCTGCTTTGCAATCAACCCATCCATTTTGATTCCAACCTATGGTTATAACACCCTACAATTTGCTCTCGTAATAATAATGACCTTAACTAAATAATTCCAGACCTAGGCATACTTTAAAAGATTGGAATAAAAATGTTTTTGGACACTAAGTATGTAAAAAAAGGCTTTAATGAAATCACTTAAAAATGTAAAATTACAAATTTCTATTAGACTTTCAAAAAATCTATTGTCCTTAGAGCATGACCTTAGGCAAAAACTAAACCACATCCTTGACAAGGAAGAATAAATGTGGAAATGGAAATCAAGAACAAAATGGATATGGGATGGAGACCGTAATACAAAATCAAGCACTAATAATGGCTAGAAGGTCTAAAAATAAAATTTAGGGCTTGTAAGATACTTAGGCAATCGGATCCTTGAACCATATCGACTTAAGTCTCATGTCTATCATTGTTATGTTGACCTCAACACTACATCTAAAGCCCAAACAAATATGCAAAATCCTATTCCTTTAATCCTCTTTGGTGGCTTAAATCAAAATTACAGTTAAACCTTAGCAAGACAAATTATTCTCAATGAAATTCAAAAAGCTTTATTATCACTAGGCTCTACAAAAGCCTCGAGTAAAGATAGCCTCCGTATAAAATTTTATAAACATTTCTGGCCAATTGTAATGACTCAGTTATCTTAATCATAACAAATGTATTTAGCAACTGTTCTTTGCTACTTGAATTGAATGAAACACTAGGGGCAAATCAAATTACTAAATATAGGCCCCTCAGCTTATGTAATAAAATCATCACAAAAATTCTTGTTCACCATTTAAGGTCATTCTTGAATGAACTCATATATCCAAATCAAGCTGGTTTTATTCCAAAGCGAACTACAACCGACAACATCCTTCTCCTTCTAGATCTTCTACAAAGCATGAAACTAAAAAAGGGGAAAAAAGGGTTTATGATTCTAAAAATTGATTTAGAAAAAGCTTTTGACAAAATTGAACGGGCCTTTATAGCCTTTGCTTTGCAAGCTTTGCACTTTCCACAAAATTGGATCAAACTTATAAGATCTTGCCTTTCCTCTATCTCTACGCAAGTACTCCTAAATGGATCCTTAGTCGAATCCTCCTTTCCAACTCAAGGAATTGGACAAGCTGGTCCAATATCCCCCCACCTCTTGATAATTTGCATGGAAAGTCTAAGTCGCCTTATTGAAAGCCAAATGGCTAGCAAGAATTGGCTTCTAAACAAATTCAAAAGTTCCAACATTTCTTTCTCATACCTTTTTTTTCGCAAACGACATCATTTTGTTGTCCGAAGCTAGCATAGTATCAGCAAAAGCTATTTTGCACACCCTAAAATTGTTTGCAAGCTAGTCAGGAACTAAAGTCAATTACTCCAAATCAAGAATCATATTTTCACGAAATATTCACAACCATCTAAGACGTCAAATTGCAGCAATTCTAGGCCTCAAGCAAACTGATGAATTAGGAAAATATCTAGGCTTCCCATTAAACAAAGGTCTCCAACCGAAGCTTAGGCAATTTGATGAAATCCTAGCAAAAGTGCACAAAAAATTGATGGGGTGGAAGGGAAGGTTTCTCAGCCTAGTCATGCGGTCCTCATCAAATCTGTCCTTCAATCCATTCCTAATTATTATATGCAATCAGCCGCAATTCCTTCCAAGATTATAGACTCTATAGATCAAAATTGCTAGGAGATTTTTCTAGAATGGGGCTAAGGAAACTAAAAGAATCAACTGGATTTCATGGGACAAAATCTGTCAACCAAAAGAACAAGGAGGAATAAATCTTTCAAACCTCCATGCAAGAAACAAAGCTTATGAACTAAAAAGAACTTGGCATTTCTACAAGCAACACACTTCGCCGAGTAAATTCTACCTAAGGAAATATAGGAATTATGTTAGGGGCAAGGAACTACTCTTAGCGCCTAACTCATCCCCACTTTACAAAAGCTTAGTGCAAAATCGTATAAAATACTTAAAGCTGTGTCCAATAAAATTAGGTAATGGGGCAAGCACAAACTTCTGGTTTGACAAGTAGTTCAACCAAAAAAAAGTTTGATCCTTCATTCATGGACCTTTGGGACATAATAAAGAGCATATTACTGTTAAAAGGGTATGGATCAATTTAAATCACTGGGATGATAACTTATTAGGCTTTGAACTTTCGAGGCTTATCAAGGATAACTATGGGCCTTGTCTTCTTCTAAAAAATATGGAAGATGACAAATATGGTGTGGCATATACCTTATCCTTCCACATTCAACAAGTCTACAAATCCTTATCCAGTGCAAGCTCAAGTGCAGGCAGTCTTGACCTTTCTTGGATTTGGAACGTTAGTGTTCCACCAAAGATCCATTTTTTTTTTTCTTGTGAAGAACCTGCCATAATGCCCTTCCAGTCCTAAGTAAGTTAGCTGTGTACCTAAATGTTATACTTGTATGTCCTCGATGCAATCTTGAATATGAAGGCACAATACATGCAATGATCGCTTGTCCCCCTATAAAAGAAATTCTGGAACGTCAAGGAGTTTCTATTAGTAATACTAACAACCTTTGTATGTGGTAATAGTCTAATCTTTTGCATAGAAGGAGCTCAACTCCTATGGTTCATCCACCAAGAAATACTATCTTGGTTTTCTTTTTATGGTCGTGCTGGGGCAACAAAATTCTAGTTTTTAAACCAATATCTTTATGTTTAAAGACTAGAATACAAATGTTCAAATCCATTTAGACACGTTCAAATTCATGTTCAAGTTCGGATTTGGGTCATGATCCTAGACTCGTTTATGAACCCCTTTATTAAACATGTTCTATAAACAGGTCATGGCTCGAACTCATTTACTATAAATAAATTTATGTTTCTTTTATTCCTTTCATTTCCAACGAAAAGCAAAGCAAAAGTATACATGGTCAGATTTGTTTTAGTTCACATCTCGTATTATAATTAATACGGTTAAATTAGTCAAATACAAGTATTTGTTTGATAACTACTGTTCCTTCTATCTTTACCTTCTTTTTCTTTCTCAGTCCTTTTAACTTCCATCCACAAGCTAAGTACGTTGTAATTTGACATTCACAAACTCTCAAATTTGAATCTTTTCTTATCTATTAAAGCAAGTATGAAGTTTTGAGTCTTTTTCTTTGCACATTAAAGTATTAATTTTTTATATATGTATATCTATATATATTTTGTTTTCATAGCATCAAATAGTATGCATCTGCTCTTTATCTTGATAGTCTTTTTTTTTTTTTTTTATATTATGTCGTGACAATAAGGTATTAAACTATTAAATTTCATTTAGAAATCATCTGTTAGAATTTCTTATAAGAAAATAGTTCACTTTGTTATTTTTTGTTCTTTATAATGCACTGTAATTGAATTTTTTTCTTATAAGAAAAACATATTATGGATGATAAATAATATTATATCACAACTGTTTGTTGAAGTAATCTTTAACGTAGAGAAAATTGATAATGAAGATGACAGTTTTATTTTATATATAAGAATTTAATCGTTCCTTAATTGCCAGTAGATAAAGTTTTATGAGAAATACTAAAATTGTGACAATAAGATACTAATAATTTGGATTTCAGTATATATTAAAATAGGTGAGGTGATTAAGATAATATTATGTAACTTAAATTTTAAGATTTCTTATAATTTGATTAGACTTTATTTCAATAAAACTTTTATTTGGATTGTAATTTCATGTTAAGTGCTAAAACCTTATAATATTTGCATTCATAGAATTTAAATATTATTATTGTTCATTTACCTTTTGCATCCATAAGTATTTTATAGATTTTTTTTATAACCTTTTAATCAATAAATAGGTCCAATCTCGATACGAGATACACTTATTAAATGAGTTAGGCTACGAGTTTAGGTATTTAAATACGATTAATAAATAGGTCGTATCATATGTTAAAGTTTTTTAGACACAAACTTGTTTAAACATAAATGAAAAACATAACACGATAACATAAATTGCAAACCTTATAAACATGTACCTAAACTCAATCTTCTATAAATAAAGCCACTTAAAAAAAAAAGAAAAAGAAAAAGGGACATGCAACATGCTATCTGTGGAAAAATGAATAAATGTACCATTGATACGTCCAGACTAAAAAGAAAAAGCAAATATTAACCATGTGAATTACAAGAATGATTATTAATTAAAGAAAGGGAAAAAAATTACACTTAATTAGTGAATTAATTAGCAGTGCAAACTATGATAAGAGAACTTAGTTTTTCTTTTGTTTTTTTTTCCCAAACAACATTACAACTTAGAGGAAAAAAGAGATTTAAACCCAATCTATTTCATTAAAAGGACGTGTGTTCATGCTAATAGACTATAATAGTTTTGACAAGAACTTTTGTTACAAGTGGATTCAAATTTTTTTTTTCTTATTATACTTAAAAATGTTATTGAGACTAACAGCTTTAAAGTTTACAAGATGACGTTACACCTACATCATGAGTACTAAAAAATATAAATAATTATGTAAATCAACACATTGAACTACTTATAAAATGTAGTCATATTGTTAAGAAAAATGAGTACAATGTGTTCATGTAACAACCTAAATAATTTCTCTTAGGTTAAAGTTGATTTGGTCCAATCTTGATTCAACCCTAATTGAATCATGGTCAAATCCAGTTCTGTCCTTTTAACCTTTGACCCTCTCATATATCCAGATTAATTATCCGAGCTGAGTCTAATAATATTGCTTTTTGGTATACTAACCAGAAATACATGTTTACTAATCTTATGGGTTGATCTTGTAATATTATAAAATCCATATATATATATATATATACACACACACATTTACATGTCTAAGACACCAAAGTGAGCTTTCTTGCTTACTATAGACTTAATACTTTTTTTATAGCATCCCATCCTATTGTTATGCCATTCATTAATTAATTAACAATTAGCAAATGCACATTGACAATGCATGTGCATATAATTAATAAGAAAAAAAAAAGAAAAAGAAAATACATTAACAAACTGATAAAGTAAAATGTGAAATGGTTTGTAGAAAATAAAAGTTTGAGTTTTTTATTACTAATTAAAGATTTTTAAAAACTAAGGTTACTATGTATCTATGTATATATATGTATATATATATACCAATTATCAAACTATAAACTCTCTGAGTTTCTTCCTAACCAGTAGGGAAGCTCTTTTGATGAACAATTATAAAAAAAATACAAGCTATGTGTGTGATCTTTTTACATTCATTCGATAAAAAACATTACACCAAGTATGTTTATAATCATAATAATTATAATTGGCTCTTTAACTTGGCTGGGTTGAGAAAGGTTCTATATCGAGTTTTATTCGGGTTGTTGGATGAATTCGCTATTCGAATTCTGGTTGTAGAATAGCTAATAATTCCATCCTTTTCAAAATGTTTGAAAGATATTGACCTAGTTTTAGTTAAAATCCTTTCATAAAACTGGATCGGTTTATAAACATCAAATGGGACATAAGAAGAATCTTTTGTAAAAAATTTTCTTACAAATTCAAAAGGATTTTTTTCAAATAAGCCTTCTTCTACAGAAAAAACATATCTGAAAATAAGTTTTTGAAAAAATTTAAACCTTTGAATTGTAGGTTCCATTATTGAGGGTACTGAGGATGCCACCTCAATAGTTTGTATATTTTGATTATTTCTTTGGATATCCATTTGCTGAGGAACTCCTAAAAGCATAAGGGGGTTATTTTTTGATTGTAAGGCTATTGAGATTGCCTTGAGCAATTTTGGAGTAACAACTATATCAATTGATTCAGGAAAATTTTCATTGGATTGTGTTTGGACATTAGGAGACTGGACATTGGAGGTTTGAACATTTGATGACATTGGTTAAAAGGTCTTTGAAGAAGATTCCTCTTTGATCATTAGGAGGGCATTTGATGATTTGCAAACATCTAACCAAGATTTAACATTAGTTAATCCTTTTTTAGAGATTAATAGAGCTTTTTCTTTTGAAAGGTATTTCTCTGCAAAAATTTACGGATAAGGAAATCAGGAAGGGAATTCGATAATCCATTAATATGCTCTATTTTGAAATCAAATGCAGAAAGAATTGATTGCTATCAAGTAAAAATTTGTTTAGATGCAATGTTTTGAACATATTTTATTAAAATATCTTTAGTAGCTTTACAATTAATTCTTGAAAGAAATTTTTTATTTGACAAGTCTTCTTGAAATTTGGAAATTGTTAAAACAATTACTAAAATCTCTTTTTTGATTATAGAATAATTACGTTGACATTCATTCCAATATTTTGACACAAATTAAACTATACATTCCTTATTATTATTATTATTTTTTTGGTTTTAGAATTCCTTCGAATCCTAAATCAGAAGCATCAGTCTCTACTATCTTTGGTAGAGAAGAGTCAGTAATGTGTAAACATGGAATTTCATTAATTTTTTACTTAATTAATTGAACAACACTTGTGTGTTCATTTGACTATTGAGGTGGATTCTTTTTTAATCTTTGATATAATGGCTTACATATAATATTAAGATTTGGAAAGAAGTGAGCAACATAATTTAAACTTTCTAAAAATCTTTGAAGTTGATTTTTTTCTTTAATTTCATTAGGAAATTTGTTCGCAAATTCAATTGATCTTTGAATAGAGACTATTATGCCATTATGCATATTAAATCCTAAGAATCTAATCTTAGTCTGAAAAAGATTAATCTTAGATGATGAAACTACTAAACCATTTTTCCTAATTATATTGATAAAGATCCTAATATATTTAAAATGTTGATCTATATTGGATAAGAAAATCAAGACATCATCTATATAAACTATGATGAATTTGCAAAATCATTAAAAATTTCATTCATTATTCTTTGAAATTCAGAAGGAACATTTTTTAATCCAAATGGCATTACATTCTATTCGTATTGACCAAAAGAAATTGTAAAGGCAGTTTTGTATCTATTACTATTCTTAATCTGAATCTGCCAAAATCTAAATTTTGTGTGAAATTTTGAGAATATTTTTAGCATTATGCAATCTATTTAGTAAATCCTTTTTATTAAGTATTGAGTACTTAATTCATTTTAGAGCATTATTAAGAGGGTTATAATTGATTACTAGCCTAGAGACTCCTCTTTATATTTCTGTATTTTTATTGACATAAAAAGCAAAAGAACTCTATGAAGATTTACTCTTTCGGATTAATTTTTTATTAAGTAAATCATTTATTTCATTTTTACAATCGTTTAAAACTTCATTGTTCATTTGAAAAGGTCTCGTTTTAATGGGAATATTTTTTTTATTAAAATCATTTTCATATAGTAAATCCACAATATGTGACTTACAATTCCAAAATGCATTTGAGAGTATTAAACAAATTGAATTTTTTATCTTCAATTCCAAGTTACAAATTTTCTTTTTTTTCTTTTTAATTTTCTTCATTGAGTTGAGTTTCAATTCTTTTAAATTCAAGATCATTTTGTAGATACATTAAATGATTTTCTTTCCATTGAATTAAATAATTTAATTCAGAAATTGAATTACGTGTTAATTCATTTAAATATTTGGTTTGTGGTTTTGTAATAAAATTAAATACAATTTTCTTCTTAAAATATTGTGTTTCAATTCCATCTTTATTTACAGAAAATGGTTGGATTTGATTGATAAAAGGAGTACCTAAAAACGTTTTTATTCAAATTTTTAACAAGTATAAAAGAAGCATTATATGAAGCATTATCTTTTAGTACTTCAGCATTGGACAATTTGTAATTAATCTGTAACTTGCTACCAGATGCAAAACTTAGAGTTTTTTAAAAATATTTAGTAAGAATCAACCCTTCTCTAATACAGTTTAAGTTTGCACTAGTATCAAATAACGCAATTGTTTCTAAGACAAATTCATTATTAATTGTTATTGTAATATTGATAATCCATTTTCTCATGGTCACCTCAACAAGTTGCATTAAATAATCAGAATTATAAAAAATTAGTAAAACATTTTCATTGGAGGTTTCTCTATTAATAACTTTAGGGTTATTTTCCTGAACTATCATTTTTTGCTTTAATTCAAGAAAATCTTTTTGAACTTTTATCTGCATTAATTTTAAATCTTTTATTTCTTTTTTCTGAACATTAATTTCATTGTACAAGTCATTAATAGTAATCAATTTGTTTTGTTTTTTTTTTTTACCTCTTTCAAGGATTTCATTGAGATTATAAGGTAAATTTAGTGTAGAGATTAAATTGGATTTGTTAACATTTTTTAAGTAATTAAGCTTTTCATTATCATTAGGTAACTAATCAATATTGCGAAGAATTTCTTTTTCTTCATTTGTTAAAACATTAATTTCATCATCTTTTTTAGATGATGTGGATTCAATGTTATTGACTTGAATTCCATCATTACAATCATTTTCTAATGAAGAAGGTTCATTATTACAAAATATTTGTAAAATTTTATCCATTATTTGTTCATCAAGATTTAATTCATTAAGCTTATTATTGATTTTACAAAAGTTTACTGTATGACCAATTTTTTTACATTTATAACACCTTAATTGTTTATATGATTTTCTTTTCTGTTTTTTTTTTCTTTTTTCTCATTATTAGGTTTTTCAAGTTTCTTAGAAATTTTTTTTATTAAAATCTCTTTGGGGTTTTTTATGTATACAATGGGAACATTTTGAATGTAAATAAGAAAATTTTTTTATTCTTTTTCATTTTCTTATTAACAAAAGAGAGATCATATTGAGCACATAAATCACTTAGGCATTGATGTTTTAAGCACTATTCAGTTTTTAATTGTTTTTGTAACCTAATTGTAGTATACAAATTGGTTCTAATTTTATTGACATAAAATGCTAATTCTCTACAGGACAAATTATCATAAAGAATTTCACCATAATTTTCCTCTCTATGTTTCTTCCTAACTTATTCTCCTATTAACTTAGGTAAACTAGCTAAGAATTTTTCTTTTTAGAAAAGCTGATTACAATTGTTTATAAGGAAAACTCTTTAAAAAATATATATATCTATATATTGTCTAAATTCTTCTAAAGACTTACATTTTATATTAGACAACAAACCTAGGGTTTTATCCCTAATATGCGAAGGATCTCTTATGAAATGTTAACTGATTGAAAAGATTAATGTATTAACCATATCTTGGATTAGTTTATCATTTTTATCTAAGATTCTTCTCCCATTTTCATTAATTTTACATGAGGTTAAAATATCTATTCGTTATTCCTCAGTGAGATAATTTTCTCACCATCCTTTTAATTGTTCAGTAAAACTAGATATTAAAAGGAGTGCCACTTGATAATCAGTAACATTTGGAACGATTTTATTAGTATTAGAAAACATTATCATTTAATTAAGGACATTAAGGATTTGTTCTTTTGAGTATCCATCAATATTCTATTCATATGTGAATCCTATAGAATACTTATTTTGATAATTATTGGTCTTTTCTTCAATTAATATATCAAGGGGCATTACTCTTTGATAATACAATTTTTGCAAATCTTTCCAATTAATTTTATTAATTTCATCATTTGATCCATCAATATTTAAATCTTTTAAAGAAATAGTGGACATTATATCATTAATTGATTCATTATTAGTTTTATCTAAAACATTTATTTTTTCTAAAGGTGTATCATCTATGACAATACCCCTTTTGATAAGAGTTAGTGTGTCTAAATTTAAAACATTAATTGGTTTTGAAAGTGAAGTTTCTTCTTTAATCATTTTATTTTTTATCATTTTTTCCCTATAATTTAAAACTTTTAAAAATTCATTATTTGGATTTTTTTGCATTTCAAATGGTTTAAATAAGGGTGTATTTTTATTAGTTTTATTAATTAAAGGTATTTTTTCATTAATTTTATTTATTTTATTGTTAATTATATCTTCTATTCTGTTTAATTGTTTTCATATAGTATGTAAATGTTGGTTAGTGAAATTGTTTTGACTTATTATTTTCTTAATTCTTGAGCTTTCTTCTTTCGTTGCATTTTTAAAAGGTGCAAATGTTATTTCAGTATTCTTATGCATGGTTTTAATATTATTGAGTGGTAGATGATTAGATTCTATTATTTATCTATCACTTAGTTTCTATTTAAAATATTCATTAATTACATTAATTTCTTCAAGTTTTAGGTAATATTCTTCAAATCATTCGAAGAAATATATCTGAGGCCCAATTTCATTCATAAAATTATAATATTCATCTGTTATTTATTACTTAACATTATTAAAATTTTCAAAATACTATTTTCTAATTTTCTCATTTTTAGGTAAATTAACTCTTTATTTAGAAGGATCTTATCAAGTTCAAAAGGTTTTTCTAAAACATTAAGTTCTAAATCACTTACTTCTGAAAATGAAGGTTCCCATATTCTAGTTTATTGGTTGGCTGGTAAATTGGTTTAATTATACCTAACCTTTTATTAACTATTTTCATTAAGCTGAGTCTGAAAGGATGTATAGATTATTGATAAAGGATGAGAAAGGTCTATTGATCTTTTAGAAGATGACGACATTGATTTTATTTTTAGAGGTCTTTTAGGTTAATCAAAAGATCTCTTGTTGAATTAGATTGTGACTTTTCCATCTAGGTATTGGATGACATTTGATGATTCTATATTGTAAACAGGTTGTTTTTGAAGTAGATTCTCTACTTCCCAACGTTCAGATAGGTTGACTTGAGACTATTTAATCAATCTAGAGACAAAGACATTGGCTTTGTTTAGGTCTGTTGGGATAAGAAAAGTTTGATCTCTTTTATCAATCTTATAAGCTTTAGACTTAAAAGCAATTTTCATCAATTTAAAATATATTCTGTAAATTATAACTATTGGAATTGCTCCTTCTATCATATGTGTTTAGCAGCTAGATTTAATCTTAAATGGAATAAACAGACAACTGCATATGTGTTTAGGAAAAAAAAAAAAAGAAAAGAAAAGAAAACACAACCACATATTTAAATAGTAAGGTTAATTTATCTTACGATCCTATTGTCAATTCTAGAGATCCCTAAACATTGAGAAGAGAATAGATGTGCAATGACTAATCAATGAAGGGACATTTCTCAACGTAATTTACCATGAGGGGCAGATAGAAAAGAAGAAATATATTATTAGATAAAGCAATTTAAAAGAAAAAGGAAAAAACCTCTCGAAACTAAACGTGAATTTTTGCCCATGTAAACGTATTCCCCTTTGAAATAAGCACAAAATCGAAATGTCAATGAGATCTCTAAAAAATGAAAGGTGAGACAATTTTCCATAATATCAGGTAATACTCATTATTATATATAAAATGTCAAACGCATAAGTTTAATTAAACCACTTCAGCCTAACCATATGTTTACACCTATTTCTACCCTCAATCCGATCCTCATAATTCTAGTTCGGGGTGGCTTGATCCAATTATCTCCATATTTCTCAAACTAATAATAATAATAATAAGAAGATCTATGAAACTTTGTTATTCGTAATTTCTAGTACAGTATTTCAATAATAAAGTTTACTATATTCCAGTACCTTTCTAGTTTGCTTTTTGCTATGATGGCAAATATCCAAGTTTCACCTGTAATAAAATAAAATATATAAAAGAAACTTTAAGTTAACAGAAATTATGTCAAATGGAATATCAAAGTAATGAAATAGACTTATTATAAAAAATTATATCCAAAAAATAAATTAAATTATAAAAGAGTAATACAACTAACCACTAATTATGTTAGATAAGCTTTCCAATTGAAAATTCCATACATTTTCCTTCCATAGAAGTTGATTTAGACAAAGGGTTAGCTTAATTAGAGGATAAATTTGTAACTTGTATATGGTCAATTTTAATAAGTGGATGGGGACACCAAGAGTAAGCCCTCCCACTTTAATATTAATATTATAGATTTCTCCAAAACAATTTAACTATCGTAATAGCAATTGGCAAAACCCTTGTAAGCTAGCAGTGTTGCCTTAGATCTTCTTGAACAAACCAACCTACTAATGTTACTCACTTTACATTACATTTTAGTTGAACACCCTCACTTATCTTCAAATTTGCAGGTTATAACACTTATATGTTACCTATTGACTCAAATATTGAGGCAATTATGGGTTTAAAACACCCATCTTTTTTGTGATAATAATTTTATTGCTTATCAACATTGAGGAGAAAACTAACAATTTGCAAGTGCTCTGATGTTTCTTCTTTGCAGCTTAATGTTTATATTGTTAATCATTAGATATGGACTACTGCGAAATTTTTGACGTGTAATTCTCGAATGAGATCAAAAGAAAAAAAAAAAAAAAGAATGATGAATAAGATGCACTTTTTATTTGCATTATATTCAATAAGCTTTAATGCAATCTTATCCTAATTTCTCTCAATAACTACTGAGAATTGATTTTTGTTGCCAAACGTCTTCATGAAGTTCATTTTATTTTATTACACTCAAATGTGTTGCTTGAAGTATTAAACAAAACATATGTTTTTAAGTAATCATAGTTGTGCGCTTACATGTTAAACATATGTTTTTTCTTTTCATTTTTAGAAGAGAATGTACTATTAGTTGGGTAGTCCACTTGGCCATATAAAATCAAAGTGCAGCTTAAATGACTAACCCCCAAATGTTATGCATTCCAACATCAATTCTTTCTATTTCAATCATTGGTTAAGGACCAAAATTTCACAAATCATAATAGTTTGATGAGATTTAAAAGAGAAACGTACAGGTGATAACAACGAATAAACAACTAATAATTGTATAGTACTAGATCGATAAGTTATACATTTATTAAATGAAAAATATTGGGGGTCTTTTGTAAAACAGTGTTTTGCTTTTTCAGTATAGTGTAAGGTTGACATTTGTGTTGGTGGATTGAGTTCCTATCTCATTTTCATATTGCATTTTTGTCAAATATATAAAGATGTGGAAATTGAATATGGATCATAAATAATTACATTACATTGTAATTATGTTCATAGATTTGGTAATCGTGTCTTTTGCCTTAATGTCTCCTTACTTTCTTTTTTTGTCTCGTTAATTGCAATGTAAATTGTATCGTGTGTTATCATATTGTGTTTTAAAATGTAAACTCTAGTATAATCTAATCGCGAAAGCTTTTTATGCTGTTACTTATAGATAAAGAACGAAGCAATGCTGCAAAATGGAAATTTTTTTTTTCCTCTTTTACCAACACTACACGTTAACATATTGTCATCAAATTGCACATTTTTAACGATAGCTCAAGAGAACAACAATAAGAAAATGTACACAAATAAGGAAATAATAATGGGACAATAGAAGATATACTTATGTACCAAATTCAAAACTGTAAATTTGCGCACTTTCAACTATTGGGCTATACTATAGGATATACCCTGAAGATTGGCTTTAAAAAAATAAATAAATAAAACATACCAAAAAGAAAAAAGAAAGCACACCTAGAAAAATAGAATGGGTAGAAGTAAGACTATGATTTTGATTTTTTTAAGGATGTACTATCGAAGTAACCTTAATTCGAACCAAACTCTTGAAATCACAACTATTAGGGTTTTCAGAACTTGAAATCTTCAAGCCATTATTCTCTTCTTGAACCCCTTTCACATCAGCCAACGGAAGAGGAGATAGAAGAGGCTTAGCAACATCATGTTCATCTTCTATCATTGTTGTTGTAGTAGTAGTAATTGTAGTAGAAGGCGAAAAAGAAGTTCTAAGTTGCCGTTGTCACTCCTAATGAATCCTCATGTAACCATACATCGTGTTTAGTGAACTGAAAGATTTATCACACTCATTACATAATGAGGAGGGGCATCTACATCATCTAATTTTCCAAAGCCTAGCTTTAACTTCCTTAATTTCCTTATAGGACCCATTTGAATTGTAGGGAAAATTAGTGTTTTTTGGTTTTAAAAGGATGAATGCAGAAAAGGGTATTTTAGGGTTGGTTGTTGTGAGGCACAAATTTGAATTTTGATAGTCATGTTGGATTTGATTTTTCTCTTCATGGAGATGATATCTCAAATTCTATCAACTTATCCCCTTAAAAACTAAAATATAGATTATAAGAAAGAGTCCAAAACAATCTTAACTATTAATTTATAAATGATTAGATATTAAGGATAGATATAAGGACTATCCATTTCTAGTTATGTTGGAATATTAAAAAATAAGATAAGCTTCAATAATACTTTGGTGCTATCTTTTTTTTTTTTTTTTTTGTGGTTTGGATTTGAAGTGATTTAAATAGACTTCTTGAAAACAGAGAATCTAGATTTTAAGAAAGGAAAAGTTAAAAATAACTATTTTATCGAAATAGAGGAAAAGTTAAAAATAACTATTTTTTAACTTTAACTTAATATTGGCAAGATTAATGACTCAACATGAAATTTTCTCTCTTTAAACTAGAATTACATCAATGCAAAGCAACATGGGAGATATTGATGGCTAAAAAACATGATTGATGTTTAGGAAAATAATTGATAATGTTGAAAATATCTGATATAAAGTATTTATGAAACATGCATTGATGTAGAATTACCTTTTTTTCTTCGAAACCCTAACTTCCGAAATAACGAAAGAGAATGAAAAGTCTATCTTTTTTATCTTAACAAAAAGAGAAAAGTCTATCTTTTTTCCTCTGTATAAGTTTAAAAGAAATACATGTAGTCTTTATTTTACTAAAAAATCAAGTATAATGAACTTATTTTAATGAGTTCGAACTCCTTATGTAGCACTTTGAAGCAATTTTGTGCTAAAAGCTAAGCATGATCGAGGATGATGTGGTAATCCCATGCTTTAGATTTTCAAGTCCGACTTGAAATTAATACTCTAACTCGATTCAATTCCTAGTTGTTAACGCACCTATTATAACTTGATAATATTATGTGATTCATTCTGTAGCAACTGAGACGATGAATCAAACAGTTTAGTTTGAAGTAAAATTTTGAACCAAAAAATAATGGTTCAAATCAGTCTATTCTTCAATTGCAATGCCTCGTTTATAAAACCACAGGTCTCATTGGCAAGAATTCATTTAAAAATATAGGCTAAAATAAATTAAAGATGAACAATAAAATACCATCACTAACCATAAAAACAAAATGTGTATATATATATATATTAATATATATAAACACACATGCACACACTAGCGCGCCATGGTACTTGTTGAAAAAATTAAAAATATTATATATAGATATGGTCAAACTAAAGAAGCAAATATTAAGAATGCAAATTACAAGTATGACTAGTAATTATAGAAAGAAAAAGAAAAGAGGAAACTACACTTAATAGTGAATGAATTAGCAGGGCAAATTATGATAAGAGAACTTTTGTTAAACAATACAAGTGCATTCGAATATTTAGTTTATTATACTCAAAATTTTATCAAGAATAATAACTTTAAAATTTAGTAGTAGATTAAGGTTGTTGTATTCTAGTGATATCGTTATTAATATAGAATATGGCATAAATCTCCTTGACCCACAAAAAAAAAAAATAAAAAACTTACTAGTGAAAGGTGCATGACTACTAGAAAATATAAATAATTATGTAAATTAATCACACGTTAAACTATTTATAAAAACACAGTTTCATCAAGAAAAAAAATCTAGTTACATGCATTTATGTAACAACCTAAAAAACTTCTTCGGCCGCTTGCTTCCTTCTTTATATAATCGCTTTAAATAAATAATTTCTAAATTCTAAATAACTAGCAGATACATACCCTTGATCCAAATATCAAAAGTTAGATATAGTAGTATAATAAGATTTTCAACAAAATAGAACTACTAAATCAAACTATATTCACACCCATGCTTTAAGAAAGAAACCACAATCATACTTTCTATAAATAGTGTATGCAGGTATATAAGGTGTTTTAGCTAAATAATGCTAATGATTACATAGGTAAAAGTAAAATTTCATACCATATGGTACAAACTTCAAATTTGCGCACTTTCAACTATTGGGATGTACTATAAGATATAGCCTGAAGATTGGCTTTAAAAAAATAAATAAATAAAAACAAGATAAAAAAAACGCACCTAGAAAAAAAAACGGGGTAGGAGTAAGACTATGATTTTGATTTTTTTTTTTAAGGATTTACTATCAAAGTAAGATTTTTAAGGATTTACTATCAAAGTAAGATGATCAACAACCCACCCTTAATTCCAAATCCACCTCAGCATCTCCTTTAGAGGCAAGTTTAAGTCAGGAACCAAACTCTTGAAATCACTACCACTAGGGTTTTCAGAACCAGCTGATGAAATCTTCAAGCTATTATTCTCTTCTTGAATGCTCTTCACATTAGCCAATGGAAGAAGAGATAGAAGAGACTTAGCAACATCATATTCATCTTCTGTCATCATTACAGTAGTGCTAGTGGTGGTAATAATTGTAGCAGAAGGCAAAGAAGAAATCTTTAAAAACTTCTTGATGCTAGGTCGTCGTTGTCGCTCTCGATGAATCCTCATGTGACCATGCCTTCAGGGAATTGAAAGATTTACCACACTCACTACATAATTGAGGAGGGGCATCTACATCATCATCTAATTTTACAAAGCTTAGCTTTGATTTCTTTAACTTCCTTTTAGTGTCACTCCTTACAAAACCCATTTTGAATTGTAGTGTTTTTTGGTTTTAGATTTGAATTTTAGTGTTTTTTGGTTTTAGAAGAATGAATTGTAGTGTTTTTTGGTTTTAGAAGAATGAATGCAGAAAAGGATATTTTAGGATTGGTTGTTGTGAGACACAAATTTAATTTTGATGGTCATGTTGGGTTTGATTTTTCTCTCCATGAAGATGATATTTCAATTTCTATCAACTTATCTCCTTAAATACTAAAATATGTATTGTAATTAATGGTTAAGATTATAAGAAAAAGTCTAAAATAATCTTAACCATTGATTTGTAAATTGCTAGATATTAAGAATAAACATAAGGATTATCCATTTTCAGTTATATTGGAATATAAAATATAAGATAAGCTTCAATAACAATTTGATGCGATATTTCTTTTTTGTGGTTTAGATTTGAAGAGAGAATCTAGATTTTAAGGGAGATAAAAAGCAAACTAGAAGATTAAAACAAACTATTTTGTCGAAGCAAAGGAAAAAACTTTTACTTTTAAACAATGCGTAAACTTAAAATTAGCAAGATTAATGACTCAACGTGAAAATTTCTTTCTCTAAACAAGAATTACATCAATGCAAAAGCAACATGGGAGATATTGAAGGCTAAAAAACATGATAGGCGTTTAGGAAAATAATTGATAATGTTGAAAATATCCAATATAAAGTATTTATAAAACATGCATTGATGTAGAATTACCTTTTTTTCTTCGAAACCCTAACTTTCAATATAACAAAATAGAATGAAAAGTCTTATCTTTTTTATCTTAACAAAAAGAAAAAAGGTTGGGGCCTCTGTATAAGTTTAAAAGAAATAAATTTAGTCTTTATTTTACTAAAAAATCAAGTATAATGAACTTATTTTTATAAGTTCGAACTCTTTATGTAACACTTCGAAGCAATTTTGTGCTACAAAGGTAAGCATGATCGAGGATGATGTGATAATCCCAAGTTTTAGATTTTCAAGTCAGACTTGAAATTAATACTCTAACTCGATTCAATTCCTAGTTGTTGACAATTTCAAAATTTGGTTAATTCAGCCAGCCCACCTATTATGACCTGATAGTAGTCATTCTGTAGTAACTAAGACGATGAATCAAACAGTTTAGTTGAAGTAAAATTTTGAACCGATAAATAATGGTTTTTAAAACTGCAACACAAAAAAAAAAAAAAAAAAAAAAAAAAGGAACCGAAAGCCACCGCTCTGAACTTTATTTCCCTGCATTTAAGAACGGATAGTTCTGGAAAACTAGCAAGCAAGTGGTTGTTTTATTTAGTTATCGTGGTTAAATTTCTGGTACATGCATTATGGATGCATATCTGCTAATCCTAGCATATATGAGATTTTGTAATACCATATAAAAATATTATTATTTTTTTATATGTCTAAGATATCAATGTAGGTTCTTCCACTTTATCATTATAGATTTTATATTTCATCCCACCGTGCTTTCTTTAATTAATGCTTTCTTTAATTAATGAACAATTAAAGAATGCACGTTCATAATACATCTGCATATAATTAAAAAAAATTACACTAATAAAGGTGTACAAATAAGTTAAATAAACCAACCTGATCCTACCCATTTAGCTCACAGATTAAACGAGTCGAATTCATTTAACTTATTTTTTAGATAAACCAAAAACATTAAGTCTTAACACGAGTCAGCTCGTGCGCTAAAGACATAAGTAAGCTAAATGTTAACACACTTAAACAAGCTAACCTACAAGCCAAAACACGTTAGCACACCTCTATTAGCAAACTAATAAAGTAAAATGTGAAATGATTTGTAGAAAATAAAAGTTTGAGTTTACATTACTAATTAACACTTAATAGAAATTAAGGTTACAATGTATATATACATACACACAAATATATATATGGATACGTACATATTAGCAATTGGATTTAATCTTAAATGGAACAAATGGACAACTAGATATGTGTTTGGCAAGAAAAAAAAAAGGAGGACAATTTCATATATAAATAGTAAGGTTAATTTATCTTAGTATCTTATTGTCAATTTCATATATAAATAGTAAGCTTAATATTATAGATTTCTCTTAAAAAGTTCAATATGATTGATAAAACATTATAGCTTTTTCTTTTTAAATAAAAAACATTATAGCTTCTTACATATATGAGAATCCCAAAATTATTTTTGTAAAAATAAACTCCTTAATACGCATTATTGAAAATAAAGATAAAGATTATAGATAAACTAATATATCAACATCTTAATTATCTTAACAGCTATTGGCAAAACCCTTGTAAGCCAATAATATCACCTTAAATCTTTTGTCGATAGAGTCTCCAAACCTCTTGGAGTGAGATGGACTCTATCTAGGAAACTTAAAAGTCAGGAGAGTTTTCTGCGAAAAAAAAAAGGTGAGTCACTATGCTGAGGGCTATCTAACATGATTATTCCAATACTTAAATCAACGAGAAGGGAAAGGAAGCTTAAACTTCTAGAGTGTGGGATTGTTGTTTGAACTTAGATGTAGGCTAAAATCATTGGCATACCTCTTATATACTTGGCTTATCCATGTACCCTCAAGAATTAGGGAAATTGACATGTCCTATCAATGATGAGGGAAATTATTGCTCCTTAAGCTTTGTAATTATACCATTCTTCACACTAATGTAAGATTTCGTGTAATTAAGCCATGCTTAGGTGGTATAGGTTGAGTCATCCGTTGTCATATCATAATAAATGTGATGTAGATATTATACAAACGTGGAATGGCTTTGTGATGGGTTTACTGCCATGCTAACTTTGTAATCAGGGTAGCTAATGGTCATCTGACCAATTAACTTAGACACTAGAACACTCTTGCTTGCCATTCTATCTTGCTTTAAATGGAATGGCTCTTTAGTTATGTTGTACCTCAACCCAAGTCCCTACATTCGCTCTTCTTCGCCTACAAGCGAAGACGTTAGCAAAGCCAACACAAACATTAGAGCTGTCCCCTTCATTCTATGATGACCCCAGCTTGAGTTAGCTTTATGGGGAGCCCATAGCTCGGCTAACCTACCAACGATAATTTTAGGCCTTAGACTAAGTCAAGGACGAGATTGGCTAAGTGGTGTTCACTTTGCATTTAGCCAGGGGACTTGATCATTCAAGTTGGGCTAGCAAACTTGTCAACCACATGGATTGAGCCCATTTGTAGCTCTTATTAGGGAAGCATTCTTTAGGCTTAAGCATTGGGCTAATACTCTATGTCCAGTAGTCAGTATTGACAAGTAATATAAATTATTCTTTCCGATTGTATTCACTAAAAGAAATTTAAAAAAAAAAACTTATCCTAATAGCAATTATAATACTATCAAAATTAAATTTGTACATATAAAGGAATTGATGGAAAAATTCATTGGAAAGCACTTACAAAAGGTGGATTATAAACAAAAAATTAAAAAATTGATCTATGATGAGTTGTCCTATTGTAGCTTCAAATGGATGCAATTACAATAGATATCTTAAACATATTAATATTTATCAATGAAAATTTTGATAGATATAGTATAAATAGCTCAAAATTGACAATTTATGATACAACATAATAATTTAAACACAAGTATAACATGATTGGAAACATTATTACAAAGACAAAGTAAGAGATGGATACAATACACAATATGAAAGATAGGATTGTTATAAGAATAATCATTAATAATAAAATTTAATTATTTGTAATCTCTATTTTATATACCTTCTACTTTAACACAAATTTGACACAAAATAAGACACTAATCAAACAAGCTTACACAAATTGTTACACCTCTCTTTAACGTATTTAACCTCAAAGACAAGTATCATATTAACATGCTAAGGACCTCAAATTTTTAATTCCTTGCACTTTATATCCAAAGTTTGAAATAAAGTTGTTGAGCAATGTAACTAGCAACTTAAAGATGCTTTGTGAAACTGGGAACAAAAAGAAGAAGAAGAAAGAACGGATCCTTATTGAGGAATTAGTTTTTCATTAAGGACCTCTACAGCTAGGTCCTTATCAATTGCATTCTTGAAGAATTGGATATGAGGGCTGGTGGTGGTGGGGGAAGTGGTGGTGTTGTTGTTGTGGAGAAAAAGTGAATGGATTCTCAAGAAGTGCATTTATTGTAGAAGAAAAATGCGGTAGATTGAAAATTGTCAAATAATATCTAATAAAGTAAATGAAAATGTACTCATTTGATACTGTGTACTTATCATATTTAACCTCAACAATGAGAAGGGAATATTGGCTAGTTAGATTTGTTAAACCTATCCACACTTACCAATTTTAAGATGTGAACTAATATAGATAAGATTGGGTAGATTCCCTAAGATTTGTTAAGCTCATCAACTTGAAAAGAATATTTCATGACATCTTAACAATAAGATATGCGTATATCTTTATCCAGATTTATATAATATGATAGCTGAACCATGTAACTAGAGAAAATATCAAATAATATCTTTGGCTGAAAATAATTTTACTTTTAATGAATACTTTTAAAATAAATTATACAAGGTGACAAATTTACTAGTTCATGGTAATAATGAGGTATGACTTATTTTGATAACATATAAATTTGACATTGCCCAACCACGTTTCCTTGTTACAGCACAAAAAAAAAAAAGAAAAAAGGATGATATATAAGTTTTACGTTGGGCATTTTCTGAAATTTTTTTATAACATATAAATTTAAAAATTATAGTGTAAATATTTTATATATTAAGAATTAAAAAAATAAAATAATGTAAACTAACACATAGTATATATAATAGTAGTAAACGTAATCTTTTTATGTGGACAACTTTGCTAGTATAAGATATAACATATATATATATATATATATATCTCCTATATTATTAATATACTATATATCTTATAAAATAATATATATGTATAGATGTATATAATAGGCCTGAGGTGGGTCAACCAGGTTCCCTTTGATGGCCTAAGCAGGGCCATTAGGGGCTCTCTGGCCTAGGCCCACGTGTGCCCTTCAAGAGGTTGTTCTTTTTTTTTTTTTTTTTTAACCGCTTTTAATTATGGGCCTACAATCGGTCGTCAAGGTCCATGAGAGCCAGCACTTTTAGAGTCCACAAAGCTTTATATGCAGCCTAGAAATTTTAATTTCGAGAAAAAGAAAGTTTTCCTTTATTTTCAAGATTTCAATAGATGCACTTGAATTTATATGATTAAAATTAAATCTTAATATATGATTAAAATTAAATCTTAAGTTCCACTTGTTCTAAAGTTCTTCTAATATGTTCATAATCACTTTAATCCCAAAATAATTTGTAGTGACAATGGATCACAATTTATATTCTTTGCATGTAAATCCTTCATACACCAAGGTACCATGATCTATCCACCCCAATAAAATAGGAGAGTTGAGAGAAAGCACCAAAACTTATTGTACAAAACTAAAGCCTTGAAAATCCAAGCAAATTTACCTAAGGAATTTTCAAGTGAATATGTACTAGATGCTACCTATCTCATTAATAAAATGTCAATGTCCATACTTGATTAAAAAACTCCTCTTGAAATGTTGTTTGGCTAAAAGCGAAATTACATACATCTTAGAACTTTAGGGTGCTTGTGTTTTATAGCCAAACATTCCTCTTCAAAAAACAAACTTGAACCAAATGGTGTTAAATATATTTTCTTAAGTTATACACAAGGACAAAAATGATATAAAGTTTAAGATCTTGTTAGTAAAAAAATTTCATAAGGATATCATCTTTGAAGTAAATATATTTCCATTCAAAACATCATATAAGTCATTTACAGTTGATGATTTGAATCAATGCTTTGATTCTTTCTTACATCTTAATTGTAGGTAAGTGTATCCATCAATTTTAATAGTATAGTGAATGAGTGCATGTGTCGATCTCTCATGGACTACCTAATTAAGTACTAATAATTTCCTTTGTTTTCTTATTATTTAACCTAACAATTAAATACAAATTATTAAACTATTGAATCTAATTAAACTAACCAATCTAATCTAATCAAATCAAATAAAGTAAAAGAACTAATAAAACATAATGAAAAAAGTAAAGATTACTAGGGACATATGAACTTTAGTATTCGAATATTCAATCCCTTTAGAAATTATGCAATATTCGATCTCATCTTAATTTATTGGATCGTGAGAATTCCAAATCTACACTAATATCTCTCTAAAGATTACTAGTACCTAACACTAGAATAAATAACCTAAATCTGTTTCTAATTAAATTAATTCCAAAAATTGCATTAAATCTCTATGAATTCTATTATTAGGTTTCATCCTAATCTAGAAAAATTATGTAGCCTATCTTTAGATATACAATAATTCCTTCTAATTATACTAGATCTATTCATACATATCATCTCTTGATCTTAATGCATGAAATTAAATATTAAATCAGTAACCTGGATAATATCAATTCAAAGAATAAATAAGAACACATAATTTGATCACAATAAACAATAATTCATTGATTAAAATAAAGAAATAATTATTTTTACAAAGTAAACTAGGATTCAATATAAGAATACTAAAAAGAAATAAACTAAAACATTAATGCCTAGTTTACTTGAAGGAATTGGAATTCAATTTTCCTTTTATTTCTTATTATAGCATTCACTTGGTTTTTTGTCTTTGAATCGCCATTCCTTAGGAAATCCTTATTACGTAAAATTAAGTAATAAGGATTTCTTGATTTAATCAAAAAATCACAATTCCTTACAAAATTTCACATTTTTTTCCTTTCTATTAATTTAACGATGACCACCATCATTATTGCCATTGCCACTACCGACCATTACTGCTACCATTACCACTACTGACCACCATTATTACCGTCGCCATCGCCACCGTCGCCGCTGCCACTGCCGCCACCCCCATCGCTACTACTATCACCGTTACTACTAACCATTAATTATCGCCACTTACCGTTATCGCTATTGTCACCACCAATTGCCATACCATTACCATCACAATGCTGCTACCACCATCATCGCCGTCGCCACTACCACCCACTACCGTTGTCGTCGCGCCACCGCCACCAACACCTTTAACCACCACTATTATCACCACCACTGCAACTACCCTCACCCCTCCTCCAAGTAGTTACCCCAGCCATCGCCACCGCTAATGCCACCACCATTACCATCGACTACCGCCATCACCATCAACTAGCCCTTACAGTTGATTTCCACCACCACCACTACCTATTACTTTAGAATTATTTGAGAAAAAAATAAATCAAGGGTAATTTAGTCATTAAAGTTCTATTACGTGTTATAAGAATTTCAATTATATTCCTCCCTCATTCCACTCAGTAAAATGAACAAGCTATAAATATGAAAAGAATAAGAAAACAAACCTTTCTTGCTCTTCTCTTCCCCTGAAAAGCCCCTAATACCTTGAAACTTTAGCATGGACTCATATTTATACATAAGTAAACTAGGGTTACAAAAATCTCTCTGAAAATAAAAAATTCATGGAGTGTAACATGATTACGAACTCATATCAAGGCTTACTTCTTGATCTCCTACTTAGCTAGAAATTCAACAAATTAAGGAATGTATGGTTCACGTCTAGGATTACGATCCTAACTGTAATTCTCTCATCATAGGCTTTCCTTTGCTATTTTGACCACACTCCTAAGAGTGATTCTTCCTTAGTCTTCAAAACTTGATCAAATAATCTTCAAGTCATTCTTAACTCAATAAAACCCATAAAAAAATTCTAAAAATCAAAATATAACTCAAATAAGTACCAAAAATCACCTAGGACACCTAAGAAACACATTAAAACTTCATCAAAATGACTTATAAACGTAAGTATAAAAAAGCATTATCAAATTCCTTCACACTAAAACTTGTCTTTAAGTAAAATAAATCAAAACCAAAGAAAACTCTTAAAAATAACAATTAAAAAGCAATTACCCTCAAATTGCACATAGCTCATTCACAAATCGATGATTTACATCCCAAATCAAAATTCAAAGACAAGTAACTTCATTCAAGTCATTTTCCCATCATATTACTTTATCACATAACAATGCCCTTAGAACAGTAAAGTACCAATACATTGAGTCAAATAAAGACCATACTAGATTTCAACAACTAATTTGTATAACTCAAAGTTAGCCATATCATTTAAAGAAGGACTAAACTTAACAATAAAACAAACTTAATAGATTAAAAGAGAGTTAAAAACATTTCATTCACTATGACTAAAGGATATATATCCCTATCTTCAATTTCATTAAGCACAAAAAACAAAAAAAAATCAAAGTGAATGCATGTTACATCAACCCATTCTTGATCATCTCTCTATTTTTTATTTTCTTTAGAGGAAGATTATTTTCAATTCCTTTAATTTTACTAAATTAAAGTGGCTTCATCGATTAATACATTCCAAAACAAACAATCTTAGGCTACCATGCATTAAGACTCTTCTTTGAACCATTTACTACTCCTTTTTATTCAATTAAGCTCTTTTAATTTTCTTTATTTTAATTTAACTTTTATGCAGACTTTTCTCTTCACCCATGTATTGAGCTTTCAATCGTTAATCCCAAGCTTGTCACTCTAGTTAACATGTGCTATTCCTCTCTAAAGAGGCACTTTGCATGCTTAATTACTTAAGTCAACGAGGCACACAACTAAACTTTTATTCAATTAGGTCCAGTTAGTTCTAATTAGTTCTAAGCTTAAATAACTCTTGCTCCTCTTCTAAACTAGTTCTAAGCTTGATAATACATCTGGAGAGTTGCTTGCTAATATCGGTATCTGGTAGAAAGTTTGCTTTATTTGACTTTAACTAAGCTTGATATTTCTTTTGATGTGCATTGACTTAGTCATTTTTTATCCTCTCTACAGTCTCCTCAATTATAAGTTGTATTACATATAGTTCACTACTTGAAAGGTACTTGTTCTATTGGACCTTTTTGCTTAGCTACCAATTCTTTGTCTTTGCTTGGTTATTCTGACTCTAATTGGGGTTTAGGTCCAATTAATCGAAAATCTAAGTAGATTTTGCATCATGTTAGAAATTAATTTAATCTCATGAAAGAGTAAGAAACAAAGCACCATTTCTACTTTGAGTGCTAAAGCTAAGTATAGAAGCATGACTTCAGCTATAAAGGAGCTTCTTTGGGTCTCTTATATACTTAAGGGTAGTCATGTAAGTATTGACTTTCCTATATCCCTTTATCGTCATAATAGGTCGGCTTAGTTGATTGCCAATAATCCATATCATCAAAATCAAACTAAGCATGTATCCATTAATGTTCATTTCATTGAAGATCAAGTTATAACAAGTCTTTTAAAGATTATTCATGTTCCATCCAAGTTATAATTAGCAAATTTTTTGCCAAAGCCTAATGGATAAACAAGATTACGATTCATTTATGCCAAGTAAGTCTTCGTGTTGATCCAACATGAGTGGAGGATGTAAATATTATAGGTTGACTTATTTAATTTAATTTTAGTAGTCAAGTAATAGCTTATATCATTAGTTGGTTATATTCTATTAAGTCTATACCAACTGTATAAATACTTTAACAAACTATATAGTCAAATAAGTTAGAAAAATAAGATCATTCTCATTTTGTAGAGTAGAGTCTTCTTCTTCGAACTAATTGCCCTCCTCTAACATACTACAATAGAGGTCTAGATTCACACACACTCTTAACTAACATACCCTTAATTCAAAATCTATTTCAATTTAATTAAGAAGCTTCACAACATAGTCTCTAAAAAAGCTATGCTCTTATAGCATAGAAAATTGTCGAGCTTAACTTAGCCTTTATCAAAAATATAAGTTTACATAATCATGTTTACAATCAGTAACAGTGAGATGAGTTCCATGTAGCATATCTATATTTAAAAAAAAAAGAAAAAGAAAATAAACCAACTCCAAATTACTTAATACATTAATATAATGCAATTAATAAAAAAGGGAAAAGAAAATAAACTAACTCCTTGCTTAGTACATTAATACAATGCAGTTGGGACCATATCACAAAGCCTATCATATGGTTACAACCTTTTCGATCGCGACCATTCATTCACATGCATATCACATGTACATAGGCATTAATGTTACAAGCACAATCAATGAAACACATTGCTACCTACTTACATAGATCTTGTGCTCTAAGTTGTAATTATCCTTGCGCATTTAGTTACATAATTAGCGATATTGGTAAAATGACCAAATTGCCCATGGAATTGTTTAGAACTCTAATTTATAGATTAATTATTTAGCACGCAATTTGTTTAATATGCATACTAAACAATCAATTGTAGAATTTTAGAAGTAACTCTTGAAACTAAAAATTCTTATAATTTTCCATCTTTACATAATTTTCCTAAGACCTTGCATGCTAGTGTATTAATTGAAATCTCACATGCAATATGGTAATACATGCAGTCAATATACAAAAGCTTGAATTTACAATTAATTTTAGAAAAAAAAAATTTTGAAATTTTATCAAATATTATACCAAATATGACTCTTGCATGTATAAGAATTATAGTTTGGGTTTAACATGTAAGTGGATAATTATTGTTAACGATAGTTTAATATTTATGAACATTAGTGCCAATTCTAGAAAATTTGAAGTTTGAAGTGAAATGTGAAACTTTTGCAAGTTATGGGGGCTATTCAGTAAATTGGGACAAATAGGAATGTTTTTTTTTTTTTCCTTCTTCTTTTTCCCAAAAAAGAACTTTCATTCATAATATTAAGCAGTATCCAAGTTGGGTACAATAAAATGCAACTGATAAGAAGTAAGACACAATAGCTTTAGAAGAGTGAATGGGGAGTTAAACCACCAATCACAAGGACACATTTCTCTTTTAATGTTCGAAGTTATCTAATCTACTACAATGTTAGCATTTCTATTCACAAATCTATATTTCAATGACACATCATGCAGTCGACCCAAACAATTTTACAATTCTTGATAATACAATTGTGTGGTCCAAAGATTAGGCTTCCCTTCTATTAGTGCTCGATATAACATAAAGCAATCCAAAAAAATAGTAACTTTTCTCCATCTCATCTTAATAATGAAATCCATAGCCAAAATCATTGCACAACACTTAGTAGCCTTTAGGTGAAAATCACTTTGGACTCTTGGCTAAATAAGACACCTCGCCCATCCAAAGCCACAATAGCCACCGTTACCTTTTTCTTTTGACCCAACCTAAGACCTATCAACAAAAACCCTAAGAATATCTTCATTATTAGCTACACACTCACCCCCTAGAATATATAGTTGCATGTGGAAATAGATAATAAAGTTAGTGCTAGATTAATTTTTTTGATAAATCTAAAGGATAACATAGTAATTTCACATTACCTTGAAAAATTTAAGTTAATGTAATTCAAACTTTGCAAAAGATTAGAAACTCAATGATGTAAAATATATATAACTTTTGGATTTTTTTTTCTCCAACAACATTACACATTACAACTTTAAAAGAAGGATTTGAATATGATCCTTCCTGTTATAATAGTTTTGGCAATAATTTTGCTAGAAATGCAATTAATTATTCATGTATGTAAAATTTATTAATGCACTTGAAAATTAAAGAAATTTATGATGACTAATCGAGATTGGTGCTAAAGTATGAAATACATATTTGTTATGCATGTTCATAATTTTGCATACAATAGTTAATTTTTAATTATTTACCCATGCATCCAAGTGGTTTTTAAATTTCAAAACTATTAAGTCAAGTTTGAAGAATTTTATTAATTTGTGGAAATTTCCAAGAACTGATAATGTAACTATCAAACTAGAGTTGAATTGGGATAAACTTGAATTTTTGTAAAATCTTTGAAGTTAGAATTTGCAATCAAACCGATTGCATATGCTCATAAATCCATTCTAATCATGTACGTAATGATTGTCCAAGTTAGTTTTCCTTCTTCACAACGTGGGAAGTCGTGGGCAAAGGCTGGTTTCGAATCGTGAACTGGTCCGGCCTATGAGAAGGTAGGCTAAATCGTCCCCCTAAACTGTCAAGCCCTAAGGGCCTAGGCTGTTTAAGAGGATGGAATCGCCCGAACCGATGGATAGTGAACCATTAGGCTAGCCTACTATTGAACCAGTAGGTCGACCTAATCGGTTTACTCTCTTAAAAAAAAAGAAAAAGAAAGAGAAAAGGGATGCAACTAAATCGAAAAAAACAATTGAATAATATTTAGTAAGTTATTGCATATCAAAGTTATTTTATTTGTGATGGTGAAAAATAATTTTTTAAAAATAATATCATCAAACTAATGATAAATGACTAATGATAAGTTAATTATATGTTAAGGATAGATAAAAAATTCAATTTCAATTAATGTAAGTCCTTTTTGTAAAACTCACTAAATGTTAAGAACTTGAATATGAGGAAAAAAAATAAAAAAGTTAGATTCATATTAAGTTAGAAATTAATAAAAAAATTAGAAATTATTAATGAATTAGTATACTTATAAAAAGAGAGAAAGTAGATCATATTATTATAAATTATTAATGTATTTATAAAAAAAAGAAATTAATAAAAAATTAAATATAAAAAAAAAAAACGATTTACCCGGAACTGCACCCTCCCCCCAATGGGTCGGTTACAGTTTAGCTGTAGCCGAGCCCATGAACCAGCAATTTCAAGCCGGTTCAAGGTCGGGTCGGCCTGGTGCCCACCTCTAGCAAAGTGGGTAGTCCTTTGAGGGAAAAAAATTTCTAGAGAAGAGTTTGAGAAATGCTAATAGAAGAGTGGATCCAATAGGCTACATGGTAGATCAAGGAGGAAAGAAGATGTATTATAATTTAAGATTCATGTACCGGTATAAAAAGAGACATTGTCCAATATGTGGTAGAATGTGCGGCATGCTAACAGGCTAAGATAGAACATCATAAGCCTAGTAGTCGATTATAACCCTTAAAGATACCAAAGTGGAAATGTGATCATGTTACAATGGATTTTGTTGTGGCACTTCCCAAAATTAAAGCAAGATATGATTGGTGTTTGATTTAAATTAAAAGAATCAAATTATGAAATTTTGAATTGCTAGATATATCTATAAGGTGTTAGCTTGGTTAAATCGAATATTTTAAGGGAGTGAAGTTTTTGCTTTACTCTTTTACATAAGGTGGGCTTTGCTCACTTTAAGCTTAGTCCTATTTGTAAACGAGATGGGGTCAAACTCAAAATCAAGCTCATTGATCTAAAGGAATTGAATTCAAGTTTCTATTTAAGTTTAACAGTCACAAGTTCATATATAGGCTCGCAAATAGACTTGTTAATAGCTATAGAGTTATATATATATTAGATATACTATACAGGAAGCTAAATATATAAAATAAATAAAGTGAACCGGGCTTGATAATTTTTTAAACAAATTGAGCTTCAACCTCTAAAACCTTGGCTTAACTCAGCATATTTCACTTGTTAACTTTTCTTTTCTTTGCCAAAGAAACATAGTACTTTAAACGAAACCAAATTTTAGTTGGAAAACCTGCTTGTTAGCAATGCATCTTCACGGATATTACTTTTCATGCTATTCCTTTAAATATTATCTTCACTACCCTGCCATTAAAAAATGGTTATTTAATTGCACATATTTTCAAGGCTTAAAAAGCCCTTACTATCATTAATCTAACGATTTCATAATATTTAAAATTACTATAATGTTTTATTAGTATTTAAAAATTATTAGTTTTTTTTTAAAACATTTATTACTTTATCAAAGAAAAACTTTTACATAAGGAAAATTGCGCCATAATAATGAGGTAAATGTGTCACGGGATAGGAGGTTCATCCCCTCCGTAAGTGCCCATGCGACACTTGACCCTCATTTTCCTTGTATATTTTCTCATATTACAGAGGATAAGTCAGCATTTCCCTTCTTACTTTAGAAGTACTGATCGGCATTATCATCTTCCTCCATAATATAAGGGACATCCAACTTCTTAACTAGTTTCGGCCTGCCATGGCAATCATTAAGAGAGCGGCATCAACTCCGATCAGTTTGCTCATAAGAGGCTAATCCCGCCTTGAGAGACTACCCAACCTCACGAACAAATCGTCTGCTGATGCCACTCATTTCACGTTAAGCCCCAAGATAAATACTCACACTTCCCCTCAAAACATGGACCATGATATTTTCTCCCACCTAAATCTAGGATCCTTGTCGTGAGGCTAACTCTTCACCATTACTGTTCCTTTTATGATCACCAACCCTATTCTTCAATTGCCTAACTCCATGTTAAGATCATCCTCGCCAGGGCTTTAGTGATGAGAATCAAGTTACTGGATCATTGACCCGTAACCAAGCTCAAAGACTAAAGGGACTGGTAAGGCAAATCCTCTTACTCCAATCAACTTTTGCCGAAGTCGAGTATTTCTTTACCAATCAACTCTACATGTCAAGCCGAATGACTATCCATCTCTCAAAAATTATGTACCGAGTAATAGAATACCCTGACAACAGCTACACTCCATGCACCAGCTCGAACCTGTCTAAGCCGACCACTTGTTTGGCATCATTATTGCTGAAAAGCTAAGAGCTTGCCTTGTATGAATCCTCAACCACTCCTATTTAGATGAACCCATGATTGCTTGGAACTCCTTCTTAGCCACCCAACCAAGCCATATTGTTTTGTCTATATCCTCCAACAGCATCACCAATGCATTACTGCTACATGTCCGGGACCACTCATAGAATCTACTATTGTAATCATTGCTTCTTCCGTGAATATTCATTTTTACCCTTTGTACACTTTATACATTACTTCTTTAGGACTATAACCTTTTTTTTTTTCCTTTTTTGGTATGTTGCTCTAAATTCTTAGGTATAAATACCCCTTATATTTGTAGCTATAAACATCAAATTAAATATTAATACACTTAACATTTTCCTCTCATAAACACTTGATAGGAATCAACTCCTTGGGACGATCACGCATAGCCGGGCTAGAGGACTCCAAGGACTCATTTAGAGGATACTAACTCTAAGCTATAGTCGAGATGGGGATTCCTATTCTCAGTTGGTCTCTTGTCGAGCTGACTATTAGATCCTTACTTGTGTCAGATCCAACCTTGTCTAGCGGCGATGCTTTATCCTAAAAGATAGCCTAAGAATAACCTAGATAAGCTCTCAATCCAACCATAAGCATCCAACCTCGAATCCAGCTGACTTCTCTTCGGAAGAACTAATTGGTCCCCGACCTGTTCTAAATCAGGTCAGCCCCTCACTGCAAATGTTATCCTGCTTCCGCCTACCTTATATCATATTCCTAATGTCTAATCATCAAGTGACATGTGTCTTTTAACACAATAATCCAAAATGATTCTTTCTTTTCTATACTGAATATTCTTTGCCCTTTTTATTCCTTTTAATATGTTTTATGTAATCTAATTATAGAATATTCTTTTGTCTTTTCATACATATAAAGTAACCCTATATGAGTATATAAACCTCTGCTTTCTTGTATATAAACCTCTGCTTTCTTGTATATAGGAATAAAACTAATCAATATTAGATTATTCAAGCATCCTTTGAGCAACCTTGGTTTTCTCATTAATATCCAACTTTTATCCATTTCCTTTAGTAAGGAGTAGTGACAAGTGACCTTTTAGTTTAGATCGATGCATCATATTCGATGAATTGTAGGTCGTGTAAGATCTTGTTAGTGCATCATATTTAGCTAGATAGTTCATGGATTTGCTAAACCCCCTTTTATTATTCTTATTCTTGCTCATTGTGGTGCCTCTCCATGTGTACGACCCCGGAAACGCATTAGCTTCACTAATATCAAAGTAAGGTTTTGAGAGGGAGCATGTGAAGTTGTAGTGAAGTTTTTAGTTCACTTTGTTGTTAGTAGTTGCTGTGTTGTGTGGTTCCATTATTACTCTGTTCTTACTTTGTTTTTCATTACGAAAGCAGAGCAAGTTATTTCTATTTTGTTTAAGTAACTAGTAGGTGTTAAAGCTGTTAATCTATTCAAAAGGTATTGTACTATGTCAGATTCGAGTATTTAAGGTATTATTGGTGACCAAAGTAGTGGTGCTCAACTTGGTTGTGGTCATAATGGTAGTAATACTATAGGGTTTGTTGACAACAAACTTGACAGACTTATAAACCTTGTTGAGAGTTTAGTTATAGCTATGCAAGTTAATAGGCAATAACCCTAGGGCATGCTGCCGCCAAATCTACCTGAAAATACTCAAGAGAGGGGTTATGATCAAGTTGGTCGAGCCCATCACCCAGTTCGACCCCTTTGAGCTAGAGGAGCTGTTAGATGATGACTGGAGTTAGAGGAGATTAAGGAAGATGATGAGGCACTGGAAGTTGAAGAGTTTGGGGAAGAAGAAGAAGAAGTTAATTATTACTAAGCATGGGGACAAGGACGTCGAGCTCCTCGAAGACTAAATAATGTCAAGGTTTAAATTATGCCCTTCAGTGGAAGTGGAGATGTCAATGAACACTTAGAGTAGGAAGAGAAGATTGAGAAGGTGTTTGACTGTTATAGGTATACAGATGCTGTCAAACTTCAACTTGCTATACTGGAGTTTACTAGGTATATTACAATGTGATGGAAAAATCTGAATATAGCCAGAGCAAGAGATGGAAGACGAGGTATTAGAACCTGGAATGAGATGAAAAGGTTACTAAGAGGAAAATTTATGCTCAAGACGTATCTATAAGATATGTTTGCAAAGTTATAGGAGCTTCGCCAAAGAAGCTAGTCTGTTGATGACTATGTCAGAGAGTTCCGGATACTTATTATCTAAGGCAACAGGGAAGAACTAGAAGCCTATACCATATTGAGGTTTATTTCTGCACTCAAATTTGAGATTTGCAACATTATGGAAGTGTGGAGATTTTATTCCTTAGAAGAGGCGATCAACATAGCGTAGAGGGTCGAAAAGTAGAGGAGAAATGTTCTAAGCCAACTTAGGCCAACATTGTCCCGAGCCTTGGTACCACGTCGACCTGATCAAGTTGAGCTGAGGAGGCCATAGAGGGCCGAGGATAAGAATGACCGATCTGATGATCGTTGAACGAGCCAGCAAGGTCGAGCTGGTCAACTAAGTTGCCCAAGGATGGAAGACTAGTAAATTGAAGTGCTTTAAATACTTAGGCTTCGAACACATGACTACTGAGTGTCCAAACCAACACACCATGGTGCTCTAAGGAGATATAGTGGATAGCAATGATGAGAGTGAGCCTGAAGAAGAGAAGGATATTCGAGAGGTAGAAGCTGAGGAAGAGGAAGAAGAAACCTGTGTTTATCCCAACCAGGGAGAAGTGATGACCCCTAGTTCTAAGACGAGTACTAAGCTCCCTGCCGAACTCCAAGGAAAACCAAAGGGAAAATCTATTCTACATTAAATATACCATCAAGGGACAATTGTGCACCATTATAGTGGATGGAGGAAGCTGTACTGATGTAGTTGCACAGTTCTTTATGTAAAAGTTAGGTCTATTGACCTCAAAGCATCCCCGACCTTACAAGCTGCATTGACTTTATGATAAGGGTGCTTTGTATGTAACTGAACAAGCAAATATACCATTCAGTGTTAAGAGTATGTATAGAGATAAAGTAGTTTATGATGTCATCCCCATAGGAGCTTCACATTTGCTACTTGGACAACCTTGGATATTCGACCGATGTGTTACTTACGATGGGTATAAGAACACCTATGCCTTTATTAAAGATAGAAGGAAGTTTATGTTGCAACCCATGATCCCGTCCTAAGTATATGAGACCCATAATCAGCTCACCCGAGCTAGTAAGAAGAAGATCTTAGTTATGAGCCAACAAGAACTCTGATTTGTTGAAAAGGCTGATGAGCCCATGTTCCTGTTGATTAGGAGGTTGTTGGAGATGAAGGATTTGGAGGATGTCCCAAATGAAATCTAAAGCCTACTGAATGAGTTTATGGATCTGTTCCCTAAAGAATTGCTGAAAGGACTACCCCCAGTCTGAGGCATTGAGCACTGTATTGACCTATAACTGGACACTGCTCTGCCAAATCGACCTGCATATAGGATGAACCCTAAGTAAGCTACCGAGCTAAAGAAATAGGTAGATGAGCTCATAGAGTGAGGATATGTGGGGGAAAGTACGAGCCCTTACGTGGTACTGGCTTTACGTGTTTCGAAGAAAGATGGTTCATGGCGTATATGCATCAATAACCGAGTAATCAATCAAATTACTATCAAGTACAAATATCCGATACCAAGGCTTGATGATATGCTAGATGAGCTTCATGGTGCCAAAATGTTTTCAAAAATTAATTTGCAAAGTAGCTACCACCAAATTCATCTAAGACCAAGAGATGAGTAGAAGACTGCCTTTAAAACTAGGTACGGACTCTACGAATGGTTGGTTATGCCATTCAGAGTTACCAATGTGCTAAGCACATTCATGAGGTTAATGAACTATGTGTTACGCCCTTTGATAGGAAGATGTGTAGTCATGTATTTTGATGACATATAGGTATATAGTACCGACCTGAGCTTCCATGCTCAACATCTCCATGATGCATTTGAGATTTTGCAAACTAAGAAGTTGTATGGGAATGTGAAAAAGTGTACGTTTTGCTAGAATGAGGTGGTTTTCCTAAGGTTTGTAGTGTCAGGAGAAGGAATCTGAGCAAATGAGGAAAAGATCCGAGCTGTTCTAGAACGGTTGGCGTCAAAGAATGTCACTAAGGTCTAAAGTTTTCATGGCCTAACTTCTTTCTATAAGTGATTTATTAAGGACTTCAACACAATAGTCACCCCATTAATTGAGTTAACAAAGAAGAGTGAAGGATTTAAGTGGAACGACCAAGCTGAACAAAGCTTTAAAGAGATCAAGGAAAAGCTCACCTCGACACCTATCCCATCGCTACTAGATTTTGACAAGCCCTTCGAATTAGAATGTAATGCATCGAGAGTTGGAATTAGTGCAATCTCGATGTAGGAGCAATCACTTGTCGCCTACTACAGTGAGAAACTTAGTGGTCCTACCCTGAACTATTTTGTATACGAGAAGGAGTTGTACTCCCATTTTCGAGCCCTCGCTGCTTAGTAACACTATCTGCTACCTCGAGAGTTTGTTATTTGCATTAACTACAAATCATTTAAGCATCTTGGGAGTCAGAACAAACTCTCAAAGAGATAAGCCAAGTGGTTAGAGTTTATGAAAGAGTTCTCGTATGTCATTCGACATAAGAAGGGAAGCACAAATGTGGTCGTCAATGCTCTATCACGATGGCAAATTTTATAACCACTTTATAGACAAAATTATTGGGATCCTCACTCATCATTGAGCAATATGCTAATGACCCTTACTTTGGTTCTGTTGTTGAACATTACAAGAAGGAATAGTTGTTAGAGGATATTATCTTAAGGACGGCTATCTGTTTAAGGACTACAGGCTATGTATTCCAAATTACTCCATGCATGAGCAATTGGTTAGGAAAGCTCATAGTGGAGGATTATCTAGTCATTTCGAGGAAACCAAGATAGCAAATCTATTAAGGAAAAACTTTTATTGGCCTGGTTTAACTAAGAATGTCCATAAGGTAGTTGGTTGTTGTAAGATGTGCAAGCGAGCTAAGGGGAAGAGAGAGCTTCATGGAGAATACATGCCCTTGCCGACGCCAACCTTACCTTGGACCAACCTAAGTATGGACTTTGTCTTAGGGTTGCCCCAAACATCTAGAGGAAAATATTCTATATTTGTTGTCATAGACTGCTTTAGCAAAATGGCACATTTCATCCCATGTCATCAAACTAATGATACTCTATATATTGCTGATTTGTTTTTGCAGGAAGTTATCCGACTACATGGGGTACCGAAGACTATTGTCTTAGATTGAGATACGAAATTCTTGAGCTATTTTTGGAAAACTCTTTAAAGAATACTTGCAACTAAACTCGTATTCAACTCTAGTAGCCACCCTTAAACCGATAGCCAAATTGAAGTGTTGAACAGGAAGCCAGGCAATCTACTTATAGTTGTTGTGGGAAAGAACTTGAGGGGTTGGGATCTGTGCCTACCAGTTATAGAGTTTGCATACAATCGGACTGTCCACAACACCACTTAGAATACTCCATTTGAGGTCATCTATGGCCTTAATTCGATAATTCCCCTGGGCATGATCAACACCGCAACAGTTGTTGAAGAGAGTCAATCTGAAGTTGATTAAGTTCAAGACTTGCAAGTGCTATAGGAGTTTGTAACCAAGAAGATTGCTAAGTTTAATTAGAGACAATAAGAGATTAGTAGCCGAAGCCACCAAATTGTTTCTTTCTAGCCAGCAGACTTAATATGGATTCACCTCAGCCGAGAGCAATTCCCATACTTGAGATAGGCCAAACTATCTCCTTGAGTTGATGGCTTATTCAAGGTCCTGAAGAAGATCAACTGTAATACTTACTGGATCGAGTTGCCTGATGACTATGGTGTTTCCTCTATCTTCAATGTGTCCGACATGATTCCTCACTAACCAACAAAAGACCTTGCGAACGCCTTAGAAGAAAGAGCAAAGACCATTCTAGATCTGAGGACAAATCTTTCCAATCCCTAGGTAAATGATAGGAATCAACCTCTTCAGCCGATCATGTGTGGCCAATCATGCGTAACTAAGCTAGAGGACTCTAAGGACTCACCCGGAGGATACTAGCTCTAAGCCATAGTCGAGACGGGAATTCCTATTCCGAGCTAGTCTCCTACCAAGCTAACTATCAAATCCTTACTTGTGTTGGATTCGCCCTTATCCAACAGCGATACTTTATCCCAAAAGACAACCTAAGAATAGCTAAGGCGAGCTCTCGATCTAACCACAAGCATTCAATCTCGAATCGAGCTGACTTCTCTTCAGAAAAACTAATTAGTCCCCGACCTATTCTAAATTAAGTCAGCCCCTGACTGCAAATGCTATCCTACTTCGGCAAGCCTTATATCATATTCTTAATGTCCAGCCACCAAGTGACACGTGTCTTCCAATACATTATTTTAGAATGATTCTTTCTTTTCCGTACTAAATATTCTTTGTCTTTTTTACCCTTTTTAGTATGTTTTATATAACCTAATTGTAGAATACCCTTTTGTTTTTTCATATATGTAAAGTAACCTTAGTGGATGGGTATATAAACCCCCACTTTCGTGTCTATAGGAATCAAACTAATCAATATCAGATTATTCAAGCAACCTTAGTATTCTCATTACTTTCCAACTCTTATCTATTCCCTTTAGTAAGGAGTAGTGGTAAGTGACCTTTCAATTCAGATTGGTACATCATATTCGGGGAATTGTAGGCCATGTAGGATCTTATTGGTGCATCATATCCAGTTAAATAGTTTACGGATTTACTAAACCCCCATTTTATTTTCCTATTCTTGCTCATTGTGGTGCCTCTCTGTATGGATATGACACACCAACAAGATCCTATACAACCTACAATTTGCCGAATGTGATGCATTGGTCCAAACTGAAGGGTCACTTGCCATTACTCCTTACTAAAGAGAATAAATAAGAGTTAAAGACTAATGAGAATACTAAGGTTGCTCAAAGGATGCTTGAATAATCTAATATTGATTAGTTTGATTCTCACATACAAGAAAGCAAGGGTTTATATACCCATCCACTAGGGTTACTTTACATGTATGAAAAGACAAAAAGGTATTTTATAATTAGGTTATATAAAACATACTAAAAGAGGTAAAAAGAGTAAAGAATATTCAGTACGAAAAAGAAATAGTCATTCTATAATATTGTGTCAGAAGACACGTATCATTTGGTGGTTAGACATTAGGAATATGATATAAAGCAGGTGGAAGCAGGATAACAGTTGCAGCCAGGGGATTAACTTGATTTGGAACAAGTCGAGGACTAATTAGTTCTTCTAAAGAGAAGTCGACTCGATTCGGGGTCAATGCCTATGGTCGGATCGGGAGCCCGCCTCTACTATTCTCAGGATATCTTTTGGGATAAAGCATTGTTACTAGATAAGGGTGAATTTGATATAAGTAAGGATCTAATAGTTAACTCGGTAGGAGACCAGCTTGGAATAAGAATCCTCGTCTTGGCTATGTCCTCCGAATGAGTCCTCGGAGTCATTTAGCTTGGCTACACGTGATCGACCCAAGGGGTTGATTCCTATCATCTACCTAGGGGTCAGAAAGATTTGTCCTCAAATCTAGAGCGGTCTTTACTCTTTCTTCTAGGGTGTTTGCAGGGTCTTTTGTTGGTTGGTGAGGAATCATGTCGAACACATTGAAGGTGGAGAAAACACCATAGTCATCAAGCAACTCGATCCGGTAGGCATTGCAGTTAATCTTCTTTAAGACCTTGAATGGGCCATTAGTGCAAGGAGATAGTTTGCTTTATCTCAAGTGTGGCAATTACTCTTGGCTAAGGTGAATCCATACTAAGTCTCCTAGCTGGAAAGAAACAGTTTGGTGGCCTCAGCTACTAATCTCTTATTGTCTCTTATTAAACATGGTAATCTTCCTGGTTACAAACTCGTGTAGCACTTGCAATTCTTGAACTCAGTCAACTTCGGATTGACTCTCTTCAACAGCTACTGGAGTGTTGATCATGCCTAGGGGAATTGTCGAATTAAGGCCATAGACAACCTTGAATGGAGTATTCCCAGTGGTGCTGTGGACAGTCCGATTGTATGCAAACTCCACAACTGGTAAGCACAGATCCCAACCCCTCAAGTTCTTTCTCACAACAACTCTAAGTAGATTACCTGGAGTCCTGTTCACCACTTTAGTCTGGCTATCAATTTAAGGGTAGCTACTAGAGCTAAATATGAGTTTAGTTGCAAGTCTTCTCCAAAGAGTTTTTCAAAAATAACTCAAGAATTTTGTATCTCAATCTGAGACAACAGTCTTTGGTACCCCATGTAGTCGAACAACTTTCTGCAAAAACAAATCAACAATATATAGAGCATCATTAGTTAGATGACATGGGATGAAATGTGCTATTTTGCTAAAGTAGTCTACGACAACAAATATAGAATCTTTTCCTCTGGATGTTCGGGGCAACCCTAGGACAAAGTCCATACTAAGGTTGGTGTCGGCAAGGGTATGTACTCTCTATAAGGCTCTTTCTTTCCCTTAGCTTGCTTGCACATCTCACAACAACTAACTACCTTATGGACATCCTTAGCCAAACTAAGCCAATAAAAGTTTTCACCTAACAGATTAGCTGTCTTGGTTTCCTTGAAATGACTAGATAATCCTCTACCATGAGCTTCCCTAACCAATAGCTCACGTGTGGAGTAGTTTGGAATACATAGCCTGCAATCCTTAAATAGATAGCTATCCTTAAGATAATACCCTCCAACAACTATTCCTTCTCGACACTATTCAATAATAGGACCAAAGTGGGGGTCATTAGCATACTGCTCAGTAATGAGTGAGAATCCTAATAATTTTGTCTACAAAGTGATCAACAAAATTTGCTATCATGACAGAGTGTCGACAACCACATTTGTGCTTCCCTTCTTATGCCGAATGACATACAAGAACCTCTCCATAAACTCCAACCACTTGGCTTGTCTTTTTGAGAGTTTGTTTTAACTCCCAAGATGCTTCAATGATTTGTGGTCAGTGTAAATAACAAACTCTCAGGGTAACAAATAGTGTTGCCAAAAAATAAGGCCTTGGAAAAGGGAGTACAACTCCTTCTCATACACAAAATAGTTCAGGGTAGGACCACTAAGTTTTCACTGTGGTAGGCGACGAGTCGTCACTCCTACATTAGGATAGCACCAATTCCAACTCCCAATGCATCACATTCTAGTTCGAAGGGCTTATCAAAATCTAGCAGTGACAGGACAGGTGCTAAGGTAAGCTTTTCCTTGATCTCTTTAAAGCTTTGTTCAGCTCAGTTGTTCCACTTAAATCCTTCACTCTTCTTTGTCAGTTCGGTCAATGGGGTGGCTATTGTGCTGAAGTCCTTAATAAATCACCTATAGAAAGAAGTTAAGCCATGAAAACTTCGGACCTCGGTGACATTTTTCGGAGTCATTCGTTCCAAAATAGCTCGGATCTTTTCCTCATTTGCTTAGATTCCTACCCCTAACACTACAAACCCTAGGAAAACTTTCTCATTCTGGCAGAATGTATAATTTTTCACATTCTCATACGACTTCTCAATTCGCAAAATCTTAAATATGTTACGGAGATGTTGAACATAGCAGTTCAAGTCGGCACTCTATACCATTATGTCATCAAAATACACAATTACACATCTTCCAATCAAAGGGTGCAACACATGGTACATTAACATAGCAGTTCAAGTCAGCACTTTATACCATTATGTCATCAAAATACACAATTACACATCTTCCAATCAAAGGGTGCAACACATGGTTCATTAACCTCATGAATGTACTCAGCACATTGGTAAGTTTGAACAACATAACAAACCATTCATAGAGTCCATGCTTAGTTTTGAAGGCAGCCTTCCACTCATCTCTTGATCTCATACGAATTTAGTGGTAGCCACTTCGTGGGTCAATTTTTGAAAACATTTTGACACCATGAAGCTCATCCAGCATATGACCGAGCCTTAGTATTGGATATCTGTACTTAATAGTAATCCGATTGATTGCTCGATTATCAATGCATATACGCCATGAGCTATCTTTCTTTGGAACAAGTAGAGTTGGTACTGTGCAAAGGCCCATGCTCTCCCTTACATATCCTTGCTCTATGAGCTCATCCATCTATTTCTTTATTTCGGCAGCTTGGTCAGGGTTTATTCTGTATGCAGGTCAGTTTAGCAAAGCAGCGTCCGGTTGTAAGTTAATACAATGCTTAATACCCTGGACTAGGGCTAGTCCTTTTGGCAATTCTTTAAGAACAGATTGACAAACTCATTTAACAGGCTTCGAATTCTGGGACATCCTCTAAATCCCTCATCTCTAACAACCTCCTAATCAACAAGAACATGGGCTCATTAGCCTTCTCAACAGATTAGAGCTCTCTTCGACTCATAACTAAGATCTCCTTCTTACTAGCTTAAGTGAGCTAATTATAGGTCTCATTCACTTAGGATGGGGTTATGGGTTGCAACACAATCTTCCTTTCATCCTTAACCAAGGCATAGATGTTCTTATACTCATCGTGAGTAACATGTTAGTCGAACGTCCAAAGTCATTCAAGTAGCAAATGTGAAGCTCCCATAGGGACAACATCACAAACTACTTTGTCCCTATACACACTCCCAACATTGAATGGTACGGTCACTTATTCAACCACATGTTAATGAATTGCTGACCAGCAGTCCTATTACTCGCGTAGAGCTCTGACGACTGCAATTCCTCACCCGAAGAATTCTCTCTTGGTAACCTGCTGATGATGAGAAAGTTTATACCAAAGGAAGGTAGCTGAACTCCGTAAGCTCCCCGCATTGTCATACTATGATCTATGCTCTCGGTAATGATGATGCCGACCATTCCTTAGTCGAAGACCCTATGCCAGGTAATCCGATCAGCTGCTGTCGAGAGGTTCTTGCCAAGTGATGAAAGACTCAGTTATCAACCGAGTAGTTTTCTTTTAGTATACTACCATCTCTCTCGTCCCGACCCCTTTATTGCTACAACATATTGATCCCTCTTACCTGCTATGCTCAGAGAATATTCGTACGGGACCAATGTTGTACTGCCACCTATCCACCTTGTCTAACATTGTACCACTTTTCCATTTTTGTTTTTGGTCCTTTTTACCCTTTTTCATATGTATTAGGAATCCCCTTTTTGTATATACTTTCTTATAATATTTTTATTTGTAACGTTGCCTTAGGGACTTACTATAAATAGTCCCTTTCTCTTGTAAGCCAGAGACAACTTACATTTTAACACTAAATATTCTATACTTGTGAGATAACCCTCTCTAAGTCTATCTTTCATACACTTTTATTTAATCTTGCCAAGTAGCTCAATATTAGTGGTAAGTAGATCTTGACATCAACTTGTATGTCATATCAAGTAAGGTGTCAAGTCGTGTTGTACTCGTTGGTGAGCCACATCCTCCAAGCAGCTTCACGTTAGCTACTTTTGTTCATCTGTGGACCATTTCCTTCCCACTTTCTTCGATATTTTAAAGGACTCATTTTAGTCAAATTTGTTATAGTAAGCCCTAATGATAACTAAGCTCCTAGGCACACCATATAATTTCCCAGTATTAGAGCTTGAGGTTGAGACCGAGAGCTATGTAGTGATGGTCAGTCTACTGTTCAATATATTTTGGTATGTGTTGAAAGCATCTGAGTAAAGTGTCTTTACTGAAGCTTTGTGTTAAGAATGTCGAACCCTAGTGTATAGAGAGAGATTAATAATGTTGAAAGTGATGCTCATGATCGTAGTCAAGTTACCCAACAAACAATACGTACTACTGATGAGCAGATACAAGATCTTACTGCTATTGTAGCAAACTTGGTTATCTCAGTAAATAAGGTCTTAAAGATTGGACCACATGAGAGAGTGGTTGAGTAAGGTCGAGAAATGAGAGATAGGTCAAGGAGGCAGATGAAAGAGCAAGCTCCGAAAACCTTTCCAGTGAACCAAGCACCATCGCGACGTATCGATAGAGTCGCAAAGAGAAGGTTAGAGTTGGACGAAGTGAAAAAGTACGAAGAAGAAGAAGACCAGTATGTTGGGATTGATGAGCATGAGTTTAGGGTGCCAAGAGATACCGAGCATCTTAAGGTATAGATTCCAAGCTTCAATAGGTTTAGTAATGCTGGTGACTACTTAAACTAGGAAGAGAAGATCGAAAATATATTCGACTTCTATGATTATAAAGATGCTGTTCGCATTAGAGTGACCACATTAGAATTTTCTAGATATGCGGTAATGTGGTAAAAGAAGCTACAGAATGCTCGCCTGAGGACCCAATGCAAGGTTCGAACATGGAACGAGATGAAGAGAGTTCTGAGAAGTAGGTTCGTTCCTGAACACTACGAGCAAGATACTTTCCGACGACTCCAAGACTTGAGGCAAGGTAACAAATCTATAGACGACTATGTCTAAAAGTTTCAGTTGCTCATAAGACGATGCGATGTCGACGAGCCTGAGATGTGAACTATAGTATGGTTCATCTCAGGACTATGGGCTGAGATTGGTAACACCGTGGAGCTATAGAGCCTTACAACTTTGGATGAAACCATCCGTGGGCAATGGCGGAACCAAGTTAGCCAAATGCCAAGTAGCCAAACATTGATACCAAACAGGAGTGGCCTGCTGAGCCAACTAATGAATGACAGAGTTTCAAATAGTTTCGAGGTGGAACGTTAAGGTTACATGCTGAGCTGACCAAACGAAGGCTGAAGTAAGAGCAGGACCAAAGAGCCTGAGATCCGAAGAGACTAAGGTCAAAGTTTAGGAAGGAAGACCTGAGAAATGGCTTTGGATACGTGGCTAGTTAATGTTCGAACTATTGAGTTATGACCATAAAGGGAGACAAGCCCCAATTTAAAGTAGAAAGTGCGAGTGAAGAAGAGAAAGAAGTGGTAGCCAATCAGATGCTGGAAGAATTTGAGGAAGATCCCGATGCCGAGATACCTCCTAAGGGCGGAGCCGAGTATTGCTTTATAGTTCAACAATCTCTTAGTACTTTTATGGTTAATGAGAATGAGCAAAGAGAGAACCTTTTTCATATGAATTGCCAAGTGAATGGCAAGCTATGCACCATGATTATTGATGGAGGGAGCTGTACCAATGTCATTGCACAAAGGGTAGTTAAGGCTATGAAATTGCCAACCCTTCTATACCTCAAGCCATGCAAGATTCACTAGCTGAATGAAAAAGGAGGACTACACGTTTCCGAGCAAGTCAGAGTGCCAATTACTATTGGTGATAGGTATAGGGATGAGGTGCTGTATGATGTCCTTCCCATGTGTACATCTCACATATTACTCGGCCGACCGTGGCTATTTGACTTAAGAGTGTTACACAATGGGTATAGAAACATCTACATATTTCAAAAGGATTGGAAGAAAATTATATTGACACCTATGGGTCCTATAGAAGTGCAAGAAGCCTAAGAAAAGATTGCTAGATCTCTGCAGCGAAAGTCCTTAGTGATTTCCTGAGCTCAATTTACACAAAAGGTCAAGGTCGAAGACTATGTGCTCTTTTTAGTCAGGAGATTCTTAGAGGTTAGAGAGGCCATGAACTTACCTAACAAAGTGTAGCAACTACTTCAGGAATTTGCCGACCTCTTCCCTAATGAGATGCCAAAAGGTTTACCTCCCTTAAGAGGAATTAAGCAATGCATTGACCTCCAACCAGGGGCTGCCTTACCAAACTGACCCACTTACAGGCTCAATCCAGAGCAGATAGCTAAACTGAAGAGGCAAGTGGATGAGTTGGTAGATCGCGAATATGTCTGTGAGAGCATAAGTCCTTGTGCAATACCCACTATACTCGTGTCGAAAAAGGATAGAACATGGCGAATGTGCATTGACAGCCGAGTTATCAATAAGATCACTATCAAATACCAATACCTGATCCCGCGGCTTAATGATATGCTTGACAAGTTACACAACACTTGCATCTTTTCTAAAATTGACCTGAAGAGCAACTATCACTAGATACGGATGAGACCTAAGGATGAATGGAAGACGGCCTTCAAGACAAGTGATGGTCTATTCGAATGGTTGGTGATGCCGTTCAAACTAACTAATACGTTAAGTACATTTATGTAGTTGATGAATCATGCACTAAGATCGTTGATCGGTAAATGCGTTGTAGTTTATTTTGATGATATTCTAGTCTATAGTGCTGACCTACTCAAACATGTTGAACATTTGAGATTAGTGTTCAACATAGTTCGCGTTGAGAAATTATTCGACAACCTGAAGAAATGCACATTCTGTCAAGGCGAGGTTGTATTCCTCTGATATCTCATTTCAGGGAGTGGAGTTCAACTTGATGAGGAAAAAGTTAGAGCTATTAATAAGTGGCCTATGCCAAATAGTGCTACCAAAGTTAGGAGCTTCCATAGCCTAACCTTGTTCTATCGGATATTTATTCAGAACTTCAGCTCCATAACTGCACTGTTGACTGAATTGACCAAGAAGAACGTTGAGTTTAGATGGACAGAAAAGGCTTAGAAGAGTTTTGAAGACATAAAAACTAAACTAACGTCTACTCCAATACTCACCCTACCAAAATTTGAAAAGGTTTTTGAGGTTGAATGTGATGCATTTGTTGTCGACATTGGTGTTGTCTTTATATAGGAGCACCGACCTATTGCCTACTTCAGCGAAAAACTCCAAGGTGCTGTCTTAAATTACTCAGCCTACGACAAGTAATTCTATGCCCTTATTCGTATACTCCAGAACTAGCAGCATTATCTATTGCTAAGAAAATTCATCATTTATTCAAATCATGAATCTTTTAAGCATCTTCATGGGCAACAGAAGCCTCCTTGGCATCACACTAAATGGGTCAAATTCTTGGAAACCTTTTGTTATGTCATTAGATATAAGAAGGGAAGCACCAACATAGTGATTGATGCATTGTTTCGCCGTCATACCCTCATCATAACGTTACAAGCTAAGGTGCTTAAATTTGACACTTTATAATGCACTACCGATTAGTGGTCCCATTACTCGCGCACGGTTTCGAGGCGTCCAATCCTTCTCCCAAAGAACTCTCTCTTAGCAACCTACTAATGATGAGAAACTGTACATCGAAGAAAGGTAGTTGAACTCCCTAAGCTCCTTACATTGTCATGTATTGATCTGTACACTTGATATTGATGATGCCGACCATTCCCTTACTGAGGACCCTATGCCAAGTACTCTAACCAACTGCTGCTGAGAAGTTTTCTCTCGGCATACCACCATCTCTCTCATCTCGGCCCCTTTAGTGCCACAACATTTTTACCCTTCCCACCTGCTATGCTTAGAGAATATTCGTACGTGACTAATGCTGCACTACTAGCTGTCCACTTCCTTTGACATTTAACTACTTTTTCATTTTTGGTTTGTTGTCCTTTTTACCCTTCTCGTATGTACTAGGAATCCCCTTTTTGTAAATACTTTCTTGTAATTTCTTTATTTGTAATGTTGCCCTAGGGACTTACTATAAATAGTCCTTTTCTCTTGTAAGCCAGAGATAACTTATATCTTAATACCAAATACTCTATTCTTGTGAGACAACCAAGTCCATACCCCTTACACTCTTATCTAATCTTGCTAAGTAACTTAGGATTAGTGGTGGGTAGACCTTGACATTAACTTGTGCATCATATTAAGTGAGGTGTTAAGTCATGTTGTATTCGTTGGTGAGTCACATCTTCCGAATAGCTTCATGTCAGCTACTCTTGTTCGATTGTGGACTGTTTCCCTCTAATTTTCTTTGATATCTCAAAGGACCCATTTTAGTTCAATTTTTCCCTGGTAAGTCCTAGTAATAATTAAGCTCCTAGGCACACCATATATTCCTGGTATCAAAGCTTGAGGTTGAAACCGAGAGCTGTATAGTGTTAGTCTACTATGTTTGCTGTTCAAGATATTTGTGTGTAGAAAGCATTTGCATGAAGTATCCATACTGAAGCTTGTATTAAGAATGTCAAACCTTAGTGTATAGGGAGAGATTCACAATGTTGAGAGTGATGCTTATGGTCGTGGTCGAGTTAGCCAACAAAGATCACGTACTACTGATGAGCAGATACAAGATCTTGTTGCTATTGTGGCCAACTTGGTTGTCTCAATAAACAGGGTCTTAGAGGCTAGACCGCGTGAAAGAATTACTAAACAGAGTCGAGAAATGAGAGGTAAGTCAACGAGGCAAATGAACGAGCGAGCTCCAAAAGCCTTTCTTGTGAACCAAGCACCATTACGACATGCCAATAGAGTCACGAGAAGAAGGTTAGAGTTGGATGAAGTGGAAGAGTACAAAGAGGAAGAAGACCAATATGATGGGATGGATGAGTGTGAGTTCAGGGCGCCAAGAGGTGTCAAGCATCTTCAAGTACAGATTCCGAGCTTTAACGGGTCTGGTAGTGCTGATGACTACCTCGATTGGGAAGAGAAGATAAAAAAGACATTCGAATTTTACGATTACGAAGATGCTGTCCACATTAAGGTGGCTATGTTAGAATTTTCTAGGTATGCGACAATATGGTAGAAGAAGCTACAGAATGTTCGTCTAAGAACCCGACGCGAAGTTCGAACATAGAACGAGATGAAGAGAGTTCTGACAAGTAAGTTCGTTCCTGAACACTATGCGCAAGACACTTTCCAACAGCTCCAAGACTTGAGGCAAGGTAATAGATCCATAGACGACTATGTTCAAGAGTTTCAGTTGCTCATGATACGATGTGATGTCGATGAGCCTAAGACCCGAACTATAGCATGGTTCATCTTAGGACTCCGAGCTAAGATTGGTCATGTCATGGAATTGCAGAGCCTCACAACTTTGGATGAAACCATCCGTATAGCCTAAAGAGTTAAAAGGCAATGGCGAAACCAAGCTAACTAAATGCTGAGTAATAAAACAATGATGCCGAGCACGAATGGCCTGCTAAGTAGAGCAGGGAGTGACAGGGTATCAAACAGATCTAAGGTTGAATGCTGAGGTCACATGTCGAGCTGACCAGACAAAGGCAGAGGTAAGAGCAAGACCGAGGAACCTGAGATCCGAAGAGACCAGGGTTAGAGCTCAAGACGGAAAACCCGAGAAATCAAATGTTTTAAGTGTCTTAGCTATAGACACGTGGCTGGTCAATGTCCGAACCGCTAAGTCATGACCATCAAAGGAGATAAGCCCCAATTTGAAGTAGAAAGTGCAAGTGAAAGAGAGGAAGAAGTGGCAACCAATCAGATGCTAGAAGAATTTGAGGAAGATTCGAGAGCCGAGATACCCCCTGAGGGCGGTGTCGAATATTGCTTTGTTGTTTGGCGATCTCTCAGTACTTTTGTAGCTAATAAGAACGAGCAAAGAGAGAACCTTTTTCATACAAATTACCAGGTGAATGGCAAGCTATGCGCTGTGATCATTGATGGAGGAAGTTATACCAACGTCATCGCGTAAGGGGTAGTTAAGGCCATGAAATAGCCAACTCTTCTACACCTCAAGCGGTACAAGATTTACTGGTTGAGCGAAAGAGGAGGATTACACATTTCCCAGCAAGTCAGGGTGCCAATTACTATTAGTGATAGATATAGGGACGAGGTGCTATGTGACGTCCTGCCCATGTATGCATCCCACATATTACTTAGCCGACTGTAGCTATTTAACTTAAGGGTGTTACACGATGGGTATAAAAACACCTACATGTTTCAAAAAGATAGGAAGAAAGTTATATTGATACCGATAAGTCCTAAGGAAGTGTAAGAAGCCTAGGAAAAGGTTACAAGATCTCTATAAGGGAAGTCCTTAGTGATTTCTCGAGCTCAGTTTGCACAAGAGGTCAAACCCAAGGACTATGTACTCCTCTTAGTTAGGAGACTCCTAGAGGTTAGAGAGGCTGAGAACTTACCTGCCGAAGTGCTACAACTACTTCAGGAATTTGCTGACCTATTTCCATCCGAGATGCCAAAAGGATTACCTCCCTTAAGAGGAATTAAGCATTGCATCGATCTTCAACCTAGAGTAACCCTACCAAATCAACCCGCCTATAGACTCAATCCTGAATAGGTAGCCGAGCTAAAAAAGCAAGTTGATGATTTAGTGGATTGCAAATATGTCTGTGAAAGCATGAGCCCATGTGTCGACCCAACCGTGCTAGTACCAAAGAAAGATGGATCATGGAGGATGTACATTGACAGCCGTACCACCAACAAGGTTACTATTAAATACCGATATCCGATCCTGTAGTTGGATGACATGCTCAATTAGTTACATGGTGCATGTATCTTTTCGAAAATATATCTAAAGAGTAGCTATCATCAAATGCGAATGAGACCGGGTGATGAATGGAAAATAGCCTTTAAGACTCAAGATGGTCTATTTGAGTGGATGGTTATGCCATTTGGTTTAACTAACGCCCCAAGTACATTCATGCGACTCATGAATCATATACTTCGAGCATTGATAGGCAAATGTGTTGTGGTTTATTTTGACAACATTCTAGTCTACAGTATCGACCTTTTTGTTCATATCGAACATTTGAGATTAGTGTTTAATATACTCCATGCCGAGAAATTGTTCGGTAACCTAAAGAAATGTGCGTTCTGTCAGAGTGAGGTTATATTCCTCGAATATGTTGTTTCAGGTAGTAGAGTTCGTGTTGATGAGGAAAAGGTCAAGGCTATTAATGATTGGCCTACGCAGACAAGTGCAGCCGAAGTCAGGAGCTTCTATGGCCTAGCCTCTTTCTATCAAAGATTTATCCGGAACTTTAGCTCCATAACTGCGCCATTGACTGAATTAACCAAGAAGAACATTGAGTTTAAATGGATAGAAAAAGCTTAGAGGAGTTTTGAAGATGTGGAGTGTAAGCTAACGTCTACTCTAGTACTTGCCCTACCAGATTTCGAGAAGGTTTTTAAGGTTAAATGTGATGTGTTTGGTGTCAGCATTGGTACTGTACTTATGCAGGAGTACCGAGCTATTGCCTACTTCAGCAAAAAACTTCGAAGTGCTGCCTTGAATTACTCAGCCTATAACAAGGAGTTCTATGCTCTTGTCTGTACACTCCAGAATTGGCAACATTACCTATTACCGAGAGGATTCATCATCTATTTTGATCATGAATCTCTCAAGTATCTTCATGGACAGTAGAAGCTTTCTCGGCGTCACGCTAAGTGGATCAAGTTTCTGGAGACCTTTTGCTATGTCATCAAGTATAAGAAGGGAAGCACTAATACAGTCGTTGATGTACTTTCTCATTGTCATATCCTCATCACGATGTTGCAAGTTAAAGTGCTTGTATTTGGCACTCTACGTGATCGATATGAGCATGACCCACATTTTGGGCCTTTAGTAACCAAGTGCAGTGATAGAGGAGTTGTAGATGGATTCTACTTGAGTCAGTGGTTCTTGATGAAGGGCAAGTAGATGTGCATGCCGAGTGGTTTTGCAAGGGAGCTATTAGTTTGAGAAGCTCATACCTGGGGTTTGGCTAGCCATTTTCGGGAAAAGAGAACGATTTAAATATTGAAGGAGCATTTTTACTAGCCTAGGATGATGAGGGATGTGCATCGAATACTTAAGAGGTACAAGGTGTGCAAGTATGCTAAGGAGAGGAGAGAGCCCTATAGAGAATACACACCCCTACCAATTCCCGAGCGGCCATGGATCGATATAAGCATGGATTTCATGCTCGGCCTTCCCCACACACCAAAAAGATACAATTCAATCATGGTGGTGGTTGATTGGTTCAGTAAGATGGGCCACTTCATTCCCTACCACAAGACTAATAATGCTTTATTCATCGCTAACCTCTTTTTACAGGAAATTGTGCGACTATATGGAATGCCGAGAAGTATTGCGTCTAATCGTGATTCGAAATTCATGAGCTTCTTTTGGAAAACCTATGGAGAAAACTCGGCACTAAGCTCCTGTTTAGTACCTCTTGCCACCTTCAAACAAATGGCCAAACTGAAGTAGTTAACAAAACCGTTGGTAGTCTCCTACGCGCTACTGTTGGAAAGAACTCTCGTGACTAAGATTTATGCCTACTTATCATTAAATTTGCCTACAATCGCTCAAATCACAACTCCATTAGAACATTACCATTTGAGGTTGTTTATAGACTTAACCCGAACCTACCATTAGACTTAGTTAACAATCCATCTACACAAGGGGAGAGTCAATTCGGCCTGCAGCATGCCAAAGAGTTTCATAAGTTACACCAAAGAATCGTCAAGTAATTGACCAAAACTGTAGCTCGACAAAAGGAAATGGAAAGCCGTAGAAGGAAATGAATCATTTATGCTCCTGAGGACCTTGTCTGGATCCATCTTAGCAAAGAATACTTTCCCACCAAGAGAACGAACAAACTATCACCCAGAGCAGATGGACCCTATAAGATCCTGAGGTGCCTTAACAATAATGCCTACAAGATTGAGCTACCTAAAGGTTTCAGCGTATCCACCACATTCAACATTACTGACTTAACTCCATATGTGCCCAATGATGACAAAGCCTAAGATTTGAGGGCAAATCTTCAACAACCTTAGGAAACTAACGCATTACCAGTCAACGGTCCCATTACTTGCGCGTGGCTTTGAGACCTCCAATCCCTCTCCTGAAGAATTCTCTCTCGGTAACCTACTAATGACGAGAAATTGTACAACGAAGAAAGGTAGTTGAACTCCTTAAGCTCCTGACATTATCATACATTGATCTATACACTTGGTAGTAATGATGCCGACCATTCCCTTACCGAGGACTCTATGTTGAGTACTCCGACCAATTGCTGTCAAGAATCACTTGCTAAGTGACGAGAGACTCACTTAAACGGCCGAATAGTTTTCTCCCAGCATACCACCATCTCTCTCGTCATATTTGACCCTTATCGCCTGTTGTGCTAAGAGAATATTCAAACGGGACCAATGCTGCACTGCCAGCTATCTACTTCGTCTAACATTTAACTACTTTTCCATTTTTGGTTTATTGTCCTTTTTACCCTTCTCGTATGTACTGGGAATCCCCATTTTGCAAATACTTTTTTGTAATTTCTTTATTTGTAATGCTACCTAGAGACTTACTATAAATAGTCCTTTTCTCTTATAAGCCAAAGACAACTTATATCTTAATACTGAATACTCTATTCTTGTGAGATAATCTTCTCCAAGTCTATACCCCTAACACTCTTATCTAATTTTGTTGAATAGCTCAGGATTAGTGGCGAGTGGACCTTAACATTAACTTGTGCGTCATATCAAGTGAGGTGTCAAGTCATGTTGTGTTCGCTGGTGAGTCACATCTTCTGAGCAGCTTTACGTTAGCTACTCTTGTTCGATTGTAGACCATTTCTCTCTAATTTTCTTCGATATCTCGAAAGACCCGTTTCAATTCAATTCTACCTCGATAAGTACTAATGATAATTGAGCTCCTAGGCACACTACTTTACTTGATCAATGTGAGCATGACCCACATTTTAGACCCTTAGTAACCAGGTGCAGTACTAAAGGAGTTGTAGAGGGTTCTACTTAAGTGAGGGGTTCTTGATAAAGGCCAAGCAGATTTATGTGTCGAGTAGTTCTACAAGGGAGCTACTGGTTTGAGAAGCTCATGCCAAGGGTCTAGTCGACTATTTTGGAGAAAAGAAGACGATTAAGATATTGAAGGAATACTTTTATTGGCCTGGAATGATGAAGGATGTGCACTGGAAACTCGAGACGTGCAAAGTGTGTAAGTATGTAAAAAGGAGGAGGGAGCCCTATAGAGAATATATACCCCTACCAATTCCCAAGCGGTCATAGACCTATCTAAGCATGGATTTCATGTTTAGCATTCCCCACACACCGAGAAGACACGATTCGATCGTGGTGGTAATCAATCGGTTCAGTAAGATGCGCCACTTCATCCCTTGCTACAGAATTAATGATGTTTTATTCGTCACTAATATCTTTTCGTAGGAAATTGTGCAACTACATGGAGTGCGGAGAAGTATTATGTCCAACCGTAATTCAAAATTCATGAGCTTTTTTTAAAAGTCCCTATGGAGGAAACTTGGCACTAAGATCCTATTCAATACCTTTTGCCACCCCTAGATAGATGGCCAAACTGAAGTAGTTAATAAAACCGTCGATAAACTCCTACGGGCTATTGTTGGAAAAAACTCTCATGATTGGGATTTATGCTTGCCCATCATTGAATTTACCTACAATCGCTCGACTGATATCTCAACCGGAACATCACTATTTGAGGTTGTTTTTGGACTTAACCCGAACCTACCCTTAGATTTAATTAATAGCCTGACTATACAAGGGGAAAGTTAATCTGGCCTACAGCATGCTAAGGAGTTCCAAAAGTTACATAAGAAGATTGTCGAGCAATTGACCAAAACGATAGCTCGACAGAAGGAAGTGGGAAACCATGGAAGGAGGCAAGACGTTTATTCTCCTAGGGACCTTATTTGGGTTCATCTTAGCACGAAACACTTCCCTAGCAGAAGGACCAACAAACTATCTCCTATAACAGATGGACCCTACAGGATCCTGAGGTTCATTAATGATAATGCCTATAAGATTAAGCTACCCGAAGGTTTTGGCATGTCTACCTCCTTTAACATTGCCAATTTGACTCCTTATGTGCCTGATAATGACGAAGACTAAGATTTGAGGGCAAATCTTCAACAACCCCGGTAAACTAATAAACTACTGACCAGCAATCCCATTACTCGCACACAGCTCTAAGGACTGTAATCCCTCACCCAAAGAATTCTCTCTCGATAACCTGCTGATGACGAGAAAGTTTACACCAAAGGAATGTAGCTAAACTCCTTAAGCTCCCCGCATTGTCATACTATGATCTACACTCTCGAAAATGATGATGCTAACTATTCCCTAGCTGAAAACCCTATATCGAGTAATCAGACTAGTTGCTATTGAGAGATTCTTGTTGAGTGACAAGAGAATTGCTTATTAACCGAATAGTTTTCTTTCGGCATACTATCATCTCTCTCATCTCGGCCCCCTTTATTGCTGTAACATCTTGATCCCTCTCGCCTGTTGTGCTTAGAGAATATTCGTACGGAACCAATGTTGTACTGCCACCTATCCACCTCATCTGACATTATACCACTTTTCCATTTTTGTCTTTTGTCCTTTTTATCCTTTTTCGTATGTATTGGGAATCCCCTTTTTATATATATTTTCTTGTAATTTCTTTATTTGTAATGTTACTCTAAGGACCTACTATAAATAGTCCTTTTCTCTTGTAAACCGAAGTCAACCTACATTTTAATACTAAATATTTTGTTCTTGTGAGACAACTCTCTCTAAATCTACCTTTCATACACTCTTATTTAATCTTGCTGAGTAGCTCAGGATTAGTGGCGAGTGGACCTTGACATCAACTTGTGTGTCATATCATGTGACGTGTCAATTCGTATTGTGTTCGTTGGTGAGTCACGTCTTCTAAGCAACTTCACATCAGCTACTCTTGTTTGTCTGTAGACCATTTCCCTCTCACTTTCTTCGATATTTCGAAGGACCCATTTTAGTCAAATTTATCACGGTAAGCCCTAGTGATAACTAAACTCCTAAGCACACCACATGCAAAGTACCTTTATCATGAAGCCAATGCAACTTATAAGGTCGGAGATGCTTTAAGGTCGGCAGACCTAACTTTTGCATAAAAGACTGTACAACTACATTAGTACAACTTCCTCCGTCCACTATAATGGTGCACAATTGTCCCTTGATGGTACATTTAGTGTGGAATAGATTTTCCCTCTGGTCTTCTTCGGAGCTCAATAAAGAGCTCAATACTAGTCTCAAAACTAAGGTCATCACTTCTCCCTTATCGGGATAAACACAGGTCTCTTCCTCCTCCTCGGCTTTTACCTCTCGAACATCCTTCTCTTCTTGAGGCTCACTCTCATCAGTGTTATCCACTACATCTCTTCAAAGCACCATAGCACGTTGGTTCAGACACTTAGCAGCCATGTAACCAAAGCCCAAGCATTTGAAGCACTTCACTTTACTAGTCTTCCATCCGAAGGTCTGTCCTTTCTCAAAGGTTCTTAGGGTCAGCCTAACCTCGGGTCGACCTGGCTAATCTGCTCAACCATGCTGACTAGCTCAGCTATCATCAGATCAATCATTCCTATCCTCAGCCCTGCATGGCTTTTTCGGCTCTACTTAAACAAGTAGATGTGGTACAGGGGCTCAGGAGAATGTTGGCCTAGGTCGACTTAGAACATTTCTCCTTTGCTTTTCAACCCTCTGAATTATCTCGATCGCCTCTTCTAAGGTATAAAACCTTTGCACTTTCATAATGTTGTAAATCTCAAATCTGAGTCCAGAATTAAACCTCGATACGGTATGGGCTTTTAGTTCTTTCATGTCGGCTTGGATCATAAGTATCTGGAACTCTCTTATATAGTTATCAACAAACCAGCTTCCTTGGTGAAGCTCCTACAACTTTACAAACATATCTTGTAGGTACGTCTCAGGCATAAATTTACCTCTTAATAACCTTTTCATCTCATTCCAGGTTCTAACACCTTGTCTTTCATCCCTTGCTCTGGTTGTGTTTAAATTTTTGCACCACATTGTAGCATACCCAATAAACTCCAATGTAGCAAGTCGGACTTTGACAGTATCTGTATACCTGTAACGGTCAAACACCTTCTCGACCTTCTCTTCCTACTCTAAGTATTCATTAGCATCTTTGCTTCCACTAAAGGGTAAAATTTGAACCTTGACATTATCTAGTCCTCAAGGAGCTCAACGTCTTTATCCCTATACTTGGTAATAATAAGCTTTTTCTTCTTCTTCCCTCTTCCCCAAACTCTTCAACTTCCAGTGCCTCATCATCTTTCTCAATCTCCTTTAACTCCAGTCTTCGTCTAGCAACTCCTCCAGCTCGAAGGGGTCGAAGTAGGTGATGGGCTTGACCAACTTGGCCATAATCCATCTCTTGAATATTTTTAGGTAGATTTAGTGATGGCATACCTTAAGGTTATTGCTTGTAAACTTGCATCACTGTGACTAAACTCTCAACAATGTTTGTGAGTTTGTCGAGTTTGTCATCAACGAACCCTAGGGTATTGCTACCATTATGATTATGACCAGGTTGAGCACTACTATTATGGTCACTAATAACACCTTAAACACTCGAATCTAATGTAGTACAATACCTTTTGAATATATTAACAACTTTAACACCCATTAGTCGCTTAAACAGAATAGAAATAACTTGCTCTGCTTTTTTAGTGAAAAACAGAGTAAGAATAAAGTAATAGTGAAACCACACTTACTAACACACAAACACATTGTAGTAGCTACGAAAAGAATATATCAGCCAGTAACAACAAAGCGAACCAAAAACTTCACCACAACTTCACACACTCTCTCTCGAAACCGTGCTTTGATACTAGTGAAGCTGATGTGTCTTTGAGGTCGTACACATGGAGAGACACCACAATGAGTAAGAATAAGAAAATAAAATGGGAGTTTAGCAAATTCGTGAACTATCTAGCTAGATATGATGCACCAATCCAAACTAAAAGATTACTCGCCACTATTCCTTACTAAAGGGAATAGATAAGAGTTAGAGAGTAATGACAACACTAAGGTTGATTAAAGGATGCTTGAATAATATGATATTAATTAGTTTTATTGCCACATACAAGAAAATGGGGGTTTATATACTCATCCATCAAGGTTACCTTATTTATATTCATCTCACTATTATTCTAACCGTTAAGTAAGGCTAGGTAGCGAGTAACCTTACTAGACCAATTCGTGCGTCATATCGAGTTGTGTCATAAGTCCTCAAAAGTTCCATCGGTGTGTCATTTCCATCGAAACTATTCATAGGTTTTGCTTACTTTTCATTCACTTTGTTCTTTTGCGCATTTCCCCATCACCTTTTAAGACTTTCGGCAAGCTTAGATCTATTTAGTAATCAACCTTATTTGTTTTTTGTCCCTATTCTTTTTTTGTCCCTGTTCACACCATTTAGGGCCTCCACAAGCATCACCTCGGCCTCGGCCTTATCTTTGCCCTCCCTTCCTCTCTTGTCCTCTAAGATTGTCTCTTGTTGAGTGGCCCAACAATATAGTCTACTCTTTTAAGTTCACCTTTTCATTTTCTTATGATTTAAGCAAAGTCTTGTTATAATACTACTCACGGTACAACTACTCCCTCTGACAACAATGCCCTCCACCTAATGGTTACTCCTTCCGTCGAGCTTCATCCACATGAGCCTAATTGTCAACAAGAACTACCTTTTTCATTAAGCATAACGGGTAGTATTTAGGTAGCTCATCTAGGTTGGAACTTCTTCATTCTAATACCATGTGTCATGAGACGAAAGGTTTACCCCCTCTATAAATGCTCGTACGGCGCTCAAACCTCTTTTCCTTCGTATATCCTCTTAAATTATAGAAGGCAAGCCAACTTTTTCCTTCCTGTCTTTGCAAGATTATTCCAAACCCTTCTTACTTTAAGAGTACCAACCAGTATTGTCACCGTCCTCCATAAGATAGGATACGTCTAACTTTTGAATTGGTTTTCAGCTTGCCATTGCCATCATTAGTAGAACAGCATCATCTCCTAACCAGTTTGCTCACGGAATGCTAACTCCACCTTGAAAGACTACTCAACCTCATAAACAAGCTGCCTATTGACCCTACTCACTTCATGTTAAACCCTAAATTGAACACCCCCCACTTCCCTTCGAAACACGGATTGTGATAGACAAACCCAAGGCATGGACACAATAAATTGAGTATGAATCCATGCTAGGTCAGCCTGAAACTACTAGATGCCTACACCAGATGCTTGGGTGCATTTTTTTATAAGTTGTAGAAGAGGTTTCGATCATTTAACACGTCATGTTAATTTATTACTAGTGTGTGAGTACAAATAAAATTATTGCAATTAATCAAGGTCATTATAGACTAACAGTATAAACATTGATCCCCTAATGAAATAAATCATATTCCAATTATCATTTCTTTTTAATTATAATATAATAATTGGCTTAAAAAAAATTGTAGTATTTATAATATAAATGATCGTGCTTTAAAAACTACTAACTATCATTACAAACAAGATAGCGAAATATTAATGATACTTACTTACCAATTGTCCACGTTCATTATTGACATACTTGTAAAATGTACCAATGGATCGTATTTCCCCGCTATGAGCATGCAGCTATCTTCAGTCAATTAATGGCACTGGTCGAAACAGATTCCCTTAAATTGAGTAAAGAAAGCAAAAAGAGAACAAAACAATTGCTTGATAAGCATGTTGTTTTTTCCGCAAATGGGTATTTCAAGCCACTTTAAAAACATTAAGAGGAAAAACTTTCATCTTTTAATTTAAAACCGATATATAAAAAAAATTGAAAATATGTTATTTAATTTTTTAATAAATTCACTACATTTTCTACTTAACTTACTGTGTCTCTTTCCATAATTAATTAACTTTCTGTGACTCCACTCTCTTTCTCTAGCAGCAGTGAGGGCTTTCTGTTGCTTATTCAATGGTGCAGTTATTTCTTATTAGTGTTCTTCACTTTCAACAGCTTCTTTTATTATTGAAAGCTGGGTTTGCTTTCCTATGAGATTAATACTTCATTTGTCTAACATTAGCTTATACACTTTCACTTTCTTTAACGCCACCTTCTTAGTATCCCATCACATCCCACTCCCACTCCCACTCCCCCTCACCCAAATTTGAATTAAAGTGATGGAAAATCATGACCCACCAAAATGACATAAAAACATATGTAATAATGATGAAATGTATATATATGGCTGTGAGGATAAACAAAACTGGGCAGTGTTTACTGTTTATGCAACAGATCAAGCTATTTCTAGTTTCATTCTGCAATTTTTCTATTGTGACCCACTTCAACTGGTAGGATAGGATGGATAAAGTTTCCGAGCCCTACGAACAAATCTTAGACATGATAGCATATAATTGGTGAAAACATAGCTTATAAAATGCAAACTTTATTCAAGCAAGACTAACTAGGACCTTGAGAAGACTTACCTTGATGGTCATCCTTTTTTTCCCCAATTTTGTGATCATTCACCTAACTTGGAGAAGAAAACCACCCATTTCCTGGAATATGGAGGAAGATGTGAAAACCATTCTTGGCTTTAAAGCTATGAGTGGCTATACCCTCTATCACACTCTTCTTGCTTTGCACAATTTCCTGAACCCCTCACCAACAGCAATATTACTGCCATCTGTTTGTATAAATACTATGATCAAGAAATGTGGATGATGTCCTATTTAAGTGAGACAACACCATGGACAATAACAAGACTGCATCTAGATATGGAACAATGATTTTGGCTGTCATTCTAATTCTTCTCATGGAGACTATTGTTGCTCGCGGTGATCAAGAAGCTGGAAAATTAGAGATGGTAGTTGATGAAGCTGATGGGTAACTATGATAATTCTTCTTCTTTTATCATTCTTTCTAATGATAAAAGTTAATATCAACATACATGAGGAAGGACTCTGTGTGAAATCCATACTAATTGTTCTAATTTTGCTGTCACGACTATGTCCCCACTAATCTTAACAAGACGCCATGGTGATAATGACAATAAGCAAACATGTTAATATGTTCGATCAATGTGAAACGGCTAGTTTGGAATAACAAATATTCATCTTCGTGCTTGGATACATACTCATGAATATGGAACTTATTGCAAAGCCGTTACTCATTTTTTCCTTGTTATTTAGGTACGTGGATGATGATGCATGGCAAATGGTAGAGAGAAAGGGTACCCAATTCATGGTTAATGGTCAAATTTTTTATGTGAATGGATTTAATACTTATTGGTTGATGGTGTTTGCTGCTGACCAATCTACAAGATCAAAGGTAAGTGAGGTATTCCAGCAAGCATCATCAGTTGGCCTAACCGTATGCAGGACTTGGGCCTTTAATGATGGTCAATGGCGAGCTCTTCAGAAGTCCCCATCTGTGTATGATGAGGAAATATTTAAGGTAATGGAATTTGATCCTTTGCAAATTCGTGGCATGTTGCAAGATTGAAGTATATAACTGCATCATCATTTTAATTCTATAAAAATGGAACTGCAGCTTTAGTTTCACAACACTTGACCTCTTTCAGATATCTTAATGACCAGATGGAAGAAATTTAATCAACCAGTATGTCAAGCTGGATATAAGCAATTTTATGATTATTTTGGTTTCCTTATACGATCTTTCGATATTCTTCAAACTGAAAGAAGTATCAAGCTTTATATTGACTTCTTGACTGAAGGGCTGAGACTTACTAAAATAGCTTCTCAAGTTTCAATGGTATTCTAATACTGTTGAGATTGTCTCCACTCTTAATATGTCTGTAAGTAATTGTGAATAAGGGAGATTGAAGTCCATCGACAGGTAGTTTCATAAGGTAGTTCGTACCATTAGAAATTGGGTGAGTTGATTTATTCTTCATTAAGTATGCAATGGTATTACTTTACATGTAACTTAAGTACTAGATTCTTCTTTTATTGTTAGAAACAATGGCTACTTTTCTTCCTCATGATTTTGAGTTCTTGGTTTGACGGCACCTTTTCTAGAAAAATCTTACCCTGGAGGAGTTGAGAATGGTGCAAGATGGAATGATTCTTTCTTAGCAAAACCTTTTCTTGAATTGAACTATTAAAAGCTTGACAAAGATAGCATAGTAGATACAATCAGCAAGATTCTTTCTAATTAATTGGTCAAGAACAAGTGGAATTAATTATTTGTTGTTTGTTTAGATCGTGTCATGGTTAGTTGTTTGGCTGCTTCATCCGTGTGAGTATTAAGCTTCCTTTTGTATGTACTTTCCATGTAATGGCTATTAATAAATAAACATTTCTGGTCTGCTTTTGTGCGTGAAACTTCCATGCCTCATGAAATAGATTTGTTCTCTTTCCTCAAAAGATTTTAGTGCATGACAAGTAAAGAGGTGTTTCTGTTCGTTAGGCAGCATAAGAAGCTGGATGCATAAACTTGTACTCAGTTATTAGTTGGATTTCAGGCCTTAGATTTCGTAGTGAATGAGGCAAAGAAGTACAAGATCAGGCTCATATTGTCATTGGTCAACAACTGGGATGCGTATGGGGGCAAGCCACAGTATGTCAAATGGGGAAAGGCTGCTGGCTTGAATTTGACATCAGACGATGATTTCTTCTCTCATCCTACCTTAAAGAGCTACTACAAGGCCCACGTTAAGGCAAGTTAGTTGATCACACACGTTATTTGTCCGAATAAGATCTGCATTTTATCGCTGCTCTTGTCTGTATATAATCTGATGTATTTGCGTCAAAACAGACAGTACTTAACAGAGTCAATACATTGACAAACATAACATACAAGGAGGACCCAACAATTTTTGCGTGGGAACTAATGAATGAACCAAGATGCACATCCGATCCAACTGGTGACATACTTCAGGTTCGTTCTTATGACAATGATATGGAGAACAAAAACCTTCCTTCGTGTGTTTCAAACTAGCACATACATATCGTTAACCATGGAGCAAAGTTTCAACCGTAGGCATGGATTCAAGAGATGGCTGTGTATGTGAAAAGCATTGACCCAAAACACTTGGTGGAGATTGGTCTAGAAGGATTTTACGGGCCTTCAACTCCCAACAGAGTACAGTTCAATCCAAACACTTATGCTCAGCAAGTTGGGACTGACTTTATCAGGAACCATCAGGTTCTTGGCGTAGATTTTGCCTCTGTTCATATCTATGCAGACTCTTGGTAAGTGCTTAACCGTATCACGAGTTTATTTGGAACGGAAAGATGTGCTATAATTCCAAAATATCTTAGACATCCAACACATCCTTCCAAATTGAGCTCCGGACCAATTAATCGAAAAACTTAAGCTTGTAAATTACCATGAGATTATGTTTCTATAGCTTAACGCTCTATTTTAGATCCACAACCAGCTGATTAAAAATGACTTAAGGATTTTTTGTTGTAGTTTCAATACTATACGTTAAAGAGTATAATGTTTTTAATTTTAAGTGGACGAGAACTCACATTAGAAACTACAAACTGCTTAATGTAGGATATCACAAACCATATCCGATGTACACCTCCAGTTCACCAAATCATGGATGGAAGCTCACATAGAGGATGCTGAAAGATATTTAGGAATGCCAGTTTTATTTTCTGAATTTGGTGTATCTGCCAATGACCCTGGCTACAATTCTTCATTCCGCGACACACTATTTAGCACGGTTTACAGGACCCTCCTGAACTCGACAAAGAAAGGAGGCAGTGCAGGTGGAAGCCTTTTGTGGCAGCTGTTTCCTGAAGGAACAGACTACATGGATGACGGGTATGCAGTTGTTCTCTCAAAGTCCCCCTCCACAGCAAATATAATAGCGCTTCATTCCACAAGAGTTGCCATCTTTAACTCCGCGTGCTCTTGGAAATGCCACTGGGGTTGTAGGAAGCGGGATATGATTGAAGAAATCCTCCATCTCAATGAACTGTAAATGTCATTGACTTATAGAGAAAGAGATTTAAAGGACAAGCAGTTACAAAATGAAGATTGAACTCAAATTGTTGTATATGCAATAATCTCTTCTTTTTTTCATACAAAAATGAATTATATCACTTTCCTTAGCAATGGAATCTAACTGCTTTGCTCTACAAATTCAAAACCAGCAATCATCAAGTGCATGCCTTTCTGCGCCCGTAAAAAGAATTTTCTCATGCTGTCTATGTAAGATTATATCGATATCGCATTCTCTTTTTGAAGGTTGGAATCTCAAAAACATTGTTGATTATATTGTCTTACGATTATGTTGTACTTAGTACCAGCCGAGCAGGATATTGTCACCAGTTATGCTCTTATCAAGGGAGAAATGAATTTGAGGTCGTTGCTTCTGGAAATTAACGTGGTAAGGTTTAAATAGAGATTTTTGTTTTAACCATTTGAAAACTCGACCTCTATTTTGGACCCGACTCCAAACATTGATATTTTGTGTGTAATTCTTCCTCAAAGGAGTTTGAAGCAAAAGTGAAGAGAGGAACATTGTGTTTCAAGTTGGAGTCAAGCTGTTCTTCGTGTTTATTGACATCATACTCATATGCAAAAACTGTATGGGGTTTAAATGTTTACACTTGTCCTTTGGTTCCTGAAACCTAAAACAATGTTGCAGATAAGACAGGGTAGTGGTAGTTTTACTCCACAGCAATGCAATGGCATGGCTTAAGAAAATATAGGGAACTGATCTCAGAACCTTGAGTATAATATGGTCAATTATACACCATCCATTCAACTATAGCATCAAGCTTATTGAAATTTGCGATTTTATTTTCACTATTAGTTCCATAACTAGTATTTGGTTGTTCAAACTGAACAGAATAAAATAATAAATACAGAATGGTACAATATTATTGTATCCTACGTGATTTGTATAACATTAGATATAAATTTTTATAATATTTTTTATTTTATATACATAAATACTAAACTCAATATTGTATTTTGACATTTATATCATCAATATCATCTGATATTTATTTAATTATATTTTTATATTATTTAAAAGTTACAAATTTTAAATATGGTCTATTATTTATATCCTTAATATTGTTTAATATTTACTTAATTATGTTTATATATTCAATACTTGAAATTTTTGTTCAGTAAAATCAATTTTTGTATCATTTTTTAAATGGGATAATTTTTGAATATTTGTTAAGTCTTTTAGACAATTTTTTATCCAATAACTAAATTCAAACTGCAAACTAAACATTAGATAAAAAATTTTGTCTAATCCAATCGTATATATTTTGTACAATCAAACAATACCATGGTTCTCATAAGTTCTAGCTTATATCTTTGAACACCATGAAGTTTGATTTCTAAATGTTGTGTCTCAGGATGATTGAAATGTTTGTGGCAAACAATAATGACAAAAAAAAACAAAAAGTTTGAAAATTAGTAAAGCAAGTGGGAAATTTTTAGTTTACAGGAATTTACATAGTTTGGTCAAAGCTAATGTGCTCGAGGTGAAGCAATAGTTACAAGAGGAGAGGCCGCAATCAAACCCAAATTTTAAGTACACCTAATTCCCAAACTTACAACTTTAGGCATTCACAGATTGCAATACAACCAGGATGTTTTTCTCAAATACTATTTTATTGAAGTACCTCATATTTCATTTTATATTGTTGTTAGGTTTGTTCTACAACAACTGAGCTTGGAGGAATGCTCAATTGCCAATTTATAGTTGCAAATCTTGGTCTGGAACACGAACGTTTGGCTAAAAATTAGTCTTGGTGGGCAAGACAAATCAAATAACAGTCATACACTTATAAACTAAATTCAACTTATAACAGTCATACACTTTTGAAAGAAAGTAAAACTCTATTTTCGAGTTCACTTAAACTAAATTGAATTTTTGGAGAAAAATAAATAAATAAATCGAACTAAAGTCATTCTGTATTTGCTTGAATATAACTATACAAGGGAGTTAATTCATGGTGCTCAGGGGGGGAATAGTAAATTTAATTTTCAGATGTAGCAAAAATATAAAAAAAACTGAGTTTTCTCAGGTAAATCTGAAAAGGGTTTCGAAGATATTCAAAGTCATCCTCCAAAGTCTACTTTCAATACGAGGCCATAAACCTAGTTTTAACAGATCGAAGACAAACAGGCTTTTTAGCATTTTGTGGAAAATCTAGAAAGTCTCATTTTCTTAGCTAATGACTGGGTGTATTGTATACTGGGTATAGCAAGTTCATATGCAGTTCAATGCTAACATCGTATTAACAAAATATGAATGACCGAGAATCGCAGTTTTTTTAGACAAAGTATATTTCTTAGTATTTTCTTATAGATTTTCGTATTTTACTTGTGAAATCTTAATGCAACGTCGTATCATGGATTAAGGAAAGGATATATTGATATTCTTCAACATATTCATTATTTGTTATAGGTGTCATTTAAAGTATAACAAAATAAAGTAATAGTTATTTTTTTAATTTGCGGTTATATTTCTATCATACCATATTCCGCTAACCAAACATGTTAATAGTTAACACAAAATAAAAAATACTACTGGAATAGAGATGAATATAAAATATTACGAAATTTTAATATATCGATAAATGTCTTATAAATATGTAAGATATACAGAACTCTAGAATATCTATCTTTATCCTCCTATACACGGACTATGAACCAAATAGGGCTAGGATAAGAAACATTGGAGCACATATTCCTTAAAGCTTGGCCCACTGTAAGGAGGATTGGGTGATTGTAAATAGCTGGGGCCATTTATATGGTTGACTACTCTATCTGGTTCACATACTGGCTAATCAGGTCGATAGACAGCTCTTCTATTTATATAACTTTGTTGAAAATAAAATTATTAATGAATTAATTAGGCTCAAAATGTCTTTAATCATATCAATCATCAACAAAATCATATATCAATGATATTCTAATCATTTTATGCTTCTATAGTGCCATGACTTCGGTTTGAAAAAAAAATCAAATCTGGCATTTAGTAAAAACAAAAGTAATTGCATACTCTTTAATCCAATCCAACAAATATTAACAACTAAACATCATTGACTTTGTGAGGTTTGGAGGAGGAAGACCTATTGTTTTTTTTTAAGAAAAGGAGGAAAACAAAGATGGGATTATCTAACTTCTAGACTCTATACTTTTTTTTTTTTTTCCTTTTCTTTTTTAGGCCACTTACATTTATGTATATGAGTTTAATATATGTTAATTTGTTTTACCATTTCTAACGCGTCATTTAATAATATAAGGAAGCATGAGTCCACCTATGAAAACTTGACTTTAGCAGCAAGAGCATGTGTATTGACGAAAGTGGGAGTTAATTTGTATATGACATAGGAAAGTAGGTGTATAGCATCGTAGACATGGTGCAACTAACTAGGAAAAGAGAATAAATATACACACTGGATAGCTAAATCATACCGGTATAAGCACACCAAATTAAAAAAAAAAAAAAAAAACCCCGAGACTTGTTTTATTTTATTTTATTTTTTATCACAAGAAGTTATTTAAAGAAAAAATAAAGAAGAAGGGATTGCATAAAAAAAAAAAAAAAACCTCCAATAATATTGACACGTCACATAATAAATTATTAAGAATAATATGTGAATATCAATTAAATTTTAAAATATAAATATATAAATAATAATTTTCTAAAACTATATAACATCATTAGTGTTATAGGCCACTCAAAACGATCCATTATATACTATTTATAAAAACGCGTGACGTGTCAGTGATTTAACTTTTTTTTCCGATTACGTGAGGGTTGGAGAGGTCTCCTACTTGAAGTTGAAGCCAGCTCATGAACCGAGAGCGCAAAGTCTTGTTGAAAGAGACGCGTAAACAAACATACTTTTGACGCGCTTATTATATATATATATGTATATATAAATTATATTGTACTTGTAATATGATTAAGTTTTTATTCAACCAACATTTTAATATTATCCGACGGCACCTTCCTTTTCTTCGATCTTTTTGTTTTGGGGTAACAACGTAAATGTGTTTTGTTACTTTAAAGATTATTTCCGTGGTCGAGACATGGATTGCTTAATTAATCTATTGCCCAAACAATACCATGTGATAACATAAATGATAATTATAATAATAATATGATTATAAAAACAAAATAGAAAGTTGATATAATACATAATTTAAAAAACATCATCATGGTATAAATAAGTTATTTTGCTATCATTATTCAATTACAAGTAAATTCTATGTCAACACCAATTCAATATAAAATAAGTATAAATCTAATCCACTAACACAAATTATAACCCTAATAGGGGTAAACCCTCAAGGTGAGTGTAACAAAAATGATATCATCTCTTAAAAATCTTTTATACAAATATGGATTCAATTACTTTTGATTTATTTTATACATATTATTAGAAAAAAAAGAGAATATTTTATCTTTTTTCTATTGAGTGAAAAAAGAAAAGGATTGTTCACATTGGTAGTAAAAGAGATGGGAAAAAGGAAAAACAAAAAAAAGAAAAAAAGAAACCTCAATTAGAATGAGTCGTACAAAGTTATCTTATTATATACTTATAATTAACGTGGACAACAGTCTAAGCATTTTTACTTATGAAAGATTATCACATCCATCAACTTACTTGAATGTCTTAACTATAAATTAAAGCTTGCATAAGCTTGTACTTCAATTAATCAAGTGAGGATGTATCGATCAAGTTAACATCCGTTGGAAAAAAATTCAGTGGACACTTAGAATGATGGGACATTTAATTAAAATCGTGATTATTTATCTAAAATCGGGATGTCTGATTTTTATAAATCAAATAACGGTATCAGTAGCGTATCTCTTGGAAAATTTTCCCTGAATTCTTTTCGACTAATGGTTTCATTTTGTTAAATAGTCAACTTGCCAAAATATAGACGATTAAAAGAAGATAAAAAAAAAACCGCTAAAAAAGTAAGGAAAATAATCATTCATGCAGGATCGTCACAATCGTGATAATATAGTGATATAAATGATGGTTTTTTTATAAAATAGACAAGATTTAACTTCTCAATCCTCAGTTGTAATATGCATTGTTGAAAATATATATATATAGGAATGTTTTCGGTCACCTGCCATTTAACTTCATTTTTTTTTTCCTATTATTGTTTTTTATTTCAAGAGCAGGGACGGCATTGATCACGTAAATGCATTGATAAAAGACAAAATTCATCGGACAGGCGCTGTCAAAAAGAAAAACAAATATTCTAAACGTTAATCAAGAATAGTAGTACTGCTTATTTCAAAATAAGTAGCCGTATATTATTAAACTATAATACATTATAGCAATAATATTATACCATATTGATCTCAATATTTATTGGATAAATTTAATCTTAGCTCACTTAAATTTATTTAAATCCGTTTTATTTCAAAGAGAAAAAGGTAGTTTTCGCCTAAAAGTATTACCGTAAAAACATAATTTAACTTTTTAACCCCGGTTTTTCTTGTCTTAAGTTGGATTAAAATTGCAAGTTGCTCTTCTTAAAAAAGTTAAAAGTTGATGAAATAGTACAAAGCATAAAAAAAGTTAAAATTAAAATTTAAAAGAAAAAAGAATGAAAAACGGCCCGTAAAAATTGTTGATACGTTCTTTGTCTTGTTTCTCGAGAAGTCTCCAGTTTAGTTAGATGCTATACAAGCATTGTCTTGCCGCGTCTTTCTTACACTTCCTTCCACTCTCTTTCTTCCGAACCCTAGCTCAAGTCATCCACTTTTCTTCATCCCCATCTCCTTAAACACCATAAAGGTAAAGTCTTTACATCTCTCTCCCCAATTTTACATTCACTTTTGAGCTTCGTGTACTTGTAGATCATGCTATTATTGTTGAATCCTAGGAGCTTTTGAGCTGATTGATATATTATATACTGAATTTTGGGTCTTTTTTACATAAATTTTTTATCATTTGTACCATGAGAAACATCGTAAAGAAAGGACCTTTGGATTTGTATGAATATGTTCTAGTATTTTTGTTTTTGTCATCATGGGTTACGGGGATTTTTGGTGATAATTATGTACCTGCTGAGAACATCTTGTTGAATTGTGGGGCCGATAAACGAGCCACCGATTCCGATGGGCGGGATTGGAATGGTGATATTGGTTCCAATTTTACATCCACTGCACCCTCCACCACAGCTACAGCTGCCACACAGGCTTCCTCGGTTGATACCGTCCCGTATATGACTGCTAGGGTGTTTCATGATGAATTTTCCTACAGTTTCCCCGTTGCCCCGGGTAGGAAGTTCGTGCGGTTGTATTTTTACCCCTCGGCTTATAACAATCTGAATGCATCCAATGCTGTGTTCTCGGTATCCTCCGGGGGTTACACTTTGCTTAAGAACTTCAGTGTTGTCCAGTGGACGGAGGCATTGAATTATGACTTTGTCCGGAAGGAGTATTCCGTAAACGTGGTGGAGGATACACTAAAGTTAACATTTACTCCATCCAAGGATTTCTCTAATGCGTTTGCTTTCATTAATGGGATTGAGATCGTGTCTATGCCGGATATTTACAGTGAGACTGATGGACAGACAGTGATTGTTGGTCAGAGCACTCAGTTCTATATTGACAACAACACTGCTTTAGAGAATGTCTATAGGTTAAATGTTGGAGGAAATTTCATCTCTCCCTCGGCTGATACTGGATTATACAGGTCCTGGTTTGATGACACTCCGTACATATATGGTGCTGCTATTGGTATACCGGAGACTGCTAGTCCGAATTTGACAATTGCATATCTATCGAGCATGCCTACTTATGTTGCCCCGCAGGATGTCTATTCTACTGCAAGATCTATGGGATGGAATGCTAGTGTAAATTTGAATTACAATCTGACATGGATCTTTACGGTTGACTCTGGATTTTTTTACCTGGTAAGGCTGCATTTCTGTGAGGTGCAAGACAATATAACGAAGATAAACCAGAGAATGTTCACTATCTTCCTTACTAACCAGACTGCTGAAGCTGAAGCTGATGTGGTCGGGTGGACAGGGGACCATGGAATTCCAATTTATAAGGATTATGTGGTATTAGTGCCAAGTGGAGCTCCAAGACAAGATATGTGGCTTGCACTTCATCCTTTTACAGAAACGAAATCTGAGTATTATAATGCGATTTTGAATGGAGTAGAGATTTTTAAGATAAATGATACGACAGGCAATCTTGCGGGACCTAATCCAATTCCTCTTCCAAAGCAGGAAGTAATTATCCCATCACCTGGTGGGGCATCATCTGGCTATGGTAACTCAAAGAATCAAGTTGGAATTATTGCAGGAAGTGTTGGCGGTGGACTTGTTATAGCTATAATCGCTGGTTTCTTAGTTGTTTGCGCTCTGCGTCGCCATAAGCGTGGGAAGGATTCGAGTGGCAGCGATGGACCAGATGGTTGGCTTCCTCTTTCCTTATATGGAAATTCTCAGTCCGTTGGTTCTGCAAAAACGGCTACTACTGGTAGTTATGGTTCATCTCTTCCATCAAACCTTTGCCGCCACTTCTCCATAGCTGAAATTAAGGCTGCTACTAATGATTTTGATGAGGCTTTACTCCTTGGTGTGGGAGGTTTCGGAAAAGTTTACAAGGGAGAAATGGATGGTGGAACAACTAAGGTTGCAATCAAGCGTGGAAACCCACTCTCAGAGCAAGGTGTGCATGAGTTTCAGACTGAGATAGAGATGCTTTCCAAGCTACGTCATCGTCACCTTGTTTCACTGATTGGATATTGTGAAGAAAATTGTGAAATGATCCTTGTTTACGACTATATGGCTCATGGAACACTGCGCGAGCATCTTTACAAGAGCCAGAAGCCCCCCTTGCCATGGAAGCAAAGATTAGAGATTTGCATCGGAGCTGCACGTGGCCTGCACTATCTCCATACTGGTGCTAAGCACACCATTATTCATCGGGATGTGAAAACTACTAACATTCTTTTGGATGACAAGTGGGTGGCCAAGGTTTCCGATTTTGGCTTGTCAAAGACAGGTCCAACATTGGATAATACTCATGTTAGCACCGTCGTTAAAGGCAGTTTTGGGTACTTAGATCCCGAGTATTTCAGACGTCAGCAATTGACTGACAAATCAGATGTCTACTCTTTTGGGGTTGTTCTCTTTGAGATACTTTGTGCACGACCGGCATTGAACCCAGCACTGCCAAAAGAGCAAGTCAGCTTGGCAGAATGGGCTTCCCATTGCTACAAGAAAGGCATCCTTGATCAGATCATGGATCCTTTTCTGAAGGGAAAAATCGCTCCTGAGTGCTTCAGAAAGTTTGCTGAGACCGCAATGAAATGTGTGGCTGACCAGGGCATCGATAGACCATCCATGGGAGATGTGCTCTGGAATCTCGAGTTTGCGTTGCAGCTACAAGAGAGTGCAGAGGAGAGTGGCAACAGCTTTGGTGACATGGAAATGGAATTCGATGCGGCATCCAGGGGAAAGAAGGATCCAAATGCATCCCCTGGTTTTGATAGTAACGTGACTGATTCGAGGAGCAGCGGGATGAGTACGAGCATAGGCGGACGGAGCCTTGCTAGCGAAGACTCCGACGGGCTGACCCCAAGTGCGGTATTCTCACAGATCATGAATCCTAAAGGCCGGTGAGATGGAGAGAAAATTGGACTTGCACTGATAGTTCTATCCCAACTTTGTGTTGAAACATGCACAAAATCTATGTGGCTTCTATTGTTTCTTCATTATCTGGTTGTTACATGTTTTTTTCTTTTTTTCATCTCTCAAAATTATTGGATCTTATTACTTATAATCTGTATGTATTTGTACAAGCATCTAAGCGTAATGTACTTTACTGTTGTCCTGATAATCAAAGGAATTTCGTCGTCGTTGTTTGCTGGGGCTGGTTTGAGTTCAGGTGATATAGGGTTGATCCATCAGACCTTATCAATTTGTTGTGCATTTAAAATATATATATATATATATATATATATATATATTACTACTACTAGTTAAAGTCTCGAAGTTTGTTTGCAGAATATAAAATATTAAGGAGAATAATGGATTTATATAAATGGCTATCACAGTTTAACATTTTAATTTTTAGATATGTATATTCGTAAATTGTTATAAATATGGTGTAGATACTACATGCTATTGTTTTATACATATAAGTATTGGCTTCTATGACTATTGATGGTCCTTTTTTTTTTTTCCCTTATTGTATGAATTGTTATGTCATTTAAAACGAATTATAACCTTTCAAATTATGGAAATACATTTTCTTGTGCTAAGGATTACGTTATCTTATATTAAACCACGCAAAATTGCAATATGAACACTCCTCTTCTTGCAGAAAAGTGGGTGATATTAAAAGAAGAAGGAACAAAATTAGAAGAAGAAGAAGTAACAATATTAACACTTAACAGTAAACATATCCAAGTGACAAGATGAGAATATTATAAATCACCTGAAGTATTAATAATGAAAAGTTAGAAATAGCAAAAGTTTTCAAAACTAAATATGTATATATATCTATATTATTTAAGTCAAAGAAGGTTTAAAATAACCATATTTTTGACAATTTATCATTTAATCTCTAATCTAATATTATATAATAAAAAAATCAACACTAAAATAATTTTTTTAAATTATAAACGACTTATGATATGGATAAATTTGGTAATTTACTTCATTTTTCTTTCCTCGTAAAACTCCTAATTGTTCTCTTCGAATTAACTTCTAAGTGCTTATTATAATTAGTAATAAAAAAATATCATTATTCAAAAGTGTATTACAATTTTATGCGATTAATACTGATGCATCCACATTTGTTTTATATATATATATATATATATATATATTTGTATAATATTTCCTTCTGGTTGGGGTAAAATAGGATTAGTCAGATTTGAATTATGTTATGCTAATGGTAAGTCTGATAACTGGCATATGATATGGGTGGATTTTATCTTTAGATGGCTTCCGGAAATATTAATTACGGTAACAAATGCATTAGATTGGAAGTCTTGACATTTGAGATTTAGTTTTAACTGTTAAGGTTAGTTTTAAAGCTTAATTTCTATTATGTTAACGATTTAAAAACAAGGATGCAAAGGTATGGGATCCTATAAATGATCTGACTTGATTAAATCTGATAGGACCATTTTAATATTTTCTATATATAAATTTATAGATGGGTTTACGTTTAGTTTAGTGTTAATATTATATTTGATATCCAACTTTGATCATTTTTGCAATTTAATACCTGAATTTTAAAAAATTCAATTTGCTACATAATAGAGGTTTTCAATGCCACTACTTGCCAGGTGTACAAAAACTAATCAAAATTATTAGTTAAAGTAAATAAAATAATTATAATATATATAAACTATATAAATTAATAGAAAATAGTTAAACATTGGATAAATAAATGTGCAGAAAATTTATTATAAAAGAAAAGAAGAAGAAAAAAGTAACTAAATTTTTTTTTTTAAAAAAAGAAAGGAAAAAAAAAAAAAAAAAAAAAAACTCTCGACCATCCCCTGGTCTTAGGGCGTATCATTCTTGCTATCTTCTCACTAAGGTCTGGAAGTAATATTATTTTGTGATGCTATGGAAGAGAGAGAGGGAGAGTAAAATATGGTATTGTTCAGTAGGGAAAAAAAAAAAAAAAAGAAGCCATTTTTCTATCATTGAAAAGATAGAAACAATTTTGAAAGCAGTTGCTTGATAGCAACCCTTGTTGAGCAATTCGGTGCTTATCTACAATGAAAATCCAAAATCTTACATCTATATAGTCAAATGTTGCTGGCTATCTATGGATCACGTTGCGTATTCTTTCCCCATTTGTCCTAAGTGTTAGTTTTCTATTAGTTCGGATAGTTTAACCAATAAAATTTGAAATATTTTATTGAACTTCAGAATTACTATTTGATACATATTATGCTTGAGTATTAGATATATTATTTATATTATGCTATCAGTCATGTTTTCAAATAAGTGCTAAAGGTATGAATGAAGTTGGTGTTAAAGTTTTAAAGTCCGGGTTAAGTTTCACATTTCATTCCTATTTAGAAATTGTATTATTTACATATTAGAATGAATTAATAATTTGTAACAATTTAATAGCCAAATAAATTAATATATATATATATATTTACCATAATTAATTGTGTTGTTTATATATTAGAATGAATTAAGGCGTTAATTATTGAGCTAATCAACTTTTTCTTTTTGTCGCCAAAAAATTTACTAAGTAGGGGTTGCAATCATATGGGGTTGGTCATATTTTTGACAAAAATGACAATTGGTACGTGTTCATTAGATGTTTCATTTTAGTCAAATACGTTTTCAATCCATGAAATGGAGATGTCCAAATCACCGCTTCGAAATAATTGTTTATAATCTAATATATTATATATATATATTTGGTGACTGCTCCTTTCAAAAGAAAATGTGGCACCTCATCATCATATGAAGTGGGCCAGAGGGGGCGGTGTTTAGGGTCCACACGGCTGATTGCGACCGAATCTAAGAACTGGTCTTTGCTTCAACCAGAAAGCGGCCTCGTCTCATATACTAATTAATTGAAATCGGTGTTGAGACATCCAACTCAAGTGGTCACATATGAGAATTAAAAGGGATTAAAAGTTATAGATAATTGAACTCAATAAAAATATTAAAATATAATTTATATTTATTTATAGAATAATAAAATTATTTATATTTTTAAAATTTAAAAGTTAATAATTTTTTATAATTATTTTTTTATCTATATTTTTTTTTAAGTAAATCGATAAATTTTTTGGATAAAAAAAAGACAAAATTGTATATTTCCTCATGAAAAATCCTATTTGATCCTGTAGAAACTAAAGCTAAGCAAAAAAACCACAGCTCAAACCATGAACCGAACCTAAAAATCAATTTTTTTACGAACTGTTTAGTTTACAGTTTAGTTCAGTTATATATAAACAGTTTGCGATTTGGTTCGAGGAAGCGAACCCAACCGAAAAATACTATTTTAAACTAAATCGAACCGTTTAGTTAAATAAAAAAAAATTATGTAATTATTTTGTATTTTTTTTATATTTTTTTCCACCAATTTTTATAAATTTCATCAAATTTTTCACATCTTATTATTCTTTATCTTAATTTTGTGTCAATCATTAAAATTAAGTTAAGTAAATTTCATTGTAAATTTCTTATTTATTGGAGATAAAAATTTTTAGTAAAAATTTAACATAAACGATTCGAACCATAAACTGAATCGGTTTTAATTAGGTTCAAAAAATTTATTAATCGAACCGTATAATTAGATTCAATTTCCCAAAAAAAAAAAAAAAAACCTAACCCATTATATTAGATTTAACTCGGTTCGATATTCGATAAAAGAGAGTGAACTGTATTGAATCGTGCTTATCCCTAATAGAAACTATATTAAACCAATTGGGTTAATCAAATAAGTTAGTCGAACTAGCATCACTATTAATAAAGGTTAAATTGGTGGAACATTAAGGGTTTAAAAACTCATAACAAGCAAGAAGTTGTTTTGGATGCTTTCAAGGAATACATGCCAAACATGGTTGCATTATTAGAAACAAAGATGACAAAAGCAACAACTTATATGTTTCACTATATCCCCTAACTAAGTAGTTATATGTGTATGGAAGCAAGAGGCTTAAGTAGGGGTATGTTACAATTGTGGAACAAAAGAGTGTTGGAAGTTTGTATCCTAAAAAAGTCCTAGGAAATCCATATTGAAGTAAAGGTCAACAATAGTCCTTATTCTTATTTTCTCTCTTTTGTTTATGCTTCTACAAATATGAATGAAAAGCTATAACTATAGCAAAATTTACGTAAACCTACATACTTAGTAAATAACAAGCTATGGTGTATCTTAGGAGATTTTAATGAAGTTACAAAAAGAAGTGAATGTTAGGGTAGGGGAAATTTCCCAACAAACCGAGCCTTTAGATACACAATGCATTCAGTGACTGTAGTTTGATGGACATAGGGTTTGTTGGTCCTCTGTACACATGGTCGAATGAACAAAATATTACCACTCTAATACAAAGGCGATTAAACAAAGGGTGGTGTAATCATGATTGGAGGCAATTATATCTCGAGTAAAAAATCTATCACTTGCCAAAGTAGCCAAGTGATCATCGTCTTCTACTCTTAAAGATACACCTAAGTCAAATTTGTGAGCACAAAGAGAAACTCTTTAGGTTTCAACCAATTTAATTTATGAATTCCACTTATATGATAGTAATAAAGGAAGTTTAGGTGGAGAGTAATCAAAATATTATAACAATGATTAAATAGCTACGAACCTATTTAAGGGAATGGAATAAAAAAGTTTTTGGCAATGTTTTCTTATCGTAGGGACGAGCAAATAACCCTTTACTATAGGTTACTTATTCGTACTTTATATGATCGAATATATTACAAATGAGTATTAAGAGTCACAAAATAAGTTTCCAATACTATTTTTTGGAACTTGCTCTTATAAGATTGGGTATAAGCCTTAAGCCAAAAGTAATTAATAATTAAGCTAACAAATACTATTAAGCCTATTTCAACCACAATATTGAAATGTTATTCACTTTATATACCACCATTCAATAGTTTCCACAATCCATGTAAGACTCTATTCACATAAGATATCACAATCCCCTCCTTAAACGCCCAATGTACTCACTATAAGACCTTACATGGGCCTAGATCCATTTCCTTTTCGATCTTCTCCATAACGATACCTATTAATAAGGGGTAATCTCTTATATCATTTGTAATGCTCTAGATAAAAAATAATTAATAATCAAGCCAATAAACATCTATGTGCTTATTTCAACTACTAGGTTCAAACTCAATCTTATATACCACCACTCAACATCTTTTACAATTCATGTAGGATTAAATTCACATTTTATTTACATAGAGTCTCACATAAAATATAGGTGTAAGGTTTTCTTATCCTATATCTATCCTTGAACCTACATCTTAAGATATAATTTGTACAAATTTTAATATATTTTGTATCCATCTTATGTAAAATTATTAAATAATATTAATAATGATAATATTATTTTTTGGCCAATGAATACTTTACTAAAAAAGAAAAAAAAAAAGTTTGAGCTAATAAGTTAATAACCTTAAACATTATGTCAACTCTTTCCAACTTTATACCTTCCATTCTTTCTTCTTATTCTTCCTCTTTATAAGGTGGTAAGATCACATAAACTTAAATTAATGAAGGTAGAAAATTTTACTTTTTTCTTTTTAATTTCACTTATTTTACTACAAATTTTGTAGTATTTGTGTATAAAAAACTTATAATATCATATATAGTTTACTATTGTAATATCACATAAACCTAAAATTTATAAAAAGAAAGATAAAATTTTACAAATTCTACATGATACCCATATCTTATAAGTTTTACAAAGTACAATATCTATAGTTGTTTCAGGATATTATTAGGTAAGTTTCGATTTTAAATTTTAGGAACATATACCTTAAAGAATAGGATAGAGTGAAGTCTCATACCAACCTAGCTATACCCACTTATCCTTCACTATATGTACTCTATGTGTTGGAATGTTCAATAACATGACTCATCTCTTTGTTATTCAATTTTTCTATTATGTAGGAATGGTGGAAAACCCTAAAAGATGGTTTAGTTTTGAGAATTTGTGATAGTTTTCATTAAAAATAAAAAAGTAAAATTTTCAAAGTTTTCATCTCTCTCTTAGTTGCCATATTTCTTATAAAAAAAATTATGAAAACACAAATATATTTGATTCTTTCCATCAACTCCCTTTTATTCTTAAAAAAAGTCATGAAGAGAATGAAATGAGTTGGTTTAATCGTATCATTAGAGAGTTCGATTGATTTATAAAAATACCACTAAAGAAGTTTAACTTATATACAAAAACTCCACGTTCATTTCTTTTAAAATTAGAAAACGACTTCATTTTATTTTCATTTGAAAATCAATTTCTTGTAGATGTGAAAACTCTTTTCATATTTTCTTCTCCATTTGAAAACATCTCATCAAACAAACACATTTGCAAATTGCTTTTATTTCATATTAAGAATGGAAATTGAAAATTTTCTAAGAACCTACTAACTATTTATTTTGATGGTTACTCAAAGGTTCCATAAAGGTTCCATCAATATTACGTAAGTATGCAAATAGGTTTTAGTTAGTAAGCTCCGTTTAAAAAACGAGCTAGGGTTGAGTTTTATTGACTCATTTAAAAAATAAGTCAAATGAATTTAGCCAATTTAATCCATGGGTTAAAATAAGTTTATTTGGATTTATCCTTTTTAATATACTTATGCTTTTAACTTATAAATTAATCTATTTAACTTGTTTTAAAAGTAAATTATAATAAAATATTTTTTACCTATTTAAAAAGTAAGCTAAATAATTTTAACTTTTTTAACTCGTAAGCCTAAATAAATCAGAGTAAGCTAGCTTATTTAACCTAATAATATGCTTTTACTTATATAAACTTATCATTAAAATCTTTATTATATTAATTTTTATAATCATCCCGACCGAAATACGATGGAATGGGAGAGTTTTATGGATAAAACTCCTGCTAAGAAGTTGCATTTACATTGTCGTTGACAAAACAGCCCAACATCATGTCCATACATAGGAACAAGACAACATGAATTGGAAACTCCATCCTAAGACCAATTCTTCTTTAAATGAAATATAAGAAAAAGACAGGGTTGTCCAATTCGCTTGAACCGGACCAATGTGCTGAGTGTCTCGTCTCCACTTGGCACCATCTTGACTACACAAGACAATATATAAAACAATAAGGAAGACTATAGAAGAGTCTCGGGACTAATGATTAATGACATACCTGCAAGAAAATATCTACTTTTTTTCCTTGGTGAAATAATTTGTTAAATACTAATAATAGCTAATAGATGTATATGCTCTTGGAACTATTTGTTTCTGAATTCCATTGTTTTTTCTTTTTCTTTTTATTTTTTTCCCCAAGACCATAAAAAATTTTAATTAAAATAAGAAATGATTTTTTTCTATTGTAATCCGTGTCTTTTCCAATTTTATTTTTTCAAAGCATCGATTACTATTGTGGATAATTTACTTTTTAGGCATGAAAAATTGTACATATTACATCAAGATCATTCTATACCTTACCAATCAAATACTAATAGCACTTTCCATGACGATGTGCCCACGCTTTATCATACAACAGTATAGTATGTACACAATGTAAAACATTTGTATAAAATCTCCTCCACCCATGCTAATTATTCTAATCACATTGAGGCCGCTTAATTTATTATGAATGAGGTCTAAATTTTCTATTACTCTAACTCTACTCTTTTGTATTAAAATAAATGGTGAATAGTATTCTTTGAATAATTATATTTCTAACAAGTTATCATATTTCTTAAGTAAAACATAATAAAATTCTAATCATCAAAACACTTTTTTGATGTAACAATTTAAAGTTCAGTAAAATTTCAATCCTAAGCAAACTCAAAAATAGTAATGGATGACCTCTTGTACTAAAATAGATAACCATGTGGCATGTGACCTCAAAGCTATCGATATCTTAGTCGAAAGAATTCCAATCGAATTATTACAAGTGGTATAAGGAGAATATTATGATATCCCTTATATAAAAAGTGATAAATATCTAATTATTAATGTGCCTTTCAATGTAGTGGCTTAAAATTTATCAAAACTTGAAGGTTTAATGTGCTCAAAAAGAAGAATAGATAACCTCTTGAAAAGCAATTGCACTGGAAAACAAACCATACAAAGTTTAACACCAAAGCAAATAATATCAAAGGAATTCCAATCAAATTGTTGGGAAAATAATTTTCATTTTATTTATTTATTTATTTTGCCACACAACATATTGCAACTTCAAAGAAATAGATTGAAAACCAATCCCTCCAATTTTAAAAATTGATGGTAATAACATGATTGGCCGTTACAAAAATAATATTAAATTCTCTCTCTGTATCTCCGCCTCGAATACTTCTATTGGGATTTTCATTCATTATTTTTTTCATTTGAAAAACATGATATCTTTTTCACTCCTCTTTAGCGTTTCTCTCCTTCTCCTCTTCTTCTCCATCTTCTTTTTCACGTACTTAAATTCTTATTTCTTACTTATGATTCCAAAGTATTCATCAACTCAACCAAACAAAATAACAATATTTCATTTTCATCCTTTAGAGATTATCAACCAACATCTTGTTAAGCCAACTTTAAAGATGTGAAATATAGGAATTGGATTTGACAATTTAACGATTCTAACAAATCGACTGAGAACCTGCGATGACACAAAATCAGTAATGATTTTTGTCCTCTCCCCAAATTGCTCCTCTTAACCACACAGCTCTGCATCAGAGTAAATCGGTACAAATACAGCACTAGATTTTATAGGACAAAACAAGAACTTCTTCAGTCATTCCAATTTACACACATAAACCAAACCACCCGCGCACGACCACATTTTTACAACTTGGGAAACATCACAGACGCAACCAAAAAAAAAAAAAAATTCGTAAGATAAAATACATCTCTTCCACATATAAGCATTTATTTGTTTTGCAGTCATTGCTGGCATGTTGAAGGCATTGAATCAACGATTGCGGTTATCTTTTTCAGGAGCTCTGGCTTGTTTGCACCAACAAGCTTGTCAATGTGCTTCCCATCTTTCAGGAAGAAAAAAGTAGGAGTTGCTTTAATATCCCATGAAGTGCTGAAATCCTGCAAACATGTGTTATTCGAGAAATCAAATCATAAGCTCAACACCACATGCCATATGATTCAGCAAGTAATATGATGCATATAGATATATCTGCTCTAAATAACACAGAAGGATATGTTTATGAAGCTTTCCTACAACCTCGGATTTTAGAGAGTTCCAACTCATTTACATGAACAACAAATTCAAAATGCAAAGATGGCTACAGCAAGGTGCAATAAAGTTGTTGGAAGGACATAAAAGCTGGTCGAAGAACTGTGGAACTTACTGTTAGTTCATCAACATCAACTACAAGAAACATGAACGCGAGATATTTCTCAGATAACTCGTTGTAAAATGGTGCAATCATTTTGCAAGGCCCACACCATGTCGCGCTAAAGTTCGCGATAACCTGTCACATTTAGCACAAGCTGCAATTGTTAAAAGCAAGAAATGTTCTAATATAAGCCAGAATGAAGCACCCATATACACAACTTTAACAGGCATCTACGGGGAAATGATTTCCAATGATTTCCTCTTACCCTAGTTTTGGGCCAATGAATATTGTCATCAGATATATGGTGTCCAATTTCTACTTATGCTTGTCAAATTTTATAAAAACTCATTATCACCTCAATGCAGGTTGAGCAGGGTCATTCATATGATATTTTCCACTCAAATTCACAAAAATCAGAAATTTTTATTAAAATTCACCAGTTTTGCGAAATTTTCCTTTTCAAACAGTTAACAACATGCCATAAGGTAGTGAGAAGATTACAGTAGAAAATATCTGTCCAACCGCAAAGCTTAGAAAATATTACTCTCATTTTGAGCCAGCATCATTGAACTAGCTAACTTCAGGCACATAAAACGAGGGATTTCTTTGAAAGATATTCCACCAGCGATTTTTCCTATCAGCTTTTATCTAAAATGCAACATTCATTGGCATAACTACTACATCCTCAAAGCCTAGATGGCTCATCTGAAGAAAATTTAGACTCAGATTGGCAGGTCTAAATCCCAGAGTTCCCCCTTCAACTGTTTGTTCCATGCACATGTGTCGATTGTCTGAATAGTTTTTTAACTTACACAAAGAATGTAATCACGTTCACCCTCATTATGTTCTTACTATATAAAAATTTTCCTCTCAAAGAGATACGAGTTCTATTGTTCGCGCAGGAATAAACATTGACTTTAGTATTGGATGTTCCATACAGGGCACACCCCTGATCGCCTGTAACCACTTCTTTTGCCTGTCCAAAAGCAAGTGGGTCAGACTTTATTATCATTTTAGCAACCAGATGAATTCTATCCAGAGGCTATCCTCAGTGTAAAGTATAATTTGCCTTCATTATATTTTCCACCATTCCTCATTAAACAGTTTTTTTACACTTCATTGGGCTCGCTTCTATCTCTCATTAGGCAATTATTGCCACTTCCTTTGGACTTTCTAGCATCCCCCACTGGAGGGTAGAGTCCAACTTAATGAAATCTTGCCTCACAATTGCACATCTATAGACTCCCCATCCTCAATCAAAGCCCACCTTCATGGGATTCTCACTTTTTTTTTTTTTTCAATGTTCAGCAGATTCCAGCAAACTCCTGCCTTTCTCTCAATAGATGGCACAGTCCACCTACATGATATTCTCACCTATTTGTCATTTATGCCAATGTCTAAACATAAGAATGGACTGCACCAAGTCAAAATATCCAAGCATGAACATATGATATGCATAAACCCAAAGATAATGGTCAATAATAGACCAACAAGGAAACAATCTGCTTAAGGCTCATTGATGTGGTGAATCTACATGCCTAAGCTATTAGTCCATTTGCTTAAGGCTTCAGAAGGCAGCCCATTTGAGGCCCAACAGGAAATATATTTTATCACTCAAGCCTCAGTAGATGATCAACCATTCAATCCCTGAACTATGCATTCTCGCTTAGCTTAAAATGACTTCTCCTGGGCATATGGGGTAAATCCTCTAAGGTAGGGCAAGGCTCAGTCAATCAGGTTCACATGTAAAAAGTGTAGAATTGAGTCACTGAGCTTCAATTTCAAGATAGCCTGTTGGACACAGTGGCAAATAAAATCAGGAATCAAAACATTGGCTGGTCAATCTATGCCACATTTTGAAATTGCCCCAGCTTTGTTTACCTTATATTGTACATGTAGATTCACTCATGATCCAGTGGCCAGACAAATGACAATGATCTTCTTAACCATTTCCCATTATATAACAAAATCTAGCACAATGATAGATAAAACCAAGTCAAAAGGCTTGACTGTCAATTAGTCTACCCCAATCAAAACAGTAAAAAAGATCTAGCTTAAGGCTCAAGAAAGCAATCACCTTGCCTAACAGCCAGTGGACAATTAATCTGCTTGAAGATCATGAACACGGTTATGTCCACCTAATGCCAAAATAATCAGTCTATCCATGACTCAGTAAAGCAGTCAATTTGTCAAGTCCTCAAGGGCCCAATATGTAGTCGATATGCCAGATTACTATGGATGGTGACCACTTGAACTCGAATGCTATTTACCCAAGTATTTTCATTTATTACTTGCATATCGTACAATATAATACCATAAGTCCAATTCTACACCCAAAAGAAGGAGCATGAGACCCTCTCACTATAATTGTAAATAAAAAATAGGACAACATCGCATTACCAATGATGATTAGAACAAAGAAGCTGAAAAGAAAAAAGCAATACCATTTGTCCATCCCTCTTTGCTTCTGAAAGCTTCTGATCCCAACTTTCTTTTGTGGTAATAATGTGTACATTTCCTCCAGCAAACTCAAAATGATTATCAGAATCATCATCATTTGTTGGACTCTAAAAAGATTAGCATCGTTGTCAGTGTAGCTCTTGGAGTAAGTGTAACATAGTGACTTATCCCCACAAAAAGGAGCTTGCAACATATTGTATACATGATGTTTAAAAGGTTCATTATCCTGCCATGACAGCTAATGGTACTCTAATGTCAAAATAACAGATAATGAGCCATCAAATGGTTTGGGAAGAGGAAATAATTATAACTTTAGTAGTGGGGATACGGTTTGGGAAATAAAAATAAGTGATTTATTTTGTTATTTTTCATTCTAGGGAAATTATTATTATTATGCGTTTGAGTAGAATATCTCCTGGACCTTAGGTATAGGAGATAATCTGTTACGATGTTATTTTTATACAGTTTAGGAAATAAAGGAGGGGTCACGAACTTTTATTTTTAGAAGCTGCAACAAATATTTTTAACAGAGTATATTTTATTTTTAGAAGCCATTATGTTGTACACTTGGATAAATAAGTGATTTCATAAGAGAAATAAACAAGTCAAAAGTTTATCTCTTAATCAGTATTCTAGTGTTTATGCTTATAGGATTGGAGGACTCTAAGGAGTCCATAAAATCAGAGATGAGACATCTTCATAATGAGCTTAGGTTGACCAGCCCTTATAAACATTTCGTCCATGGACCTAGAAAGTAACACTAAAACTGCTTAATGAAGAGTTATTATCAACATAAGAAAACTTCTTGTGCATAAGGTTCGAATCCATTAGCTTTCCTAACATTCTTTATCATCTAGGTTCAAATCTACTCAAAGCATTATGTCTCACTTCCACTTATTAAATTTTTGTGTTCAATACATACATATCAAGTGCACTGCCCAAAATCAACTGCTGAATATTTACCCTCAAATCACACAGCTAAACTTTTGCAAAACATCCGAAATGATATTTGAAATGTAGAAGAGCTCGTGCCACAGAAAACGTAACACAAAAATGCTACTAAAAGTCATTTAGAGGATTAGTATCATGCAAAATCTAAGTTTTAGAAGAAAAACTAGATAATGCCTTAAACAAATCTTATGTTATTGTTTTCTTCTTCAATTCTGAACCCCGATTGTGTTTTACTCTTCTGGGCTTCATGGTTTCTGAAATTTTTGGGACGCTCAGTGATTGCAATCTTTGACTATTAAGAGATTCTCTAAAGGGATGCTCAATTAGGCTGCTTGAAACCATTCAAAGCAATAGATCGAGCTAGCCAATGCAAAAGTAGCATTTTTCGATTGCATAAGTATCGAAAGGGACAAAAAATAACCAATTGGAAATTATTCTACTCAGTTCTGTTTCAATCCATCAAATAGACAGAGACTCGAACACACAAACATTGATATGGGACCAAGGATGTATTCAAAGGCTTACTTTAGCCATGCACAATCCCATGATGATGTTAAGAACAACCTTAATCACTCAATTTCAGCGGCACAAAAACACCAGTGTCCTGAAACCCAAGAAAGGAAAAAGATCATGAACAATTCCACAAAAAACATGTAATGAAGAATACCCATGATATAGAAACTTCATAAAAGCGGAAAGAAACTATCATGACAACATTAAATGACAATTTAACAAGTACCCATCAAAGCAAAATCCCTACTTTACATAACCAACATAACCCATCAAATTCATATAAATAGAAAGGAAAGAATTCCACCTAAACATTAAACAAATTAATCTTCAAAGAAGGGAATTTTGTTAAAGATGTTGCTTACCACTTCGTCGGTCAAGAAAGTTCAAATTTCCTAATAAGAATATATTATTACGTTTATACTTTATAAAGGGTGAAAAATGGTGGCCGACAGGAGATGAGAAAGTACGAAAAGGGAGAAGAAGAGTCTGACAGAAAGGAGGCTTGTGTATTTTTTTTTATTTATTTGTTTACCGTTTCTTATTGGTGTCGGTGAATTTCAGATATCTACGCTGATGTATGGATGCAAATAGGCAACTTTGTTGAGGATTTCTCGATATAGTTTCAGGACAGGTATTGCAAAATGCTTAAATATCCTACGACGTCGGGTCGCGGGCTTCTTAAAAAATTTATTATAAAACTTGCTGGTCTTCTAAAAAATAACTTAAATATTATATATCATAAAAAATAAAATTATCAGTCAGAAAAATAGAAAGCTTATGAATTCCATACTTAATCAAAAGTATGGATATTATATTATTATATTTGATTATAGTAAATCTAATATAATAAAATAAAAGTTAATTTTTTTTACTTAACATTATCGTGGAGATATTACTATATTTTAATATACAGACGTCAAGTTTGCTTTGCTCGTAGAATCAATTATTTTATTTGTGACTTATTTATTTATTATTAACATGAAAGCATTTTTCTCCCTTTCTACTCTCGTTATAGAGTGAATTGTAAAGATATTCACATTATAATATATATTATTTTTTTATTTACATAATATAAAAATATTTTTTTTCTTAGTAGAAAAGTAATGAGATTTGATCAAATAATAATATTAGAGATTTTCTTTACTTATAGCAAGAATATGAAGCTTACTATTTGTTAAAATAAATTCTAGACGGTTTTTAGTTTTAACATTCCATTACTTATTGGTAATTCTATTTTACATCTATAGATTTTTAATACTTTACTTCTCCTAATTTTTATATTTTATACCTATTTAATTTAAGCAATTAAATTTCCATAACATACTCTACGTTTAAAAACCGGGTTTCCTAATGAGTTTATCATACGGTTTCAAGTAACACTCTCAAACCCTATAGGATTTGAGAAGACTTTAGAACACTTTACAAGCAACAGGATCGGTACTAGAATTATCAAACTCATCACAAGTCTGCCCTAATTCATATGCGCTCTCCAAAGTCGAAAACTTACTTTAACTAGCTTAAAAAATTTAAGTAAAAATGTAAACTTGATTTTATCATTGGGTATATGAAGTTAAAAGCCCAGCACTTAGAACAGTTTTTGAAGTTTTAGCCCTTGGAAAGGTACTAAAAATTTTTTAAATCCTTCATTCATTTTAAGGTCGATCCAAATAAAACTGTATCTGAAACAATTCAATCAATTCGTTCGTATATTTCATTAAAAACTAAAACCAGTAGTTATAATAATTATTTAATATATAATTTTTTTTATATCCCTTTTGATATTTGTAAATTGTAAGTGTCGCCCTTAGATCTTTGGTCGTAGATCGTTTGGGCTTTTGGGAGTAAACTGATGGGCTTCAAAGATATACGTGGTTACGTCGACGGTTAAAATAGTTTCAAGTGATGGAAAAGATATTTGAGTTAGCCAAATTTAAGGTAAACAACTTTGATATACTTTTGGTGGTGATAATTACGTAAGCAAACTTTTCTAGGTTTGTTATACCTTATACGTTTAGCATCTTTTTTATTTTTTTTATTTTTTCCTTTTTATTATTATTTTTTTTTACTACTTTATGTTGGTCGGTATGTGTAGATGCTATGTGTCTAAAATTGCGGCAATCATTTGCATAGATACATTATATTGTCTATTCCCATTGAAATAATTATAAACATTTAGCATATATCAGTCATATATACATATATAGGTTTAAAATTATATAATATGAGAATACTGTTAATTGAAACATATATTTCAAATTAGAAAAAAATATATTGCAATTATCATGAGAACCAAGATAGACTTGTTCGTGAAATTATCAATAAATAAAATTTTAATTGCAATGATGATAAAAACAGAGACAAACTTGTGAGAGAAATTATTGATAAATAGAAATTTCCTTACATTGATCATTAAAACAAGTACATATTTGCAACGAATGTTAATAAATAAAAAACTTAATTTGCAATTACAACTAAAATGGAGATAAATCCATGATGGAAAATTTTTATTAAAACAAAATCAATTGTGATCTATAAAGAATTATAGATAATTTTTTTTTTCCAGGATTCTCCGTTTCTACATCCGTATCTGGTGAGCCATTTTGCACAAAATATAGACATTAAATTATAGAAGAAAGAAAGTTCAGTTATTAAACTGCTCAAATCTTAAAGTGCAAGAACTTATTTTTCCTTTACTAATCTGCAACAATATTCAGTAGTATTAGGGACAAAAAAATCTATCACAAAACCTACTATAGTTGTATAATTATCCATTGAATGAAATCTGCAAGGACAAATTTTGTGCCAGTCTTTTGCGATAGAAATTCTCTCTAAAAACAAAATTTCTGGTAGTGAATATCTCCAACCTCATAAAAGGACCTTTATCAGGAGACCTGTCGAGAACTCATATTTACTGATAAAATGCACCCCCTTTTTATTTTTTTATTTTTTATTTATTTATTTATTTTTTGCGATAACATAGATGGTATTCATTCAGTAAGCCAATCTACAATTTGATGGATCTCTCGAGGTATTGCTTTAATCTTCCAGTTATATAGCTGCGAGATTTTTACCCCCTAAATGTTTAGGACATGATCATATTTAGCTTTGGCCATCCATTGATAAAATGCAATTGGAGAAATTCCTTCCTGCTTATTGTTCCTTTCTTCAATATTTTTATCTTTTTCATTGACTTAAAAAGTCTGACAAAGTCAGTCAATGGCATTAAAAGGCCATATTTTATGCAGGCCAATTCAACGGCCGTACAGTTTTCGATTTTTTTTTTTTTTAATATTTTATGCTGTATATTTTTGCTATAAATAATCTTCTTCATGCATTTATCTTCGTTCAATATTTTACACTGCAATAATCTTTATTTGAGAGTATTGGTTTGAAAGTAATAATAATAATAATAATAATAATACAGGATCCACAAAGTTTTAAAAAATTAATAAAGAAGCCTTATTAAAGAATTCTTGGAGGAACTCACTGTTAAATTGCACTGACTAGCCATCTCTGACAAACACAAACCTAGTAAGATACGAACGATTTTTATTCTCATTTATACTTTCCATAATATATAAAACAAATAAATAAATATCTTAGATCAAACCAAGGCCTAATAGAATCTTCTAAACGGTGGTCCACTGCTCATCCGCAGTTTTTCATTTTTTTTAGAAAAAATAAAAAAAGAGAAGAGAAGAGAAAAGACATTCGCACGTGCCTCTCCCATGCTTACGAGTTCTCTTAAGAAAAATCAGAACCACTTTCTAGTCATTTTGTCTTTCTAGCATTAAACCACGAATTGAAAGTTTAATTCTTGTTTCTAGCAATTAAGTTAACAGTAATGGCTACTGTTATTTTGCCTGAATGAGTGTATCCTTAAAATATCTTCTTCTTTTTTTATTTTGGCGAATTAAAATATCATGTCTACTAAAGCTATCGATGGACCGTGTTTTACTTTGTTTCTGTTATCCTTCTTAGGGTTATAAGATGAGCCCACTAAACTCATGAGCTCAAAATATTCTGAAGTTCGGTTAGACTACAATCAAGTAGGATCATAAATTAAAGTCTTCCAACGATTTACTTAGTCGAGTTCTAGCTAATCTAGCTTAACTAGCTTGCGAGCATAACTGGGTTTGGCTCAAACTAGAGTGTTGATTTCAACTTAAGTTTGAATGCAAATGTTAATATTTTATCAGGAGGATATTACTTTAAATCAATCTTTAAGTATATAAAAAACTTAATTGGGTAAGTTCCAGTGCGCTGCTTCAAGTCAAGTTTGAACTCAAAAACCCCTAACTCTGAAAAATTTCAAATGAAACGTTCAAACGACATGAACATCTGCCAAAGAACGGCAACATCATAATGAGACTAACATGTTCAGGTATTAAATTACAAAGCCCAAAAGAGTTTAAATTATTAAGTTGCAGAACATGAAAGTTGAGATTTTCAAACAATTCTCTAAACAGAAAAGATCCGTACCGCTGCCAAGAATTACAATTGCAGGAGGAAAAAAAAAAACAAGTATAAGAATTGAGTCTTAGTTAGGATCCGGAAGAACCAAAAATGAAATAATCAAATTTTAAATATGAGTCCCACTAATCATAAAATATGGAACCGAAATTAGAAACTTAAAAGTTTTCAATTTTCATAAACAAAGACAACAGACCAATTGGCATGCCATACACTTCCTGGATAGCACATTAAAGAGCTGAAAACAAACATCACACAACCAACAAGAACGCATTATTTTCCTGTGTTCTGTCCACACTTTGGCTAATGAATGGTCTTTTACCAAATAAACAGTCTATTATCAGACCAAAGAACATGCTACGTTTAGCCATTTAAGTTTACCTGTTTAATATCAAATCATTCACAGATGTTTAACAGAAATTAGCCCATTGCATACTTCTGGGTCCAGCTACGAGCATTTGTCTCATACTTGGCTCGGTCAGTCTTATACATGTGGGCAATTTCTGGCACCAGAGGATCATCAGGATTTGGATCTGTTAATAATGAGCAGATGGAGAGCAACACCTGATTCGCAATCAGAAAAGAGCACAAACATTACATGATCAGAAAATTATTTCATTGCCATTGGTAAAATCCTTATAACCAAAGCAAATATTTTCACTTACAGCTCTCGGTCTTTACATTTGTTTCATAACATTAAACAAAAACACACGAAAAGGGGCAACAAAATCACATATGTGAAAGTAAGTCCTGCCAAAAAAATAAGAGAAATTCCTCTCGCAAAGAAAGTCACCTGTCAGACCTTTGTTATCTACTATGAAGAAAGGCACCCATAGGCCATACATCGCAATCATTCTATTTGTTTGCTTTATAAGCCATGATGGCATGATCATATTTCCCTCAAAGGTGGGAAGATTTGAGACACATTCAGTTATAAAGCAAATATATTCATCAAGGCTGAAACAATAACCCATAAAATATTTACAGAAGCATCTACAATTTTAAAAACAGTTTGCAGGAATTGTCATGCATAAACTGAGAGATGTGTACTCATAGAATATTCAAGATACTGTAATCTTCTATTATGAGCAGTAAAGCAAAAGAGTGTTCTACCCTCAATATGCTGCTGAAGTAAATTTAACAGATTGGGGTTTCTCCAAAGATAGAGTTAGATAAAAAATATTTAGAGAAATGTTGATTGAAATTCAGGGATAGTAGTGCGGAAACATATATGGATATCACAGAAAGAGGAGAACAAGTCCTTTTAGAGTCTAGGACTTGGACTCTCTCCTCAGTCGGACTGGGAGTGGAACTTGTATGCTAAAAATTGGAGACAATTACACAGCTTCATTCCTACATGCATGAAATGACAAGGTAGATAGCAAGCTATCTATATGCTTCAATATACGTTGTGAAAGTTTTATCCCTACCACAAGACATGCAACCAAAGACCTATAACAACGGTTAATCAATTATGAAACTTTACAAACTAAAAAAATGATCTTTGACATTGAACAAATATGTGGAAAAGACACAAGTGGTTATGTCTCCAACTGCAAATAATGCATGCATTTCCATCTCCAACTAAAGTGACCAAAGCTTTAAAGTCTTCTTGTGTGCATGAGGAGAACTTGCACAATAATTAAAAATGTACAGCAATTGACAGCTGACCGACCTTGGATATGGTAAGTGCCGGGCTCCACTGCTCCTTTAGGATATCAAGACAAATGCTTCCATTGCTATTAATATTTGGATGAAAAACCTTTGTTCGGAAAGCAACCTGGAAGAGAGAGTTCAACTTAATAATTTCATGGAAACAAAGTTCTCCTTTAATCCAAGAAAGCAAAAATCAAGCATCTAAGGGGCAAATATAGCTGTCGTTATTAATCTTGAAAAGGTTGCCTTAAATAAATAATCTGGATAGGTCTATAGGCCATTAAACCCTTACAAGGAAAAATGAAGTACCTTCGGGGGCTTAAAAGGATAATCAGGAGGAAAATGAATGCTAACAAGGAAGACCCCCCCAGCATATGGGCTATCAGAAGGGCCCATAATTGTAGCTTGCCAATGGAACATGTCTTCCGCCACTGGACCTGTCGTCACACATATAACAAAATTTTTGTTTAGAAAGTCTCACAGACTCTTCTTTTGACAAAAAAGGGCATAAGTACGGGCATAAGTACAAGCTTAGGTACAAGCTCAAGAGGCTTCACAAAAAGGCGAAGGAGCTTTCGGTCTTCCACAGCATCAAAAATCAAATGCTTTTCAAAATTGTGATTTGATTTTGAGATATCACAGGAAAACTCATAGATTCTCATTAGGTTCAACGGCCAACCAGAGAGGGAGAGAGATAGAGGCAATGTCACTTTAAGTGAAAATGAGAATATTACACATCCTTGTTTCTATAATGTTGTTTGAATTTTTCTACCATCTGGTATGATATAACTTAAATAAAAGAGAAACCATAGAACGATATTTAATTATTTTTAACAGCATGTGGCAGTGGAGGCAACAATGATAGCCAGCACCGGGCAATGAGTAATCATGCTTAAACATGATGGAAAATATCAACGGAGAAGGTAAGCATTAATGATATTATTCCCAATTTTATTGGCCACTAATGATATCATTCCTAAACTGAAGATTTTATTTCCTCTTTCTCCCTCCTCCACAACCCCCCCACCCCACCACCAACCACACCCCCTTTCTTCCATTGTATTAACAACTAGCACTGACCTTCATCATCACTACAGTTATTCTTGATCACTAGAGTAAGAACTGATCATCTAAATGCTACATTAGAAAAATCATTGAGAAAGGGTAATTGCTAGATTACAATCTAAAGAGAAAAAGTTGGGAAAACCGTTTCCATGGAACAAACACAACCTAAGTCCACTGTCTTAAGTTGCCTATGTATTTCATTGAAGAGTACAAATAAAAATTCACCAGTATTTGTCAGCTTAGATTTTCAAATAAGTTGATTATGCTAACATCACATATTGGAGCAAAAAAGGTCATGAACTCAAATCTTTGTGTCATCATTTCACCCCCATCAATTTGATTCACTTGACAAGTTTCAATGAATAACTTGGCTCACAGGTGAGTGGGGTGATAAAATGTAAAAACCACGCCACTAGTTGTCAGCTTAAAATCTAAATTCCAAGTATTCCTTATGCTATACCCTCTTAGTAGTGGATAGGTGGGCTTACTGCATAATTTTTACCCTTGGAAAGTTGCAATGTTTGCTAGTTACATTTTATATCTTCGTGAGTGTGGTCAAGATCCCCTCTTCCAACACCACTTCTCCCAAACCTTCATTAACTAAACTTCAATAGATAACAGCTGACATGAAACTTCAACCTTCATTCAAACTCTCTACCAACCCATAATAAAGGGTTCCTTGTGAACACTTGTTAAGAAATTAATTGGGAGACTTTTCTCCAATCCATTAATTGTTTCTGTTAAATATGTAATTAATACTAGGTGTAATATATGTCTATTGACTTTAAAAAAAAAATTACATAATTACAAATTATATAAAAAAAAAAAAAATTTAAAATACCATTGCTATGTCCCATCATACTATTTGTACTACTGTCATATCTTCAAAATACGATATTAGTGTACTTGTACTCATATCGCATTCTGAAAATATAACATAACCACAATACATAAATATTAATATTAATAGGAGTAGGTGCAAATATATTAATACCGCATCTTGAAAATATAACACAACTATTCTACTGATGTTGCTTTTTAAAAATACAACATTAGAACAAATAGCTTGTCCCATGCTCAAGATACGGCATAGTAACAATATTTTAGTAATATTTTTTATCCAATTTAGATCTATGTAATATTTATTAATTATAATAGTAAACATACAAATTTCTCAATTAATACTAAAGAAAATGAAATGTTTCCTTTCAAGGCCCTTAAGAAGTATCCAAGACACTTATTAATAGGAACCTAGATAAAAATATTACGAATAACACTTGCAACAAATCTTTGAAATAACTACTTTCAGCTAAATTCTCTAGCTGAAAGCTTCCATAAACAAGTCTTATATTGCTATATTCATAATATATCCAAAAAATGTTACTTTTTCCATTGGATGGCAGGGATTTTATATTTAGAAAAAATGCAGAAGTCCATTGACAATCTTTTAATTTAAACTCTTCAGCAATTTCTTTTAATTCCCCTCCATAACAGCCGCACAAAGGGAAGAAATAGTTTCATTGTTACAAATATATTATCTTTTAACAAATCAGCCACCCCAAAACTTTAAGTATAGACAAGCTACAGCAACGAACAACAAGGAGTTATTCCAAAGACTGCACATAAACTAAAATTCAATGACAGCAAATTTGTAAACTTTATCTCCGAAATTGCTTTACCAGCACTGCAAGAAGTAGGAGGATCTTTCTGCAAATCCTTAAGTTCCTTGAGGATACGTTTCGAAGCCATGCTCTACTTCAAAAGACAATGATGTCTACCACTCAACTTAAGATCTGAAAAAGTAAATATGGCTAAACCACAAAACATATGTTAAGTAATTCAGCTTTTCAACAAACATTACTCCACTAGAAGTCTAATTTCCTCCTAAAGCGCCACATGTTCGACAAAATGCTTCAATGATCACTTCTTTTTAATTTTTTTCACCTAATCCAGAAAACGAAACACAAACTTAAACTAAAACCCAGAAAATGAAAACAAGAATTACATAGAATTACAGATATACCAAGTAGAAACTTTATATGGGTCTTTTCAATTACAATAAATAAAACCTAAAACTAGTTTTGATCGCAAAAAAAAAAAAGAAAAAAGTCAAATTATTTCAGTCTAACTAACCTAACTGGTTTAAAAAAAAAAAAGAAAAAAACACTTTTTTTCAATCCTGTCAAAGAGAAAATAAAGCTACACAAGCTCAAACCTAACCGTTTTCCACAACACTCCTACAAAATTCACAAGATCTTGGATTAAATTCACTAAGGACTACATAGATGTAACCCTTACATGGATTATTAATACACAGAAAGCAGCCGGTCCGATCATGCTTGTACCCAAAAAACACAAAACTACATAGGAACCAAAAACTGACGAAGGAGAGAAAGTTGAGGTTGCTTACACTTAGAGAGAGAGAGAAAGAGTCTAAGCTATTTGGATGTATAGATTATGTTATTTCCAATATTCTCTCTCTTGCTCTGCAATCTTTCCTTACCTTTTTTAAACAGCAAATTGCAGAGCTGTGAAGAAACCTCCTCTTCCTTCTTCCCCTACCTCTCACTTTTTCTCTAAGATGTTTAATATTTAAAATTAAGTTTCCTTTTCCTTACGTCAATGCTTGACGCTTATCCGCCCCATTTCCTTAAATACTTCTGTTGTCCCAGCTAGGCATGGAACCGAGGCAGACCGTGCTCTCTTAACTGGTTCCGGTTCCACATAAAGAGATCCCAAATCGCAGCTGAGACCGGTTTCAGAGCTGGAACCAAAACCAGAACTAGCAACCATGAAATGTGGATTGCCAAAACCGGACCGGGATCGATGGTTGGCCGTAGCAGTTCCTCGCTCCAGTTTCATTTTTTAACATCATGAGTGATAATTCAACCACTGAAACTGTCAAAAAAACCAAAAGAGGGAAAAAAAAAATCAGCAGAAACATCCAAAATTCAATGTTGTGTCACGACCGCAAATTGTGTTATTGTATTTCAGACACTCTACAACATCCATCATGAATGTGGACGATATTTTTTCTAATTTTTTATTGATAATTCTTTTTGTAATGATTAACAGTCACCATCATTATAGTATTTATGCACTGTTAGATTTATTTAAAAGTGGTTTCAAATGGAAACCGATCCGATTAGGTTTAAAACAAATATAAACCAATCTTTGAGCCATTAGATCGTAAGAGTTTAAGCAATTCAACCGTTTAGGTCTCTTGAATCAATAGGCGATATAATCAATGGATCAACTCACTATTGAATCAATCGTTTCTTTTTTCTTTTATCAAATACCAAAATTTCAACTTGCTTTAAAATAAATTAAAAGGAAAAAAAAGACAAGATTTTATTTCTCTACTATAATTCGTAATTTCACAACTAAAGAAAATTATTTATTCATCACAATTTTTCTCGTTCTACTTGACATCATTCATTATTTAAATATTATACTAATATTAACTTCACGCGAGATAAACCTATTATTTTGAAACGGAATAAAATTTTAATCGAAAATATTGGTTAATTGTATACGCGATATTAAAACTTATTATTTCAAAAAAAACCAATTCAAAAATTAATAAAAAAATTAAAAATTAATTTAATTAATTAAAATATAGAAATTATTAATCTAAATAGAAAAATTAAAAAAGAAAAGGAGCTATCGGCCGTTGAACCTCTGAGTCAAGTGAATAGACCTATGAACCGACAATTTTGGAGCAATTCAACCGGATGAGCAAGTTTACCCATGGTTATCACTAAAAGCTTACTAGTCAACATAACTCTTGAAATTATTATAATAATATTCAACAATTTTCAAATTTAATTATAACTAATGCTAAAATAAGTTCAAAATATGTCTTTTGCAAAACTAACACAACCAACTTACATTATGTTTACAATTTTTCAAAGAAGAGAAGCTGCCTTCTTAAATGAAGCTCAACTCTTTAACCTTTATGATTTTTATAGTCAAATGGATTTTCCTCTTACTATAAATTTTGTTGTTGTCTATATTGATATGTGAAATGAGACTCTATCTTTACTCTTCGTCCAAGTAATCCTTTTTTTTAAAAGATTTTCTCAAACCATGAAGTAAATGATTTAATCAATAAATATTTGAATCTTTTTCAACTTCAAATTAATTCACAACAATTCCTTTTATTTTTATTAAAAAAAAAAAGAGATTCAGGTTATTATTAATTACTCGAGATAATGTTCAATACTTATATACATAAAATTTATCTTTCATCTTTTCCATTTTTTAAAGTTCGGACAAAAGAATGCAAGAAGCCTCAAAAAGCTTTTATAAGCAAATTGCCTTTTCCCAAGTAAGTTTATTTTCATTCGCAAGAAAACTTGAATAAGGTCTACAGCAAATAAATCAATCCAATGATCCAAGTTTTAAGTCTACCAAATTAGACTTTCCTAAAACATTCCTAAAATTAATCTAGTTCCCAAAGCCTTATATATTTTTTGAAAGCATATAAATATATAGGGTATACTATAATTATATGCACTTGTAACATATAATCCTTTAAAGATACTATATCAATATAGTTTTATAAATTATATATATAATTTGTAACTAAGTAATTAACTATATTATATAGAGAGAGAATCTTTTGAAAATGTTGTGCCAAATATAAAATTATAACTTATGTATTTGTATAACTTATAGTTATCTGTCTCGAAAATTTTTCATATGCTCTTTTTATAGTCAACGTCTTACAGTATTCGAAATTTTGTTACTGACTTCTCTAATATCTTCATGCAAAAGTCTGTCTCATTACTATAGCCTAGAAGTACTTATAGTTTAACTTATCATATTATGATGTCATAATATATAATTCTGGAAACTTTTTCTTCTTTATATTGCACTTTTTATTATATCTTTAATGTGTTTCAATAATTTTATTTATTATATTCATAATTTCAGAAGCTATTTCCTTTTATAACATAAGGATAATTTAATATAATGTATTTTCATAATTTTTAAATATATCGTTATATTATAATTTAATAAAATGTTAATAATTGAATAAAATGACAAAATAATTCATTTGAATGTATTTTTTTTAATAATATTAGTCATTGGATAAAATAGCATAAAGATTTATTTTAATATAAGTTTGTTAATAAACTATTGACCATATATATATATGATGTTAATACAATAGATATCACACCTGCATTACAAGTACTTAAAAATGATAAAAATGCAGTTTTCTTTTTGCAATAATTATCATTTATCAACAATGATAAATACACGTCATTATAAAACCACCTCAAATAATTTCTCTACCCTAATTCTCCAACTAGCATATTAATTGTATCTTCTATTTAGTACATTACTATGAAAATTTTAGATATATAAGGCATCAAAATACCCCATTATTTTTAGTATTTATTTATATGAAGAAACATATTTTTAGTAATGATCTTATGCAATTATTTTATACACTTCATAGTAAGTGCAAAATTATTATGATATGAGGTGTGTCTAAGAAAAATACTGGATTTTTGTAGTGTATTACTCTCAAGGCTTCTACTTAAATTTTTTTTTTTTTTTAACCCATGGTGCTCGAGAGATAGTCCATTATCTCGCCGTTAAATTAAGGATAAGGCTAACCTATAATCCACCTGTCAATTTAACTTCTATAACTACACAAAACTTCTAAAATTCATTTCATTCAATATATCACACCATGGAAAAAACTTTTCCACAAGTGGGCATATCCAAAGTATCATAAATCAATCCCCTTTACAACGTAGAGTTCAACAAAAAGTATATACTATTACATTGATAACTTTCATATTAGGTTCTTACAATATGACACTATGATATTATCTCAAGCAGCATTTTTGAACTTGATAATGAACTCTGCAACTAATCACTTCTTCTTAACAAACCCGACTCCAATTATTGTTGTTAAAGTCTTCCTGCCCTTATTACGATGATACCTTATCTAAGCTTCTTTCTAACTTGGGGATAAGACAACTTATCTACTCATATTTTGATAACCTAAATGAGAGTAGATAATAAACAACAAATGTAAGTGTAAACCAATCATACTAGCAAGTTGTTAACAAAGTTATGTTATCTTACATCCCGACCAATAAGTCAATACAATTAATGTATAACATGCTCATGCACGTGAAATGTATTGGTACCAATATCTAAATTTAACCTAGTACACATTTGGTAAGTCAACATCCTTAGGCATCTTAATGTTGCGTCCAGCAACTTACATGGTAACAAAGATCTACTTAGGAGTAGAACTGCTAAAACCCAACATTATTCATTAAACTACAAGAAGTGGTCAAGTCACTCAAGTAAATGCAATTCTATATGCTTTAAAAACCAAGCTTTATGAACCAAATTCTTTGCTTAATAAACCTAGCTTTTCAAGTAAAAAATTATCTAAAGGTCATTTTTATGCTATGCCATGAATACATCAAATAAAGTATCAAACAATATTAGGCACAACTTTACTAGTTACATATTAAGCATCATTTAGATTAATTTAACCTTTACTTTAGTTGCTTATTTCTTTCTCATTCTAAAAACCTTATTATTTGGTTCACTTAAGTGAACACCTTAGGAGAATTATGTTAGTCCTTAGTTTCTTTTCTAAGTTAGTACATATCCTAGTAAGTGTTACACAATCAATTAGCAATACAATCATAGCAACCAATTTCCAATGTTAAAACATGTCTTAATCAACATCGCTTATACAAAAAAAAAAGCATCACATAACTCATCAAGTAATATATCCACAATAACTAACTCAAAACTTGCAACCAAGCTCGATTAAGTCACACGTAACAAAAAAAGTTAGAGAACTCGCATCACAATGAGTAGACATAAGCTTACTCTAAAACACATAGACATTCACTTACCTGGCTTATTAGTAATTCCAAAACTATGCTTTAATATAATGTTCCTTTTCACCTACTCTACTTAGGAAATATATATACAGTACCAAGATTTGTTATACATCGAGTGTAACCAATTTAATAGTTTACTATGCCTTGGTTTAAGAATGAAAGTCTTTCTAATATCCTTTAATTTAGCCTTTAACTTAACCTTTGAAATATCCTTGGAGTTAAGTTAATTGCAAGGTCGTTAAACAAGTATCCTCTGATATATACTTTGAGTCATATCTTATATAAACTTAACACATTCTTTGACATATTCTCTCATTCCACTAAAATACAAGATAACTTATAAAATTTTAACTTCCTTATCTACTCCAAGTTAAGATTAGCAAAAAATCAAAATGTCTACCTAACACTTAACTAATGATAATATTATAAGTACACATTACTAATTGACCATGTAAATTAATATATAGGTAAATGGAAAATTATAGTGGAAGGGATCGACATTTGAAGCTAAGTTTAAATAAGGGATGAACATTTCGAAAAGTTCAAATAAAAGATTAATATTTCACAAAATGGTTTAAATAAGGAATTCACAATAATCAATCCATAAAATTATTTGAACTTTTTAAAATACTGATAACTTATTTAAACTTTTTGAAACATTTATCCCTTATTTGAACTTAACCCAAAACATTAAATCATTTCAATATAATTCTCTCTATAGGTAAATAATAGGAAATTACATAATGGTTAGTACATACATTCAATTAATTCCCAAAAAATACTGTAGCTCATAAAAACATAGAGTTGAAGGTTTGGTTATTGCAAAGCTCAAAACTTCCCATTATATATATTTTCCAAAACACCAATATTTGGCACAATTTTACTAAAAATAAGTTTAAATTAGGTAAATAATCAAATTAAATTACAAGATCCAAATCAAATATTCTTAAATTCACAATTTAGCTCCAAAAGTCATTACAAGTTAGTTTCATGAAAAATTTTATTAAGAACCCATAATTTTCTTAATTAAAAAAAATTGCTAATTTAGCAAAATAAATATTAAACATATAGTTTATCTAAAACTCTTTTCATGTAAATTAAATATAACATGTGAGGAATCTATAAACCAAAAATTAGCTTAAAACATTCTTTTACTATTTTTAGAAAATACTATAATATTCGTTGTATTAGATGCATTTCTTAAGGAACTCATGTAAATACTTTAAATTTTAAAATTTTTGATTTAATTTTTTAATTTTAAAAGCAAAATTATTTACTAAAACAAAGTTTCATAAATTTTAAGTGTCCTTTAAATACTTTTAGCAAAAATAGAAACTTAAGGCAAAAATTTGAAGCTACCGTTTCTTTGACCACCAATCCTTTGCAACTGGTAAGGACATGTTTGCGGTCAGCTAACCTCCTTCAATGACCTTCCTTTGAACCCTAAATGGCCACCATGTTAGATCTTGGTTTGCTACACGAGCTCTAAGTACCTTGTGTTTGGGGTTCGTTATATAAAATTTAGGATGATTAGGTAAATTATCCAATTGATCCCAAATTTTACAACGAAGTTAGAAATATTAATAAAAGTGATCACATGAGTTTGGATTTAATAAAAATAAATAATTAAATATTAAGTTATATGTATATTACCCATTATTTATTAAAAACACATAAAACGAATTCTAATAATTAACGAATCGATAAAAATAAATTATATACACACTAAAAATCATAAAATAACTTAAAGAGTATTTATAAATATTTATTTGTACTATATATGTATTTACTTGTAGGTAAAAATATATAAAATTACTTAAATTGCCTAGAATATGCTAACATAATACTAATTAATTAAAGAAAATTCATAAAAAATTAAATAAAAATCAAGAAAAATATGGAAAAGTGAACAAAAGTCCAAAATAGGAGCGTGGCATGCTATGATTTAAAAGAAAAAAAATAACAACCAATAAAAATAGACTAAATAATAAGTTAAAAAGAAAGAGGTAAGAGATATGTAGCAATTTGAAATTAAAAAGAAAAACCTTAAACTCATCTATAAATTCAGAATCCCTTGTCCATAATTCATTTTGATCAATGAGGAGCTCTAGAAAAATTAAAAAGAGGTGAGAAAAAGAGAGAAACCAATTTTACTAAAAATAAACAAAAAGTAGTGTAATTATAACATTAGGAGAGAACCCATACTTAACCAAACTTAGGAAAGAACCAGAGTGACCACCATACGGTGAACCACCCATATGGGTAGGCCAATACACCTAAGGTAGCAGTAAGGTTTATTTTTGGTAAGTGCTCTAATTTGATCCAATGTTTAATAAATTAGTAAAAATAGTAAATTAAGTCCAAAAATTTGTATTTTAGTATATTTTTGTATGTAAATTAATGGAAAAGTTATCGATTTGGTAAAATTAAGTCTCGAGATATATTACTCTTAAAAAATAACTAAACATGAACTAATTTTCGATTTTGATTTAAATGATTTTAATGATATAGTTTTGACCTCAAAATTTTTGTGTAAGCTATTCAGGATATATATAACAATGCTACAAAGAGTGCTTTTGAAAATTTATTTTCTAAAATTTTATTTAATTTTTAGGCCTTAAAATGATGCATAAAAGGTAACTTGTGGGCTTAATTTAGTAATTTAATCTTAATTTGGTGAAAATAATGATTTAGTATGTAATTAGATATCTTTAGATGATAGTTGATGATGGGATAGTATTTGTGGAGTTTAAGGTATTAGTTGTATGAAATATGCATATTATGCAATAAATAAGTATAAAGGAATAATAGGTAAAATGATATATTTAAGTTAATTTTATGATTTAGGGTGTAATTAGATATTTTGAGAAGTTAGATATTAATTAAGGATGGTATTAGCGATGTTGAAGAGATTAGATATGTGTTATATATGTAAATTAGGAAATAGTGGATAATATGTAAAGAGGGAAATTAGATGAGTAAAGTAAATTAGATTAAAATTTATAACATTATAATATTAAGAATATTATATAAATCTAATTTGAAATGTGAATTTAGGAAATTATGTGAAAAATATAGGTTATACTCACATCGGAAACAAATTTGGTAATTCAATTAGAAATATAGTGTACTATACTGACTAAAATACCAATTAGGAGGTAAAACGGAGATTTAGGATATCTAAGTATAGTTAGATAAATTTCATATATTGGTTCAAGAGAAATTCCTAAGGTTTATAAATAAAAAAGAGTAATTAGAAGCTTAAATAAAACTTAATTCAAAAACTAATTCAAAAATCGAATAAAAACCTAGTTTAGAACTATTTTGGTCATAGGAAATATAGAACTTAAATAATTGAGTAAAACTATAATTTTAAACTAAAAACTAAAGATTTAAAGCTTATATATATACACACATATGTATGAGTGTTATGTTAAAATGTAGACAATTTATGAATCAGAAACTGATTCTAAAGCAGAATCAAAATTAAGGTTCATATAAGTACATTAGATAGTAAGTCAAAAACTTAAACCAAATGTTATACTCATCAAATAAACCGTAAGAAAAAATATTAAAAGGTATTTAAAAGACTTACAAACAAAGTTTAATAAAAAAAGGTTGTAGACACCTTATTTTTACTCACACCTAAACCCCCTCCCCCTTCTCTTTTATAAATTTTTAAGAATATGATAAATAGTCCTAAATTAGGGAAAATACAAAAATATATAAAATTATGAAAACCCAAAAAATAAGAAATTTAGAAAAATAGAAAAAGAAAATAAAATTTAAGAAAATCCAAAAGAATAATAAATTTAAAAAATCACCAAAATATAAAATTTAGAAAAAAAAAATACAAAAAAATAGAAAAATATAGGATTTAGGAAATTTAAAAATAATAATTTTTTTTTAGATAGTTTCGTAGAGTATAATTTTTAATTTAGATAAGATAAAGAGAGGGTTGTTGAGTTTAAACTTAGATTTGAATCTAATCCAAGCTGATCTTATCTAAATGTAATTGCACATATGAAAAAGATACAAGCCAACTACCTAACGAATAAACATTTAGACTTGAATTTAGGTTAAGCTTAAAGGTCAGGGGTTTAACTCTCATCAAAGGTAGAGAATGCCTTTTGGCTTTTATTTTTTCCATACTCCAACACCTGCAACATGTTAAGAGATCACTAGGCCATGTGTTTGGTTGTGATACATGGCACTTCGTGATTAGCCTTAACAGTACACTTTCCTTCTCCTTTTCTTTCCCTCCCTTTCTCATACTCAAAAACAGCACTTATACACACAGTAATGGGGGTCTTATCTCTCTCACAACTTGGACCCACTAACCCTCGTTCTCTCTCCCTCTCTCGAACATCTCACTCTCTCTCGTATAGCAACCTATGCTCCTACACACCACACAGCAACCCCCATCTTTTGCCAAACACCCATAACCACTAATTCACTAATACACACATACACAACTTAGACCGCCTCAATCTCTCCCTCGACTAAATAACCCCAATCCACACAACCACTTGACCTTCCGCTAAACACCAGACCACTGTCAGCAACCTCCCAATCATGCAACCAAGAAACCCCCAATCGTACCAACTTGACACCCACACATGAACGACAAAATGCACTTAACTACTAAAACATGTACGGGTACCACCTTTGTGACAACCAACACTAAACTCACCACCTAAACAACCTCCGACCGAGCCAAAATCACCACTCTATTATGACTACTCCCTTGCACCACCAAATTGAGCCACCTCTAAACCACCTCTATAAGCTGCAATAGTCCTTTAAACCCCCCTTTTGCCAATAAAATTAACACAAAACCACCCCCACCCGTAAAAAAATCGTCCTAAAACTGCCTTGGAGCACTACTACTAACTGCCCCTATCCTCTCCTAGATTCTCACATGTAATGCACGTGAATAAAGTCAAGTAACCTAACTTACAACCTGATCCGACCCATCCGAGTCCTTTACGCCAACCTAACCCAGCAAAGTTCGACTCATGCCTATTTCCTGTAGCATTTGGTCCAGCCCATTCTACTTAGGTTGATTTATGTTCTTTTTATTTCATTTTTTGTATTTTATTTTGTTATTTTATTTTCACATTGTAAATATAATTGTAATAAGAAAAGGAAAAAGAAAAAGAAAAAAAAAAGAAAAGAAAAGTAAGGAAAAAAGAAGAGAAAAAAAAGGAAAAGAATGGTTTATTTTTATTTTTTATTAAAGCATAATAGAAACAGATAAAATAAAACAAATAAATAAATAAGATAGTATAAAAAAATGAAAATAAAAATAAATAAATAGGTTAGTAAATGAAAATTGCTTTGATGCTTAGAAAAATCGGTTTTTTCCAATAAAAAAAAATAATTGATCATCTTTCCAAATTAGGAACTTTCTCTTAGGGCTTTTTATAAATAAAATCTAGTTTAGGACTTTTTAGAAGGATTTCCTTAAATAAATTGAAACGGGTAAAAACCTAAACCCGATTTTGTCAAAAATTAAAATCAATCAACTCATTAAAAGTTCTCATTAAAAGAACTATATACGTCTGATCTTAAAAAGTGGGTATGTAGGCACTCATACGTAAGTATGAGGCGACTTAAAATAATGAAAATTTTCTTTTTCCATATCTTGTAAATAAATAATTTAATTAACTTAGTTGCATGTGGTATGATTTGTTGTTTAGAAATTGAAATCTAAAAAGGATATTATTGAAAGGTAAAATTAAATTTGAAAAGTTAAAAAGTGATACTCATTTAGGGTTTAATAAGATAGCATTCGAATCTAAATCTTTAGTTTTAAAACCGTTTTAAAATTTGGTTTTATCGAAAGGCTAATAACTAAATTATAACCAATCCACTCAATTGGTTTTAATTTAACTCTCTTTCCCGATTACGGTCTGATGGCAATTTCAAAAATGTTTTTCAAAGTTAAAGAACCGATTTTCTTTAAAACCTAGTCAAAGGTTAGTATTAGATGGGTAGGATTTAATATTGATCGGTTTAAATAAGACTTATTTATAAAAACCATAAAAAAAAAATAAAACTCGACAACTTGGTGACTACACTAGGAATGTCAAAAAGGCTAACCACTTAAAATACTTTCTAAAATTAAAATTACTCTTCAAAATACGCTTGTTATTTTTTCATTTGTTTATTTATTTGTTTGTTTGTTTGTTTATTTGTTATTAATTTCATGCATATAATTTGCTTTAATTATCATACGACATGTAGGGTGGTCATTTGTTGCATCAAAGATGCAGGGTAGATGCGGTTAGACCCAAGCCGTCTTAGGACCGTAAGGCCATTATGTAAGCTATGGGTGCTGTAGTGTAATTACCGTTTGAGATTGATTAGGCCACTCCTCACTTAAGCTCAATATGACTAATGAAAATGCTTTCTAAAAATAAGTAAGGTCACAAAGCTTAATAACCTTTTAGAACCTACCTTAATTATATATACTCTCCTCTAAGCTCGAGTTAATATACTACCCTTAAAAATTGCAACCTTACTAGTTGCTTAAGAGTTTTAATGTAATTAAGTTTTTGAAATTAATAGTTAGGTTACAACTTAAGGAAGTAATGTCTTAACCCAAACGATCCTAACATTTGCATATTTCTACATGCTTTCTATTGTTACATTGATGATTGATTCTTGTCCATAAAATGTGTAGACCTAGAATGACAGATAACCAAGCAAACAATCTAAAGAATGATAGGCCATAGGACATAGCTAGGATTCACAAGCAGCTGCTGAATGATGAAATCACCTATCCGAAGGAAAAGCTAGAGTGTTCTGAAGCTTACAATTGAGCCTTAAGGGCTCTTTTGACACAGGTCATTAGAGAGACCTATGAAATGATAAAAGACCTTAAGGCTTGTCTACAAGACTTAATTTAAGGTTTTTTTCAGAGGGTATAGAATAAATGTCAAGTTCCAAAATAAGTGTTAGGTTTTTTGCCTTTGTTTTCTGTTTTTTTATCTTTCTCAATTATAAAAGTTCTTTTTAGTTCATCGATCATCGTTCATCGTTCTTTAGCATTTACTTCTTTGTAAATAGTCTTTCAATAGGCATTTAACTAACCACTATTCTCTCCCATTCTAGGAAATGTAAAATCTCATAAACTTATAAATAAAACCCTAGAAACCACCATCTTTATTTGTAAATTATTTTTTGTAAAATAAAACTTTATCTTTCTCTTTCCCAAAAAAAAAAATTGAAAAAATAAAAATGAAAAGAAAAGTTGCCAACGGCTATAAATCCTTATGAGTTCAAGGAGCCAACACAAGCTCAAGCCTTTGGCCCACTCAAGTAACCAACTTAAACACTTGATTTCCAACTCATACAAGGCCCCTCAACCTATTAAGGAAGCCAACATGAGCCTTTTGGCTCATTCAACCCAAACACTAGCCCCTTAGCCCATTCAATCTAAATACTAACCTCGGGCCCATTCTAGTAACCTACCCAAATACAAGCCACTTGGCCTTTTAAGGCAACTGACCCAAACACAATACTTAGCCTATAAAGGTAACCAAACCAAAACCCTTGGTTTAATTAGAAAGCCAAGCCCAATCATAAATCAAGCCAAAACATAAAGTCAAATACTAAGGCATGATTTGAGAAACTAGGGGGCAAAGCCAATCTTCACCATGGGCAAACAAAAAATAGACTCCTCCTTAAGAAATCGATAACTTACTTTTAAAAAGTTTCTAATGAGAAGAGGTAGACAATATCCTATATACTAACTTAAAACACTTTGAGAGTTGAACGATATAATGGTGAGAATGCTTTGGACTCATTCCTTAAAGGCGGTCTACTTTGAATTTGATACGTAAACTAAAATGAAGTTAGGCATTTATTTCCAAATCCTAAACACAATTATCTCTTGTTCACCCCATTAGACTAATTTGGAGTATTTTTAAATTTAAACCCTATTAAGAACCACCTTAAAAGATAAGGGTAAAATTGGTTTATACTTGCTAAAGTAATATTAATTCAAAAATGATTTTTTATTAAAATGAAGAAGAGCCAATTCCTTTTCAAACACCTTAAGCTTATACATACCTCACCTGAGCCTATACAATAAAACTCCATGGATTTAGGGCTCTAAATTGCTTAAAAGGCAAAAACTCGACAATGAAGACAATTATTCTTATCACTAAAAGAAAAGGAAGAATAGCAAGAGATGGTAGGGCAAAGTAATAATGGTAAAGAGAGAGAGAGAGAGAGAAAAGAGAAGATGAAGAAAAGAGGTTGGAAAATTAAGCATAAATGTAAGACGAAAACCTAAAAAGATATATCACATCCTAGTCAAGGCCCAAATATCCTTAAAGCCGTAAGGCTCTGAATTACAGTCCAAGCCCAAAAGCCTAAAAACCCAAAATCTCTATATCTACTCTAAAGCCTCTCTTACCTATGTTGAATCACACAAGGCTTTCCTACTTACATTACTACCCTTACACAGTAAAAGCTATTCTGATCTTAAAAAGATAATTTATTATTAATAAAAAATTGTTTCTAAAACTGGGGTAAGCATACCTTTAATTTTTCATAAAGGCTCTTAACTTGTACACCTGAGATAAATAAAAACATTTCTTTCAAAATAGGCCTCCTCATTAATTATTTTTTAAACCCTTGGACTAGAAGCCTAAATTCATAATGTTAAACTGAAAAAAACTTAACAGATTGATTAAGGCGTATCACTTACAAAATGGACTGTAATTTTTGAAACTGTAGTTAAGATTAAAATTTAAACCGAAAGCTAGCAAGGAAGTCCTCTTTAACTAAACTAATCATAGGTTACCTTTTTCCTAAGAAAGAAATCTTTAAAATCACAAAGCCCCGCGAGGGAGCTCAACATCAAGGTCAAGGGCATTGAAAATCTTACATTATTTCCAAGGACAAGGGTGGTTATAAACTTGCCCCTTTAGTAAGAATTTATACATGTTAGCAAACCTTTTAAAAAAAGAAGAGACAAGAAAGAAAAAGAAGGAAGAGAAGAGAGAGAAAGTAAAGGCTTGTCACAAGATTTTTGTCTAATTCATATCAGCTTAAGTAGCCAAGGTTTCAATTCACGTCATCCGTTTCCTTTTCAATGTAGTCCTTTTTTAAAAAAAAATTAGCCATAGTAGTCTAAATCATTTTTCCCTAATGCGGTTTTTAATATCCTTTAACTTGTTTTCAAATCAAGGGGTCTATCCTTAATGCCTTTTTTTTTTCCCTTTTCGTAAATGGTTTTTCAACAATTTCCCTGTAAATACTTTTCTAAGTTAAGAAGTCTTTTAAAATTGGTTGCTGTCCTTAGTTTACTTCTGCAATCCTTCATCAACTTCCCTTAGGGTTCTAACCAGCTCTTAAAGCGCTGACCCCTCTTTTATCCTTTTTAAGGTTCTAGCTAACCTTTAGGGCGCTATCCTGTCTTTCTAAGGTGTTAGCCAGCTCTTACAGTACCGACCCACTCTTTTTTTTTCTTTTTAGGCTTCTAGCCAGTCTTTAGGGTATTATCTCATTTTCCATTTTTAGGGTTCTAGTCAGCTCTTAAAGCACTGACTCACTCTTTTATTCTAGCTAACTCTTAGAGCGCTAACCTCCCTTTTTATTCTTTTTAGGGTTCTAGCTAGCCTTTATGACATTGTCCCATTTTTCTAAGGTGTTAGCTAACTCTTAAAGCTCTAACCTACTCTTTTTTTCTTTTTAAGGTTCTAGCCAACCTTTAGGGCATTGTCTCGTTTTCCATTTTTAGGGTTCTAGCTAGCTCTTAAAGCGTTAGCCCACTGTTTTATTCTAGTCAGCTTTTAGGGCATTATCCTATCTCTCTAGGGTTTTAACCAGCTCTTAAAGTGCTAACCTACTCTTTTATTCTTTTTAGGGTTCTAATAAGTCTTTAGGGCATTGTCCCATCTCTCTAGAGTTCTAGTTAACTTTTAAAGTGCTACCCCTCTTTTGTCAATTTCCTTTAGGGTTTTTTAGTAAGCCCTTAGGGCGCTTCCTTTTATCATTAATTTCTCTCAAGTAAGTCCATAGGGTACTTCTTTTCTTCATCAATTCTTTTAGCGAGCCCATAAGGCGCTTCTCTTCACTAAATTCTCTTAACAAGCTTACGAAGTGCTTTCCCTTACCAATATTCTCGTAACGAGCCCATAGGGCACTTCTCTTCACCAAGTTCTCTTAACGAGCCCACATGGCGCTTTCCTTCACTAATGTTCTTTTAACAAGCCCATAGGGTGTTTCTTCTATATCCAATTCATGGTTACTAGTCCTTGAGAGATACTCTTGCCTAGGTTAGTGAGCTCAAAAGAGCATGACTAGTTTTTCCAAATTGATTTCAACTTAAGGTTGCTAGTTCTCTAGAGACACTTCCACGTGGGTTAGTGAGCTCAAAAGAACATGATCGGGTTCTCCAAATTGATTTTAGCTTAAGGTTGCTAGTTCTCTAGAGACACTTCCACAAAGATTAGTGAGCTCAAAAGAGCACGATTAGGCTTTTCAGATCAATTTCAGCTTAAGGTTGCTAGTCTTTGAAAGATGCTCCCGCATAAGTTAGTGAGCCCAAAAGAGTACAACTAGGTTTTTCCAAATCGATTTTAGCTTAAGGTTGCTAGTCCTCAAAAGACGCTCCTACCTAGGTTAGTAAGCTTAGAAGAGCATGACCAAGTTTTTCTAAATTGATTCTAGCTTAGGGTTGCTAATCCCTTAAAGACGCTCCTACCTAGGTTAATGAGTTAAGAAGAGCACGACCAGGTTTTTCAAATCAATTCCAGTTTAGAGTCATTAGTCCCCAAGAGACACTCCTACCTAAGTTAGTGAGCTAAGAAGATTACAATCAGGTTTTTCTAAATCGATTCCAACATAGGGTTACTAATCCCCTAAAGACGCTCCCACTTAAGTTAGTGAGCTCAAAAGAGCATGACCAAGTTATTCCAAATCGATTCCAGCTTAAGGTTGCTAGTCCTCGAGAGATGCTCCTGCCTAGGTTAGTAAGCTCAAAAGAGCACGATCAGGTTTTTTTAAATTGATTCCAACTTAAGGTCGCTAGTCCCCTAAAGATGCTCCCGCATAAGTTAGTAAGCTCAGAAGAGCATGAACATGTTTTTCCAAATCGATTCCAACTTAAGGTTGTTAGTCCCTTAAAGATATTCCTACTTGGGTTAGTGAGCTTAGAAGAGTATGACTAGGTTTTTCCAAATTGATTATAGCTTAAGGTTATTAGTCCTGAAGAGACGTTCTCGCCTAGGTTAGTAAGCTCAGAAGAACATGACCAGGTTTTTCCAAATTGATTCCAACTTAAGTTTGCTAATCTTTGAGGGACACACCCACCTAGGTTAATGAAATCAGAAGAGTACGACCAAGTTTTTCCAAATCGATTCTAGCTTAGAGTTACTAGTCCTCTATAGATGTTCCCGCTTAGGTTAGTGAGCTCAGAAGAGCACGACCAAGTTTCCACATCCTTTTAGGTCTTAGCTAGCTCAAGGAGTGCTTCGCCCATCTCATATTGGCTAGTTAGCTCACGAGGGCATAACCAAGATTTCATATCCTTTTAGAGTCTTAGCTAACTCAAGGAGTGCTTCACCCATCTCATCTTGGTTAGCCAGCTCACTAGGACACGACTAAGTTTTCGACATTTTTTAGGGTCTTAGCTAACTCAAGGAGCACTTCACCTGTTTTACCTTGGATAGTCAGCTCATTGGGGCATGACTAAGTTTTCAACATCTTTTAGAGTCTTAACTAATTTTAGGAGTGCTTCATTCGCCTCATCTTGGTTAGTCAGCTCACAGGTGCATGACCAAGCCTTCAACATTTCTTTAAGGTCTTAGCCAGCTCTAAGAGCAATTAGATGAGTAAACCTTAATTCATCAGCTCATAAAGGCATGATCAGGCTTCGATTCCTCTTTCAATCTCTCGACGAACTCTTAGAGCACCTCTTCTCTCTTTTCACTATTAATAAAAATCCCTAATAGATCGAGCCTAGGATAGCTAGCTAAGGTGTTCCTTAGGATAAATTCTACCTTTGGGGGTAAAAATAATGTCTCTTTTGTTTTTGTAATAAAGTTTTATTCAAATTTTACCATAAAGAAGGGCAGTTGTAGACATTCTATTTTTGCCCTCTTCTCTTTTTTCTTTCAAAATTTTTTAGGATAAGATAAAGAATCCTAAATTAGGAAAATACAAAAGAAAAATAGAAAATTTAAGAAAAGCAAAAAAAAAAAAATTAGAAAAAATAAAAAATATATAAAATTTAGAAAAAAAATATTGGATTTAGGAAATTTAGAAAATAATAAATTTTTTTTATATAGTTTAGTAGAGTATAATTTTTAATTTAGATAAAATAAGAAGAAGGTCGTTAGGATTGAGCTTAGGCTTAAATTTGAATTTAACCCAAGTTGACCTTGTCCATTTGATTGCACATATGAAAAAGGTACAGGCCAATAACCTAACGGATAAACGCTTAGACTTGAATTTGGGTTTGGCTTGGAGGTCAGGGGTTTAACTCTCATCAAAGGTAAATAATGCCTTTTGGCTTTTATTTTTTCTACACTCCAACGCCTGCCACATGTCAAGAGATCACTAAGCTATATGTCTAGTCATGACATGTGACACTTCATGATTAACCATGATAACACACTTTCCTTCTCTTCCTCCCCTTTCCTTTTCTTTCCCTCCCTTTCTCATACTCAAAAATACCATGCACGCACACAACAATGGGGGTCTTCTCTCTCTCACAATTCAAACCTACTAACCCTTGTTCTCTCTCTCTCTCTCTTGGACATCTCACTCTCTCTCGTACAGCAACCCATGCTCTTATATACCATACAGCAGCCCCCATCCTTTGTTGAACACCCACAACCACCGATTCACTAACATACACACACACATACGACTCAGACCACCTCACTCGTTCCTTCAACTAAATAACCCCAATCTATATAGCCATTCGACCTTTGCCTAAACTCTAGATCACTATCAGCAATCACCTAATCACGCAATTAAGAAACCCCCAACTACACCAACATGACACCTACACATGAACAACAAAATGCACTTCACCACCGAAACACACATAGCTACCACCTCCACGGCAACCAACATCGGACCTACTACTCAAAGAACCTTTTACTAAGCTAAAATCACCACTCTACTGTGACCACTACCTTGTACCACCAAACTGAGCCACCACCAAATCACCTCCATTAGCTGCGGTAGTCCTCCAAACCCCTCCTTTTGCTAATAAAATTGACACAAAACTGTCCTCACCTATTAAAAAATTGACCGGAAACCGCCTTGGAGCACTATTACCAACCACCCTCGTCCTCTCCTAGCTTCTTACATACAATGCACATGAATCAGGTTAGGCAACCCGACCCACAACCCGATTCGACCCCGTCTAAGTCCTATACGTTGACCCAACCTAACAAAGTCTGACCCGTGCCTACTTCCTGCAACATTTGGTCTAGCTTATTCTATTAGAGTTGATTTGTGTTCTTTTTATTTCATTTTCTATATTTTATTTTTTATTGTTATTTTATTTTCTCATTGTAAATGTAATTGTAATAAGAAAAGGAAAAAGGAAAAAGAAAAAGAAAATAAAATAAAATAAAAGCAAGGAAAAAAGAAGAGAAAAAAAGGGAAAAGAATAGTTTATTTTTATTTTTTGATTAAAGCATAACAAAAATAGATAAAATAAAACAAATAAATAAGATAGTATAAAAATAATAATAATAAATAAATAAGTTAATAAATAAAAATTGTTTTGACGCTTAGAAAAATCGGGTTTTTAAAAAAAAATTAATAAACAAAAATAACCGATCTTCTTTCCAAATTAGGAACTTTCTCTTAAGGCTTTCCATAAATAAAATTTGGTTTAAGACCCTTTAAAAAGATTTCTTTAAATAAATTGAAATGAGTAAAGACATAAATCCAATCTTGTCAAAAATTAAAATTAATCAACCTGCTAAAAAGTTTTTGTTAAAAGAACTACGTACGTTTGATTCCGAATAATGGGTACGTAAGTACTCATATGCAAGTATAAGACAACTTAAAATATGGAAAAATTTTTTTTTCCATCTCTTGTAAATAATCAATTTAATTAACTTAGTTGCATATGGTATGATTTGTTGTTTAGAAATTGAAATCTAAAAAGGATATTATTAAAAAGTGAAATTAAATTCGAAAAGTTAAAAAATGGTACCCATTTAGAGTTTAATAAGATTGCTCCTGGATCCAAATCTCTACTTTTAAAACCATTTTAAAATTTGGTTTTATCGAGAGGTTAGTAGCTAAATTATAACCAATTTACCTAATTAGTTATAATTTAACTCTTTTTTTCAACTACGGTCAAGTGACGACTCCAAAAATGCTTTTCAAAGTTAAAGAATCGTTTTTTTTTAAACCTTAATCGATAATCAATATTAAATGAGTAAAGTTTAATATTAATCCGTTTAAAGAAAACTTATTTTTAAAAACTAGGAAAAAATCAAGCTCAACAAAAGTAAACTAGAACCTAATTCAAAAGTTGAATTGAAATCTGAATAAGAAGCAAATTTGAAACCTAATTGATAAGAGAAGTAATTCTGAGAGACTTAGACCTCAATCACTAAATATGGTAAGACCCTAAATTAAAGATAATCATAATCTAAATTACAAATAAAACATATTTATAGTAGTTATACGAGAACTAAAACAATCTATGTATTATAGAGATTATTGGCAAAGGCCTATTACAAGTCGTACTATAAGTGAGTAAGCAAGGCATCGAGGTAAGTTGGGACAATATGTTACTATATTTCGGAGTACTGTTTTATAGTATTTAAAGGCTCGAAATTATACTTGGTTATATTTATTAGATAATTGACTATATGCATGATTATGTATACGTGTTTTTGGGTTTGATTGTATGTTTCTAGTTGATGTTTTAGATCGTAATTGTGTGATTTGTGTGAAACAATTGAACACCTCAAACTGGACCTAACTAAATATATGATTAGTAAGTCTAAAATGGACCTGCACAGTAACCAATTAGGAGAAATATTTAGGGTTCTCCAGCCAAATGTCAACTCCTTTGAAAGGGATAGTACTAAATAACATAATTGGTCCCTTCTTCATTCTTACTTGAACTAAGTAAAAGGAGAGGAGGTCATGATAAAGGTGAAGTCAATGGTTCAAAGGTAGTTGTAGGAGAAGCAATGTCTTCATTGTATAAACTTGGGTTTAGTCATGAACTGTTGAAATGTATGCTAAACTCTTCGACCCGAATTAGAGTGGGTGTAATTTCTCTAATTTCACGATTGATTGGATAACATTGTGTGATGGCATCTGCTAGTACATGTATGGCACCTAACTAATTTAGTTGATAACTCTATTTGTGCTTAATGTATAGTTTTAAGTTTCTATCCCAACTTACTAAGTGGTTAGTTACTCATATCCTTATAGATATTATTGTAGGTACCAGCTTAGAAGTGACACCATAACTTCCCTAAAGTTAACTATTGTTGGATCTTGAGGAGTGAAGATATTAAACTAAAGAATAGTTATATCTTTAAGGTTTTAGATTTTAATTTAGAATCTTTTATTGTCACGTAAAGTATTACTTAAGTAAAATTTTGTTAAATAACCATGTAAACATTACTTATGATATTAAAATTTTAGTATAATTTTTATACTTCTACAAGTAAATTAGGTCTTAAATAGTGGCTGAAAGGTCAGCTTCTATCCTAAAATTGTTTACATAGTGAAACTATTGCAACTCTTCCGCGTTAGAGGCTAACACCCTGCCTCTCAATCTAATTTTCCTATAATTTCTAATTTTCTAATTTTATAGTGTAGACACCTCATTTTTATCTCCCTAAAATTTTATAATTTCTTTTAGGTAGTAAAAAGGCTCATAATTGAAAAAACACAAAAAAAATTAGAAAGCTTAGAAATATTTTAAAAATTAGAAAATTCAAAGAAAATAATTTTTTTTTTGAAAAATACAAAAAGAAAAAAGAAGAATACCAAAAAAGACAAAAATTTTAGTAGATTAAGAATATTAGAAAAATAGTGGTAATAAACAATTTAGTGCTTTAGGAGGATTAAAATAGAATAAAGTATAATAAAATATTAGAAAATAATAATTGATTTAAAATAATTTAGGATAAACTAAAGTTTTAAATTGGTAAGATCTTTTTTTTGCAGTTCAAGTTATTTCACTACTTAAGTACATTTTGTTTGCATAAAAAAATAAGGGATGGGGTAGATGGCCCAACGAATAAGCACGCAATTGTAAGCTAAAGCCACTTAAGTTCAATTTCCACTATAGGCACTCGACACCTTTTCCTTTTCGTTTAGTCGAAAGTGCTATGTGTCAACTTATAATTGGCTGACACATGTATTTTCTTTCTCTTCTCTTTGTTTTCTCCCCTTTTTTTCACGATTTTCCCACCCTGGACAGCTCACTTTCAAGTTCATTTTGATCCATTTTTCTTCCCTATTTCACCAAATATGGCCAACTTTGAATTGAACCCCAAAACTTCTCTAGATTTAATCATTTATGGGGTCAAATTTGTCTTGAAAAGTTAAGAATAGTTCAAATCCCATGGATAAATTCTTTTGACTAAGCTGGAATTTCAAACACCAACAGCCAATTTCAAAGCTTCCATTAAAGATTTTTGGTAAGAGTAAACATTCAGAAGCTAGTTTTGACTAGCATTTTAATCAAATTTCTATTCAAATTATGAATCAAACTTAGTCAACTGCCCCCATTATTTTTTCAAATTCAACAGCTATGAAGACTTTCACTCTTGATCTTGAGCTCGTCTAGCATAAATAGGACCTTTAGTGATCGCACCCATCATCAACATTCATCTCTCTCTTTCTCTCTTTAGCTTATGTTACTTTCTCTCTAAGATTTGCTCAAATTCTTAATATTTCGAGGAAAAGTAATCTTACAACAAGTTTCCTCAATAACTAAATTCTTGAATGCACCCTATCTCACCTCTAACCGTAACTCCTAACCCCACCATCAACCTTGTAGGGTTTTAAACCCATAGCCACCTACTTCAAACCCTAACTTTGCTCATCCCCACTCAAGTCCAACTTCACCGTAAACATTACTAGTAAGAGTGTAATCGAATCGATACAACACTGAGCTCAAGTTCTTGCTTGACTTGAAAACACAAAGTTTGAACATTGTTCAAGTTTAACCGAGTTTTAAATTTTAAGCTCAATCTTGACTCAAAAATATATATGGCAAGTTTAAGCTTGACTTAATTAGCTTGATTAAGCTCAAACTTTTTATAATTTTTCCTTAACTAATATCATATTTGCTTATATTTACATTAAAAATTATACCAAGTTTGGTTAGGCTTATGAGCTTAGTATTTTAAAATTCAAACTTGACTCGATTTACTACTCGAATAGCCTAAGCTTGAGCTTAGCTCATCTCGATTATCACGAAATGGAATTTGAAATAAACTCTAGCCCAACTCGAGTAGTTTATGAACTAGTTTAATTCATTTATACTCTTAAACATTAATACCCTCGAAAACCCCTACCTACACCCAATTCTCATCACAAGCTACCCCTATTGCAATCAACCATCATGACTTGCCACCGTTTAACATTGCAACACCACTAAACGGCCACCTTTGACCACCGCCCTTACACTAAAACCCCACTTATCAATAAAATCCACATGAATTTGGTTTTTCCCAATCGTTTTAGAGCCTAGAGCACCTCTTTCATTACTTGGAACCACCCCCTATTAAGTCATGTGTGGCATACGTAAGATCCAACCTAGATAAACTGCCCGAAGATTGATCCTTAAGTAATGTACTTAACCCATTTCCTACACTAGGTTTGTATTTTTTTTTTTCTTTTTCTTTTTCGATAAAAAATGGAAAAAGCTTTAAAAATATATATAAATAAACAATAGAAAATAAAAAAATTATTTTCTTGGATATTTCCTTTTCTTTATTTTATCTTATAAAATTCTTTTTTTTTTCAAAAAAATTTTCATTTTTGATTAAAATACATACAATAAAAGCATTTTTTATACTAAAAAAATCTTCAATATATATATATATATCACCTAGAAAAATGTTTTTAAAAAAATTAATAAAAATCTACCAATAAACCTTTTTTTTCAAAATTAGGTCTCTTTTAGAGTTTCTTCCAAAAAAATAAATATTCAAAAAATTAGGATCCTTTTAAGTATTTTTCTTAAATGAAAATAAATGGCTAAAAAAGTAAACCCGACTATTTTCCAAAATAAAAAAAATCAATACAATAAAGTCTTACAAAAAATGAACTACGAAAATCTAATTCCAAATAGCATATACACAAGAATCTATAAGAAATTACAAGGCAAATTAAAATATTAAAATCTTTTATTTTCCCCATTTCTATAAATAAAAAAATTTTACTCTTTAATTTTTCCTTTTTCTTAAACAAATAAAATATTTCTTTCTTTACTTGTAAAAGAAAAAAGATAATAATAAATAAATAAAATATAAAAATAGATTTATTTTCTCATAAATAGGCATTTTGAAAAATAAATTTTAATTTGGAAGGTTAAAATGGTACCCGTTTAGAATTTAATAGGTTAATCCCTTAAACTCAATATATCTGGTTTTCAAAATTGATTTTCTAGTACACTAAAGGTTAAAACTAATTTACTCATTTGATTTTAACCTAATCATTTTTTCTGACCAATCGGATTGCCACTACAAATGTTTTTCTTAAGCCTTTAAAAGAAATCTAAATTTTTCTTAATTTCTAGTCTATGGTTAATATTTAATAAGTAGCGTTTAATATAAATCGATTTAAAGAAAATAAAACCTGCAACACGGTAGCGACATTATTAGGGTTTTTAAACTTTAGAAGTAACGAAGGCATTAAGGAAAGTGGAATTTTGGTCGAAGATCGAGTTGCTGAATCTATTAAATTGGACACGTGCAAAAAAAGCCATCCAAACAAGGCTACTAAGCCGAAGAAATTGTTTAGGCCAACTAAACATGGGCTTGGGCTCGAGGACTAAATACTACATTAGCCTATAGTAATAATAAAGACCAGTAGCCTCTTAGTTACAAAGTTAAAATCAACAAATAAAAGTATGAAATTAGTGACACTGCTAGGTGACGTGTCCCATACTGGCACATGCAAAAGGAATATTCTATAATGTAATCTAAGGATAATCCTACATTTTCATATAAATACATGTAAGAAACAACCAGAAAAATTGAACGGAAATGGACAAAAACATTGCTATCCGAAAATTAGCATGTATGTTTGCTTGTATGTGAGCTTCAAATATACTAGACTTTGTCATTTTTCATTCTTGATAAGCTTTCCTTGTTACAATTGGTATAAGAGCTTAATACCTTACAATCTCCATGACCAAAACATATAACCCTCCTCAAGGCCAACACCAAGATGCTAAAAATGTAGAAGCTATTAAGGTAACCATGAAAAGAGCAAATTGAAGCTTTAATCCAATTGTTTTCTAAGAAATTGAAGCAACAACAAGATTATTTCAATCAGCAAATCCATGACCTCAAGACCCAAAAATCAGTAAATTCAACTACTGGTAGTCGTAGTATAGTCTATAAGGAGACACCTTCTAATGATGTAAACGAAAGCCAGTAAGACCATGAAGAATTACACGGGGAATAACACCTATTAATGAGCAGGAGCGCTCTTGAAGGTTTAGACTTACAAATCTAAGCAATAGTTTGCACTCAACTCCATTCTCAAAGATTGGAAGGTTAAGATAGCTACCATGTACTTTGAAGAGAAGACTTCTTAGTGGTACCATGCTTTTGTATAGAACAAGGACACACTTGCAACACCATCTTAGAAGGAACTCTTGGTTACAATGAAAGAGAGATTTGGTGAAAAAGCCTATGAGGATCTTGTGGGAGATATGAAGGAGTTGTATCAAGATAAGCCACTACAAGATTATAAGAATGAATTTAAGCAATTAATTCATCAGGTAAACCTCCGTGCACATCACCTGGTTAATATGTTTATCACTGGTTTAGACTTATATATTTAATACCTAGTGAGAATGTACAAGCCCCAAATGCTTCATGAAGCTTACACCTTAGCTAAGTTGCATGAAGCTAATTTGTTATCTTCCAAACAACGCCTTAAAACTATTAACCCAACAATTAGCAGCACCCTACCTTCCTATAAACAAACCAACCTTCGGAACCACTTCAACGAAACACAATGCCCCACTTCTTCTTACCCAACCCACTAAAGGATCATTAAGAGATTCACACCTGAGGAACATACGTAAGGGAAAGAGGTTAAGTATGCTGTTAGTTGAAGCAGAGGGTGAGGAAGACATGGTTGATCAAAAGGAAGGTAAGGATATGGGAATACAAGAAGAATTATCGAAGTTGACCCTTAATGCCTTGAGTGGCAGTGCACAGGTTAGCACTATGCAAGTTACTGGTTTCTTCAAGAAGAGGAAGCTCAATATATTAATTGATACTGGGAGTTCCCTCAATTTCATAGATGAAAGGTTAGTTAAGGATTTGAATTGCACGACTACTAATATAACTCCATTATAAGTTACATCAACTGATGGTGCCACTAAGAATTGTACCTCTAAAATTTAAATTTTTCACCTGGATAATGCAAGGCCAATTATCTTATGCTAAAATGCATTTGCTATCACTAGCCGGATGTGACATCATCTTAGGAATTCCATGGCTATGTATGTTCAATATTATAAGTTGGAATTTCAATGACCTAATCATAGAGTTCATGTGGAGTGGCAGTCCTTGCATGTTGATTGGAGAGCAAGGGTGCCTACACTACTTACAAGCCAAGAAGCTATAAAGATTATCTACACAACCTAATGTACAAATTCATTGCTGGATTATCCAAGCTTCTTCTTTGAAGTAGGAAACATAAGATAAAAGTTGTGCCCTATGATACTATATCTCCTAGATGAGTTTTATGATTTGTTTGAGGATCCTCATAGGCTACCTCTATAGTAAGCTTATGACCATCTAATCCATTTGCAAGATCGTTTAAAACCAATCAATTTAAGGCCTTATTGACACTCTACTATCTAGAAAATGGTTCCAGAGGATATAGTGAAAGAAATGCTCATGAGTAAAGTAATTTAGCATAACCATAGACCATGTGCTTTGCCTGTTGTCGTAGTAAAGAAGAAAGACAACAATTGGAGAATGTGTATGGACTATAGCGAATTAATTTAACAAACCATTAAGGATCAATTTCCTATTCCACTTATAGAGGACCTTTTTGATGAATTACAAAGGGCAACATGCTTCAACAAATTGGATTTGAGATCTGAATATCACTAAATCCCAAATGCATCCTGAAGACTTGTACAAAATAGCATTCAAGATTCATGAAGGGCATTGTGAGTTCCTAATCATGCCTTTGGAGTTAACTAATGCTCCCTCAACCTTTCAAGGCTTGATGAATCATATCCTCTAAGGCTTATTTAAGAAAATTCATTTTGGTCTTCTTTGATGATATATTGGTGTATAGTACCAACTTGGAGGAGTATGAGACAATCTAAGACAAGCTTTTAAAGTTTTGAGGAGAGAACAACTTTACTTAAGACAAAGCAAGTGTGATTTTTCCACTGAACAAATAGAATATTTAAGGCACATTATTTCAAGGGAAGAAGTGTCTATTAACCATAAGAAAATTGAGGTTGTGGTCAATTGGCCTATACTAATAAACATCAGATAGTTGAGAGGGTTTTTAGGACTCACTGGTATTACAGGCAGTTTATAAAAGGATACAACAACATAGCAAAACCCCTTATTGCCCTCTTAAAGGACCAATTCCATTGGTTGAATGAAGCTTCGACAGCTTTTGAATTGCTGAAATTTACCCTAACTAGCGTGATGGGATTCAAACAACTAGACCTTTGACCCAAGCCTGAGCTTGAGGTCTTAAAGGATTGATGAATCGAATTCTATCATTCTAGCTAACTCCTATTGAGGCCGAGCCGATCCTCATTGCTGACCAACCCTACATGCCAAGCCGATTAACTTCTCATCTATTAGTAATTAAGTGTCAACCTAAAATTTTCTCTGTTGATAGCTTAGTCCTTTCATACATCTGCTCAACAATAACTATATTAACCAACAACTTAGTAATACTGGTGTCAAGAACCTTAAATCATATTCGAGCCAACATCTCCTTAGAAGTACCTTCGGGTCTACTCGGCACTTCTGATCGGTTGAATCTACTATGACCATACAATTTGTCTTTTTTTGCCAAAAGAGTCCCAATGCCTAAACATTGCATGTCTAGTCCCATGTGAAACGATTTACTGCACCAATCATGAATTTTTTTTTAATTTTCATTTGTACCCTTTATTATCCCTTATACATTACTTCTTTTAAATAATACCCTTTTTGTTTTTTCCAGTTTAGAGAAGATAGCCTAACTTTTCAGGTATAAATATCCTTTATAATGTGTAGCCGCAATATACATTTGATATTGAATATACTTGATTGCTCCTTTGGTAAGCTAATATGCTGACCTCTTTCCCCATTCTTATCCTAACCTTTAAGTAAGGCTAGTTGGCGAATGACCTCACCGAGCTACTCATACTTCATATCGAGCTAGTTTTATGAGTCCATGGAGTTTCCTTAGTATGTCACATCCTTGGGACCGTTCATGATTTGCTTGTTTATCTCATTTTCTTGTTCCTGTTTTTGCATTTCCAGACCTTCCACTTCAACCTTTTTGCAAGCTTGAACTCACCCCAATACACCTTGTTTGCTCTTGGTGCGGCGTATCTTAGTGCTCCTATATTGTCATTACTAGACTATACTAAACCCTTTATGGTTGAAATAGATGCTAGCAAGGATGGAGTTGGGGCAGTATTAATGCAAGATTCACATCCTATTGCTTATCTCAGGAAGATTTTATCACCAAGACAGCAAGCTCTCTCTATTTATGAAAAAGAACTACTAGCGTTAGTCTTTGCAAAAAAAAAAAAAAAAAAGAAAAGACATTATCTCATAAGAAGGAGATTTATAATCAAACTGACCGCTAGGGTTTGAGATACTTGCTAGACCAAAGATTAGTTACATCCAGTTAAGAAAAATGGCCAACTAAATTATTAGGGATGGATTATGGAGTGCAGTACAAAAGTGAAGTCACTAACATAGTTGCTAATGCATTATCTAGGAGAGGTGAAGCTATGGTTCATACCTTTACCACTACTGTAACCACTCTAGAGTTGCTAACAGAATTAAAAGAGAGTTGGAATGAACCTAATGGCTATCAAACCCTCTTAAACAAATTGAAAGCTGGCCAACACCATGTCTATTTCACATATGATGGAGAGGTTTTAAGAAGGAAAGGAAAGGTAGTAGTCAAGGCCTCCTTAACTCTAAGGAGGATGTTACTTAGTTTATATCATGATGGGGTAATTAGAGGACACTTAGGTGCACAAGCTACCTACAAGAAGATTGGATCGGTGTTGTACTAACCAAAACTAGAAAAAGACGTAAATCAATATGTGAGAGAACGCAACATATGCCAAAGACATAAATTAGCATCTATCCAATATGGCTAGAAGAGGGTTGAATCGACATTTATATTCCTATCCAAAAATAAATAAATAAATGAAAGTCAACAATCGATTTATGGTATAGATGCTTATGACCCATCCCCCTCTTTCCTTTTTTTGCCTCCATGTTAGGCGTAGCTGGTGTATTTCGTAGCTCCCTAATGATGAATGCCTAGGGTCTAAGATTTGTAATTGCCTCAAAAGGTTCAATAATGTATGTTGCAACACCTAGACTATTACAACCATTGTCAATTCCTAATGGATATTGGATTGAGGTGAACATGGATTTCATTGAAGGACTATTGAAATCCAATAGAAAAAAAGGTGATTATGGTTGTAGTAAATATGTTGAGTAAATATGCAGTTCCTTGTACTTACTCACCCTTAAACAACTCATCAAGTAACATTGTTATTTCTTGAAAATGTTTACAAATTACATAGGATACCCAAAGGAATAATACGTGGTAGAGACCCAATGTTTATAAGTTCTTTTTGGCATAAGTTTTTTAAACTACAAGTAGTTGAATTGAAGCTTATGACCACTTACCATCCTTAGACACATGGCCAAACAAAGGTGGTTAATAAGTGTGTTAAAACCTACTTACAATGCATAACTAGCAAACACCTAAGGCATTAGGGCTAATATTTAGCTCTTTTTGAGTATTGTTATAATACCAATTACCATGAAAGTGTAAAAACCACCCCCTTTGAGATTTTTATACAAGTATCATCCACCCTTGCATGTTCCTTACATCAAGGGTAACTTAAGGAATTCCTATGTTAACACACTACTAAATGATAAGGAAGAGGCTATCAAGATGCTCAAATTTCACCTCAAAAGGGTATAAAACATAATGAAGCAACGGAGTGATAGGAAGAGGATTGACTGAGAATTCAATATAGAGGACTAGGTTCTTTGAAGCTACAACCCTGCAAATAAGGAAGTCTAAAGCAAAATAGATAACATAAATTGTCACATAAGTACCACGAACCTTACAAGGTTACAGATCAGGTCGGAAAGGTTCCTTACAAGTTGGATCTACCAATTGAATCCTTAATCCATCCTATCTTCCATGTATCACAGCCCAAGAAATTTCACAAATCTAAGCCTAACTCACTTCTTTTACTACTTACAACAACTATGGAAGAAGAATTAGAACCCAATGCTATTTTTGAAAGAAAATTAGTTAAAAGACAAAATCGTGCTAAAGTTATGGTACTTATCTTTTAGAAGAATCGACCAGCATTGGAAGCTAAACAGGAATATTTGTCTAATTTCATGTTGCGATTACCTAATTTTTCTTTGAAGGCAAGGAAATTGCAAGAAGGGGGGACTATAACAAGGCAAGCAACACTACTAGGGTTACTAAAATCTAGAAGCAATGAAGGTAGTAAGTGTAGAAGTAGGGGTCTGATTGGAGTAGTTACATATGTACTGTATGGGTAATACGCTATACGTAGTTTTAAAGAAGTGAAGCGAGACTGTCACTTGAATGGATGATTAGGTAAAAACAAAGCAGAGAGGAGGAATAGACAATCTTAATGTCTCAAATGTACAAGTGATAGATAAGGTAGCCTTAAGGGACTTTGGGTATTTACCTTGTAGCTTGAGCAAATGAGATCAATTCTTTACCTGAACGCTACTGTGGAACACTATTTCTTTGATCTCTCTCTGAGTTTTAAACGATGAGAAAATGTTTGGTATTTATAGGCATTTGGGTATGATGACATCCGTTGGATCATCTAAGTGATCAACGGACCGACGGATGTAATGAAGCTTGCTTGATTTATAATTATCCAAAATGAGTTAGCTAACAAGCCTAAGACTAGTAGCTTTCTTTATAAATGCATGAGCTTACTTGAAAAAGGTTGGAGGTGGATGAACCGGTTCAACAATCCTTATTCCAAGCCAACCAAGTCAAATCTTCTTGAATTATCCCAAATATGGATCGAACTTTTTAGACCTTGTCACCTATCCAAAGGAGTCAAGTTTAAATAAATAATGAACTTATCCAAACAATTTTCAGCCATCTATAGTAAGGAAAGTGGAATTTTGGTCTAAGACAAAGTTGCTGAATCTGTCAAGTTGGACACGTGCAAAGGAAGCCATCTAAACAAGGCTACTGAGTTGAAGAAATTGTTTGGGCTAGCCGAACATAGGCATGGGCCCAAAGACTAAATTCTGCATTAGCCTATAATAATAATAAAGGTCCGTGGCCTCTTAGTTACAGAATCAACATCAACAAATAGAAGTATGAAATTAATTACGCTGCTAGGTGACACGTCCCATGCTAGCACTTACAAAAGGAATATTCTATAATGTAATCTAGAGAGAATCCTACATTTTCATATAAATACATGTAAGAAACAACCAGAAAAATTGAATGGAAATGAGCAAAAACAATGCTCTCCAAAAATTTGCACATATGTTGGCTCGTATGTTAGCTTCAAATTTGCCGAACTTTGTCATTTTTCATTCTTAATAAGCTTCCCTTTTTACAAAACCAAAAATTCAATCTCAACACATGGAAATTTTAGTTTTATGTTGGCGAGTGATTTCCTAAATTAATGTTGCCAAATGATTGGAGATACACTCTAAATCCCTTCTTAAAGCTAGCTTGTTCGGTGGGGATAATTTACAAATTCCAAGTGTTAGTTTGATAGCCACAACATGTATTTTTCTAGGCATATGTGTTATGTTAATTTGCTTGCGCCTCCTGCTTTGTGCATTTCCAGTAGAAAACACAATAGACATGTTTGCAAGAAGATGCTTTTAGGTATTGTTAGTTGACGATTTTAATAATTTAATATAGATTCTACCTTTATTTAGGGTTTCATACCTTATATGTGCATGCTTTACATGTTATTTTACTCCAAGTTATTATTTTTATAAGTTAAATAATTTATCTCTAAAGCTTTGTTATATCCATAAATCAAATTTTAAGTTTTCAATAAATAACCAATGGCACTGGTAAAATTACATTTTATTAAATTAAATATTCTAAATATTTTATTTTGAGAAATAAACCTTATTAGGATTCTTCTTCTAATTTTTTGAACTTATACTAAAGTTTGGCTCAATTCAGAGAGCACTTTTTGAAAGCCCTAAATCCATCGTATCCTTGCAATTAAGGTCTCATCACAATGCGAAAAACTTGTTATTTGCGTTATCAATAACAAATTTATTTATTTTACTTGCCAAGCTATACCTTTTAAGTTTTATGTCTAATAAAAGTAGACCATTGTTTTGAGTTCGTGGTAGTTGGTTGAAGACTAGGGTTTCATAGTTTTCCTTTTTTATTTTTTCTTATTACTTACATAATCACTTTATATATGTTTTATGGCAAGCATAACGGTATAAATTGCTATTATAAAAAAATAGTTACATTTTCTTATGGAAGAAAAAACTTTATTGTAGAAAATCAAAAAGTATCTATAGCATTTTAAATAATTAAATGAAACATTATTTTAACAACTTAAGTGTTTATGTTAACTGATACATTAATTTTTTTTTATTTGAAGAGTAAATATATTTCGGTAGCCATTTATAGTTTGTATCGTTTCTTATTTTTATGATTGCATTAATTGAAAGTTAATGTGGAAATTGAATATATGATTTACAAAATGGATTGAAAAATTTTACGAAAGGAAATCATAAAGTATCCAAAACATTTTACAATAATCAAAGGAGACATTTTTATCAATAACTTATGTATTTATGATAAGTAATGTGGTAATATATATATTTTTTAATTTGGAAAGTAAAATCTTGGTTGGCATTTAGTGCTAATTTAATTAAATAAGTAATGATTGTTGTAACCTTTCCTATTTTTCTGAATGCATTAATTGAAAGTTAGTGTAGGTATTTAATACATAAATTACTTAAACAAAAAACTTTATTATAGGAAATCAAAAAGCATCTGTAACATTTTACGATAATTAATGAGACATTTTTATCAACAACTTGTGTGTTTATGGTAAGTGATATGGTAATTTTTTTTTTTGGAAAGTAGATAAATCTTGGTAGGCATTTAGTGCTAATTTCATTAAACATATAATGAAATTAGAATAATTGTTGTACCGCTTCCACTTTTTTATTAATGTATTAATTCAATGTTAGTGTAGAAATTCAACACATAAAATGATGACATGAATTTACTGGAGAAAAAAATGATGAAATGAATAAAAAAACTTAACTTTAGGAAATAAAAAATTATTTGTAGCATTTTACAATAATTTAAGGAGACATTTTTATCAACAACTTATGAATTTGTCCTAAGTTTTATACTAATATTTTTTATTTAGAAAGTAAATATATCTTGGTAAGAATTTATGCTAATTTCACTAAATATATAATAATAATTAAATTATTGTTGTAACATTTCCTATTTTTATAATTTAAGTTTGATATGGGAATTAAATAAAATAAATTATGAAATGGTGCAAACCCATTGTATAATGTTTCTATAGTCATCTAATGCATTATGGAAAATGGACATTAAATACAACCTTTATCTAATAAAATAAATAAATAATTAGTTAAAAAGCCTACATATGTGAATAAAAGTTTGAAAAACTATCATAATTTTGTTTTAAAACAATCAAAATCAATAAATATGAAAATTCAATATATAAACATCCTATTGAAATGTTAATTACGAAAAGTGCCATTGTATTGTCATGAATGAACAGAAATATGAAGGTTTTTTTTTTCCTTAAAACTTTGTTATTTATTATATGTTCAACATTGGAAAAAAAAAAGTTTATGTAAAAAACACATATAAGAAAAATGAGTTCTTCCATTTTTTATTCTCTTAGCTATTTTGTTAAATGATTATTTATTTGCATCATCATGATTGTTCCTCTTCCATTCAAATTATTTATTGGAATCCTAGAGAATGATTTTGCAAAATAAATAGTGATTGTTTGATCAAGATTACTCCCTCCTTCCATCATCAATGCAGTAAAAGATGAAGCAGAATTAGTATTTATCAACATATAAAAAAAGTCAAGTATAAGTACAGAGTAACTAGTGATTGTAAATTCTTGATAAGAAGGTTCGGGTATGTGATTGGCTTAATACCACTTATTTAGGCTTACATAAGTAGCAAATACAAGCCATCAAGGATCCTTTATGTCAAAGGCTATTGAGAATAAACCAACATTGAGAGCATAAGAGAGATAATGGCTATATTTTAATCCTCCTTACGTAGAGGGGGTCTAAAGATATTTATAGGAAGGAGGAGGTATAAAATTTTTAGGTAAGAAAGATCTTAGGATCTTTTGTATCTTAGATTTGAGAATGTGAATCTTAGATGTGATCTCCTTGCTATTTCTATTTTGTCATCTTCACTTCTTTATCATCTTAGATTAATGAGCCATAGGCTACACTCACTCTTAGGAAGCATAAGGCAGAATATGCACTATAAACAATTGCCCCATGATAGCCTGTCAACTATTGATGATGAATTCTCAATAGGGAGGTTTAGGTCTATGATTGACTTGGTATCGCTTTGTTTGGGCTTATACAAGTAGCAAATGTAATCTATAAAGGGATGCTAAAGGTAACTCCAATGCGTACACTATGACGTTCAAATCAGTAAGGTGGTTGAGAATAAAATCTTAGGATCCTTTCATATCTTAGATTGGAGGAATGAAATTTTATATGTGATCTCTTTGCCATATTTGTTTTTTGCTTTCTTATCCTTATCCTCTTAACTGATGGGTGATTGACCAAGCTCACTCTTAGGAAGCCTAGGGGCAAATATGCACAACTAACAGTAACTAACCAAGAAAATTTCATTTAGTAGTGCATTTTTCTTAATTGATGAGCAATTGGCAACAATTTGTTAATACAATATTATTCCATACCTGTCTTCAAATTGTAATCATTTAGCTTTAATCGAAAAATAAATCTCTAATTGCAAAAGTTCTCAAACCAAATCGATAATTCGAAGGGTTCATCAAGTATTATTTTGGAAACAAAAGTATATTGTGTAAGGGGTACATTTATAAAATTGAAAACTGTATATATTCTTAATAACAAATTTAACTATTTAAGAACTCAATTTTGCTCTATAAGCAAACATTGGCTCCTATTTTCAAGAGCTTTCCAATCTTGCGATTAAACACGACAAATGTATTTGTCCTTATACTATCAGCTAATCTATATTTGATATCATTATATTGGGAAAAATAATCTCTATAAAAATGTTAAGCTGCTCTATCTCGTATTGTAATACTCGAGAAAAAAAAAAGGGAAAAGGGAGTCATTACATAATAAAAGTCATAATGAAATCAAAGGGGTAATTTAGTTTTGAGGAAAAGGGTATTAAGGTCTTAAGTCGTACTTTAATAAAGGGTGATATCGGAAATTTAGGAAAAGAATTAAAAAAAAAAACCCTAACCTAACTAATGCACTATTTACCATCTCATTAGACTCTTTGTGCATTACAGATTTAGACTTCTCTCCTGCAATTACCGAAAGCCCTCAAGAGTAAGAGTAGTCAGTGTAAGGAACGCAACCTTAGAGGACCTTGGTAAGTGAAGATTCAATTTGCAGAATTCGACATTTCTTTTTGGAGGCTAAGAGTTTTATGTTGATCTTTTAGGATTGTGCGTAGTTGGTTAAGGAAAAACAAGAAACCCTAAAGGATCATCAAAATTAAGGTATGTATCTTGTATTCCATAGAATCTCTATTATCCTTATTCTTTTAATAAGTTTAGGAGATGTTTGTTAGATAAATATTGCGGTGATAGAATTTATTGGGTAACATTGATCTGAAACAAAAATGTGAAAGTTAAAGGGTGTTGTTAATAGGATTATGTTGTAGAGTTGAGTTTTCTAAAATTTAAGGGTAATTTGATCCATGTGTTAAGGTATTGGAGGATAAAATAGGTTTAGAAAGGTTTTGGGTAAAAGAGGAAAAAAAGGGTTTGAACTATAGGTTACATGACCAAGAGACACGACCATGTCCCTTACAGTAGGCAACGTAGTCTGGTAAATCAGAAGGTTACACGTCCGAGAGACACGAGCGTATCCCTAATTATGTCCCTTACAATTATGAAGTGTAACCTAGTCAGTTACGCAGTCAAAAAGACACAACTATGTCATTGACTATATCATAGGATTTGCTCCTTCAAGTTGAGTTCTTCTTGTTCTTTTTGTTTTATTCCTTTATTACATCAAAGTAAACCCTTTTAATGTATCATTAAGTGAATTTAAGGAGATTTAAATGACCTAAAAGTAAGTTTTATCTAGGAAAAATTGCTTGATCAATATTTAAGAAGTTTAATGAGTATCTATTGTTTCTAGGATCAAAAGCTAGGCATAGTTCGTTGGTAACGAATTTCAAATATCAAGGTACATGACGCTTATTGTATGTGAGTGTCAGGATAGTAAAATTTAAAATGAATTAAATGTATATCTAACTTATGTATCCTTTGTTGCTTGTGCTCGTCTCTTTCTAAGAGTTCCGAGTGGCAAATCCTTAGGAGGCAACCTTGATGATCTTTGCAACACGTTATCCTTAGTGGAGTCTCGCTTGGAAATGATCTGGGGTAGATTTAGGTTGTTATAGAGGTGCTCAAAGAAATATGCCCAACATTAGGTTATAGAAAGGACTAAAGAGACATGCCTAAACGCTAGGTTATGACACGAATTGTGATACGATTGAGTTATGAGGACCATAATATCATGTGTTATGTGGTCGCCTTAAAAGTAAAGATATTTAAACAAATCGTGTGAATTATTTGTTTTGCAGTTTAATGCATGTGATTATGTATTATTTGATCATGCGCATGTGGTTGTATGTTGCGTGTTGCAAGTTGGACTTCGGCTCACTTTATTATATTTTCAGTTGCAGAACCTACAGTTATACTACTTGACTCGAATAATTTATGGAGTTAATTATTATTGCCATAGGAATGAAAAGAGTGAAGACAACGTTTGATATTAAAGAATATCCTAAGAAATTAAATGATAAGGTTGTTTGATCTTATTTAGTAACGATAATTGATTGAGCATCCGTATTTCTTATTTAGATGTTATTTTAGTATTATTTGAAATTTTAATTGTATAAGATTATTTGGAGACTTTTATAGTACTATTTGGAGTTTTTGGATGGATGTTATGCCTGACATATTATTAGAGACTAGAAACACGTAGCGGTTTGTGATATCATCGATTCTAGGGCATTATACGTACTAAAAACACATAATACGCATATGTGTTTAAAAAAAGTAATAGAGATGAATACCTAAGTATTAATGATGGCAAAATTTTTTACAATATTTGTAAAAGAATTTAGTTTCTTCCTTTGGAGCTTTCCACTACAGATGTTACATCCAATACACTACTATTGTAAATAATTTTCAATACACAAAACTATCAACATGCATGTAAATGTTGTTTGCTATAATAAAAAGTATAAATATATTCAATAAAAATTATTCACAAACTTTGAATAACAAATTAAACATCACTAACTTAATTTTCATGCTCCTATGTCATTTCCATACTTTGTTGCCAAGTACATCTGTGCACAAACATTGTTTTTGTAGACACCACATGTTGAGTAAGTTGTAAGATATATAACTTAACCTCAATGTTACTTTTCAAGGCTCTACAACAAAAAAAATACATTGGTTACATATTATAAATGTGGTTGTTATAATTAAACATTTGAATTATAAGTACCTTTTTAAAATCATTGATGTTTTTATAATGTTTGAATAATGTAAACTTTGTTTGCACTTTTTGAAAGACAAATAATATTCACCAATAAAAAATGATATTGTCATAATAATATAATGCAAATGGTTTTTTTAATAATGCAATAATAATTAAGTTTTATTTAATAAAGTACATTTAAAGCTCATAACGATAGTTGATGTAATAATAATTTCAAGAAGACCATTGTTGTCATTGAGAATGTTCTTATTGATAGATGTAGTAAAGAAACCCCTAGGATAATTCTAATTTTATTCTCCTTTATAATAAAAATAAATAAGTATATAAATAAAATATTCTTTTATAATATCACGATCTTTAAGGTTATTACTCTTACATAAAAAGTTGTAAATTTTTAGTTTATCCCACTAAAATTTCCTAAATCTTTTCTGCAATTGGACAAATTGTAAGCAATTGTTTATTAACATCTAAAAAACCGGTGAATTAATATATTATGAAAATACCTAATATATAGCTATTGAATTTGATTGTAAATTTTAATATACCCATCAGCAATCTATTGTTATTATGTCTTGTAACAGTCATATAAAATAATACAAAATCAAATTTGTGCATTGGGATTTTGACATCCTCATTGTCAATCTTTTTTTGTCGGAGTGTTCCATGAGAAACTCAGACTATGTTTATTATTCATCAGTTTAAAATTAGAATTTGTTATGATCACTTTAAAATTAATAATATTATAAATCTTTCTTAATCCAAACGATGTCTGAATTTATTGACATGTTAAACTCTTATGCATGCATGTATGCATATTGTTGTTTTTGCAAGATAAGACTATTATATTATAATTGTATATTAATTTATAATATATTAAAGTTAAAATGAAATTTCAAATGTGCTAACCAAATTTTAGGAAAAAATATATATTGCCTCTTTATCAATTATAATTTATTCATACTGATCACTTCATTATTTTTCTTTGTATTGATAGAATTCTACACTCTTATAATACTAACTCTAATCTTCCAATTATCTCGATATTAGGATAGCTCATTAAGAATATTGTAATTCTTATGCATCTCTACTTGATGAGAGAAACAATTTAAATATTTGATTAAGAATAAATATATGAAATATAATAAAAGTATTTAAGGAGAAGTAAGAATGATAAAATTCAAAATTTTTAAATCTTTATGCTTAAGCAATGAAAAAAAAAAAAAGATACATATTACGTCAAGTTGGTAATAAATTTTAGGTAGATAATACTTTTTATTGTAGTTGAATTCTTGATGACTTTTCATTAATTAGCAAAATTTTCGAACATTTTTTATTCCTAACTTTAGATGTAATGACATAATGTTGTCCATGTGTGAAGATTGGCCTTTGTAAATAGAGCCCTACATGGTGAAGAGATTTGTAAGCTCCCAAAATTGAGTTTAGGACAACCGAGCTCAGATTTAGGGCTTTTAGGGTAACTTATCCAATTGAGCCCAAACTTTGCAACTACAATGAAAAAGTTAGTCGAGATATTACAGTGAAGTTAGATTTTAGTAATAATGACCCGAAATTTCAATTTTGCCCTTAGAAATTGGAGTATTTACTAAAGACCTAAAATGTTCAGAACTCCTAAAATTGAACTTAGATTGCAACGAAAACTTAGAGATAAGTTAATTGAGCTATAAAATGAGATAATGTAGTGTAATTTATTATAAAAAAATACACGTAATTTTTTAGTATACCCGGTACAAATAATAATTATACTCGTAAATTAACTTAAAATTGTGTAATTATATATATATTGTGTTGAATTCATGAAATTAACCTTAGAATGTATCATAAAAATAAAAGATATGCTAGAAACTTAATTATATGAGTAAAGTTATATATTTCACATGTTATTACATAGGGTATAACCTTGTATATTAATTAAAATAATTAATTCTAACATATAATATCTATATTTAAGTAATTATTAAATAAAAGAAAAAGAAAAATTAATTAAATAACATTGGAAGGAGGCGTGGCAGGAGGATGGAATTGCATTGCTGATTCAAAAGGTAAAGTTATAATGTTTGGACACCTCATGCATAAAAAAAAAAATTGGAAAAGAAAATATGAATTAATTAAAGGAAAAATCCTTAAACCGACTTTGAGGCACTATAAAAAGCCAAGATCATCAGATAGGATAGTTTTAGCAATTTGGAATCAGAGAAAATCAGAAAGAAAAATTAGAAAAAATTAGAAAAAATCGTGGAAAAAAAAAACAAATTTAGAAGAAAAACAGAAAAATTAGTGAAAGTGTGGAATCATAACCTAGAGTAGATCTACTGTGAAACCCAGCCAACCCCACACGGTCCACCCACCGCGCAGGCCGTCCGACAACCGCCCAGCCGCCGCCGGCCACCGAAGCACCCAAGAACACCGAGGTCAAATTTCTGCCCTGTTTTTCAATAATTTCTAAAAAATAGTAAATCCACCGAGAAAATTATGAAAAAAATTACACTTAGGTTATTTTAGACATGCTTTCATGTGATATTTTTATTTTTGAAAAATTCGTAATATTTAATATACTTTATTAAGAAATTTGTAATTCATCCGAATATATATTTATGAAATAAATGTACTATATGATGTTGTTTCTAGCTGAAAATTTTTGTGTAGGATGTGTATGATATATAGGTAATTGCTATGTAGCCCAAATTTTTATTTGAATAATTTTAATATTTATTGAATTTTTAGGCCTGAAATTGGTTCGAAAATAGACTGAAGTTATGAATTTAATAGAAAATTATAAAATTAATTGATGAAATGGGCATGTATTGATCTATAATAAATAATAATGGCATTGAGTCAGATTGAAATTAATTGGATGCTAAAAGAATTATAATTGGATAATTTATCAAATTTAGGGGTAAAATCATCAATACAAAAATATATGCAATAGATCGAAAACTTGAAACCAAGTGATAATTGAATTCCCTATATTTTTAGAAGTCCGTAGAAATTTTCGAGGAATTATTGGGTAATCCGAACTATTTATTACGAATTTATTAAGTAAAATAGCTTAAATTACAATTCAGGGTGTATTTGTAATATTAATAGACTAAAATGAGTTAAATAAAACCTATAGATAGGATTACTGATCGAATAGGATTACTGATCGAATTGGGTTAAATGGAGATTTTTATTATAATTATTAATATTTTCTGATCGGGATGTACTTTAGGTGTATTAGAATTGAATAATACTTATATTGTTACAATATAAGGACAAATTCGATAAAATATAATTTAAAACTGTAAATTTCGCATAATACGATCGTTTTTATATAATTATGTATAATTGTATTAAAAATTCAAACTACCCGTTAAAATCTATCTCTAGGAACAGGACTCGTAAGACGTGTCGTTAAATCTATACGAACTTAATGACACTAGTTTTGTTGAAATCGGATAACCTTAAGCAATCTAGCCTATAACTATAACATATTCAAGAATATACACATTTCGGTAACTTTATCGGAATCAAAACATGAATTAATAAATAAAAAATACATTTCAATACGATCAAAACAATATATAATACGTAATAGTATATATGATATACAATATCAATAATTAATAATTTAATTCGATATATAGTAATAACATGACTGCATATTATGGAAATAATACATATATAACCATTTTAGATTAAACCCTAACGTTTTCGTAATTATTACGAAAACTAAATTTGGACCTTTTGTGTAATTAGGACCTTCCAAAGACGGTTGACAATTCAAGTCAGAAATAGCGAACATCTAAACAAGTAAGTTGGGATGGTAGTTTCGTCGCTGTTTGGGTACTATTTAAAAGTATCCGGAGACCCAAGAGTATTTCTGGTTATGTTTGTAGTTAGATGATTATGTGCATGTTATGTGTGTGAATGATACTCTATTGTGACAGGAGTTCGACTCTTTGGTGTGCTGTTCTGCATATTTGCATGGATTTTGTATCGTGTGAACTTATTGGTCACCCCTAATTATCACTAATGATTATTCAACTAAAGTGTAATTGGTCATGCATAATCACCCGTTAGGGGAAACGATTAAGAGTGTTAGGCCAAATATCGACTTCCTTCGATGAGGATAGCTGAAATGGTCCTTTCCCCATCCTTAGTCGAACTAAATGATAGGCGAGGAGGTCGTGGCAAGGTTGGGGGCCGTAGTTCGTAGGCGGTCTTGGGAGGGGGGTGTTCTCCATTGCACAAACCCGGGTTTGGTCTGACTTGAGTCGCGGTAAAACTCCTCAATCCGGGTTGAAGCGGATGAAATTTCTCTAACCTCACAGTGGACCAGTTAACACTGTACGATGTTTTCATTTGAGTGATTGCATTGCATTTCATCATAATTATTAACCTTCTTTGTGATTGTATAGTACTCTTCTGACTCCGCCCAACTTACTGAGCTAGTTGTGCTCACACCCCTACAGACTCTTTTGCAGGTGCTGAGTTAAGATAAAGATGTTCAAGTACCACCGTTCTCAGGTTAGTGTGCTACTGTGTGGGAAAGTGAAGATCGAGGAATTTAACTGAACCTAAGCTTTTTTCTTGTCTCTAAGTTTTGAAGAAAACTAAGTGGGAATTCCCTGGGAGCCTACTAGTTTTCTAACTTATTGTATATAAATCGTATAACCTGTGGTTTTTAATAAACTCTGATTGTAATCTTTACCCTTAGACGTGAAATGTTTGTATAATTACTGTTGTAGTACTAAACAACAGATTATATAGAACAAGCATTTAGTAAAAGCTCTACCATAGGTTTGGATATTAATAGATGTCAGAACAGACGTTTCAAGCTAGTTAAGTTGTGCGTCTTGTGTAAACTGCGTCTATGATAGCAGCTGTGAGGTCAGCTTCTATCTTAGATTAGTTTACACGGCGGGACTGTTATGACTCTTCTTGTTTGGGGCATGATAAGATTGATCTTGGTTTTTATTCTTAATCATTGAGAAACATACAATAAAAATAAATTGTCTTCTTAATAAAAAGGGCAGTTTTGAGTTATATAGAGATAAAAATAATTTTATGAATAAGCAACTTTGTTTCAATATTCGTTCCAAATATTACTTCAGCTTTAATGATATGACAAAATAGTTGAGTAATATGAAGTCTTATTTTATTACATAAATCATTTATTCGACTTACATTCCTTAAAGCATTATAGGTGCTAACGCTTTAACTTTAATGAATAACTTAAGATTCCATGAAATTGTATTACATAAAGATATTCAATTATATAGAGCGAATCATCATTAGAAATGTTAATAGACCCCTTGCAAATCGAATAAGAACTAAGATATTAACTCCTCTCTACCAAGTAATGATAGGATGGAATTATTAACCTTTTCTACAATTTCATTGATTGAAAATGAAATTGTTTTTTCTTACTACTATCTTTATACTTCTCAAGTAAAGTAAGGTATATATCATATGTAATTTCCTTTATTAGATTATCCCATCATAGAAGTACAAACACATTTAGAATTTCAATTAAAACTTTAACTAACACCTTCACCAATTGAACTATTACCAATACTTCAAATCCATTCATTTAAACTTTGAAGTTTAGATAAAGTTTTACATGATTTAAAACATTTGTCAAGTGTATATTGATTGTAAGTTTGTAAACCTTATATGATAGCCAAAGACAAGACATGTTCAAAGCAGTAGTTATAGTCTCTTCTCTTTTTCTATGTTGAACGACTAGCAATATTTATTTAAAGTCTCCTTCAATAACAATAACCTTACCTCCAAAAGGCACTAATGCACATTAGGGATGATAATGCTTTACAATATCCTTCAACATTCTAATAAGAGTCTTAAAGCAATATTTATGTTTGCCACTTCATCTTAGAACAATCATACTTGTTTGTTTCAGCAATTCAGCAATATTCATGTCTAGTTTAGTTTCACAAATGGTATTTTGATCTACATTTAAGGGGACTCGAAATTTTAAATGTACTATTAATCCATCGGATAATAATAATGTTGCAATTCCTAATGATGCAATATTGAGTACAATTTTCCCTTCTGATCATATTCTTGAAATTATTAACCTACATAATTATGTCTTACTTGTATCTCTGTGCCCATAAACAATGAAAATACATCAATTGCTTGAATATACTACTTGAATGATTGAATAATAATATGTTTTTTTTTTTTTTTGCTACTCTTTAAAACTAGCTACAATTGATATGTATTCTCTCCTTGATGAGTTTATATCATAAGATAGTTCTTCTTGTATCAATCTATTTTCAACATGTCTTGGAAATTTTACATTTGGGAGAGGCAATGGATAATTTTTAAGAGAGCTACCATTACAAAGAAGAATTGTTTCAATCTTGTAAACTACATAATTTTTATTTTGGATTAATATTTCAAATGGTACCCAAACTTTGTGAAAATATGCAATATACTACCTATATTTTGAAAGGATAAATGTACTACCTAATTAAAGTTTTTGTGGTTATTTTCATTACTTGAACTAACTCTATTAAGTCTGTTTACTAATTTGGATATAAGGACGAATCGGAAATTGATCCATAGCTGTTAATGGGTTGAATGACCCATTTTTTGAAGTGGATTGCGACTCACTTTACCTTAAGTGGCTGTTTGAGTCACCATAACATCAGATGATGGCCAATGTCTACTTGTTGGGAGGTTACGCAACTCCCTATAAGTGGCCTCTAGCTACTCTATAGCCTTGGAGAGGTAGAGGAATTTAATTCCTGATCCGTCTTTATGTCCAACTTAGAAAATGGACTTAATAGGGTTAATGCAGGTAGCAAAAAAAACCATGAAAACTTTGATTAGGTAGTAAACTAATATTTTCAAAGTATAGGTAGTAAAATGCACATCTTAATAAAGTTTAGATACCATTTGTGACATTAGCCCTTTCTAATTTACTCTTCTATCATTTATAGTTCAAAGAATTATAAGATTTGTGTTTTTTGATAGAGTACATCATTTGATAGGATTGACTAAGAATCTTCCCGAATTAACTTGGCAAGGAAACATCACAATACAGTGGTATGATAGCAAATAACTCACATAGTTGTGTTTCGCTAGCTCAAGCAAAAGCTTAATGTAAGGAATCATACCTTTCCTTATCACAATCCAAAAGTTCAAGTGCATAACAAGTTTCCTTATATGTTGGATATAGAATTTCATTTACAGTTCTTATATGATCAAATGATGTACAACTTTTAACAACATTAAGCAACATTAGAAGATAAAAACATTCACCACTAGCATATCTTGTAAATAAAGTTTTATATCCAACATATAAGGCAATTGGCTACATACTAGGACATTTAGATAATGATTGAATTGTATGATGCTTTACAACAAGCTCCCACTTAGCTAGTGGAAATAATTGCGTAAATTATTTGCTATCATATTAATATTTAGTGAAGTTGTTGTGTAAAACCAATTTTAGGAAAATTCTTAGTCAATTTTTTCAAATGATATACTTTATCGACAGGGATCCTTAAGTTACAAGTGATAGAAGAGACAATTAAAAATTATGCATTTCACGAGATTGAATTGATCCTTTTTCGCAATAATAGTTTTCTTAAGAACTATCCATCAATGTATCTCCTATATGTAAATGTTACATGTAATGCTAGAAATAAGTTGATATAAAAAGAACTATTTTATAATATAAACACATTAAGAAGAGAGCACATGTCTTGTAACTGGTCTTAACGAGATAAAAAATATTAGGAAAAATTGCAAAAAACCTCTTTAAACTATGAGCTAAATGCGATTTACTTCCTTGAATTTTCAAAGTACGATTTTTGGTTTCTAAACTTTCATAAATTGGCAAAATAACCCCTTAAACTTTGATTTTGATATGTTACATACTAAAATTAAAATTTCAAGAATGTTTACACACTAAAATTAAAATTTAAAGGGGTTATAGGAGTTATTTATCAATTTATGAAACTTTGCGGACCAAAAACCATACTTTCAAAGTTTAGAGAGGCAAACCGTACCAATGTCAAAGTTTAGGGGTTTTTTTGCATTTTTCCCAAAATATTATATATGAGTCAATAATTAAAGTAGTATATTTAGGAAATGGAGGTACTTTCTTTATTTATGGGTACAGTGGTATAGGTAAGACATATTTATATAGAAGGACAATTTCATATAATCATAAGGGAAAATTATACTTATTATTACATCATTAGTAATCCCAACGTTACTTTTAGCTAGTAGACTAACAACACATTTAAGATGTTGAATCCCATTAAAATTTTGATGAGAATACCATTTGTAGCATTAAACTTGGTAAGATATTATTGAATCACTAAAACAAGTAAATAGGATTGTTAGGGATAAAGTTCTAATGACACATAAATATTGTTTTTGAAACTCTTGATAGAATGCTAAGGATATTATGAAGCTTTCACATCACTAATATGCATTGACGCTTTTAGGCTATTTTAGATAAATATTGTCAATCATTCAAGATGGAATAAGAGAAGAAACCATAGCTACAACTTTAAACATATTCCTTTTTGGCAATCATGTAAGGTTTGCGTACTTACAATCAATGTATGCTTGAAAATTAGATTAAATGATACAACTACTTTATCTGAACTTCGAAGCTTCAATTAATGGATTTCAAGTATTGATGATGGTAAAATTGGTGAAGGTACTAGTAAAAATTTTAGTTAAAATTCCAAATGAGTTTCTACTTTCACTATTAGATAATTTAATAAAGTAAATTACTAATCACACATACCCCAATTTACTTAAGGGGTAAGAAAAGATACATACCTATGATAAAGAATAATTTTAGCATCAACTAATGAAATTATGAAAGAGATTAATGATTCTATTTTATCATTCCTGATAGAAAAAAGAGGCAATATCATAGTTACAATTTAATCTCAAAGAATCCGTTAATGTTTCTGATGATGGTTTACTCTATCCAGTTTGATATCTTAATACATTATAATTCCATGGAATCCCAATTCATTTATTGATGCTCTAAGGAATTTAAGTCAAATAATCAGTTTATGTAATGGATAAAAGTGTTGGCAAACGTGATACTTTGAGGAATCTAAGTTAAACAACCGATCTATGTAATGGAACAAGAATTTACATTACTTAACTATTTTGTCGCATTGTTGAAGCTAAAGTAATGTTTAAAAATAACATCAAGAGAAAGGTGCTCAAACCTAGAATTATTTTATCTTTAAGCGACTCAAAACTTCTCTTTGTTTTAAAAAAAAGAAGATAATTTCCTCTTATTGTATGCTTCTCCACAATTATAAATAAAAATTAATATTAATTTCTTCACTAAGTATCACTTTATTTGCAAAGACTAGTTTTCACACATAACCAACTATATGTTGTTGTATCTAAAGTTATGAATAAAGAATTTTGCTAGTTGATAATGATTCATCAATAATAAGAAATGTTGCTTACAACAGTTCTTACTAACTTAACATAATATGTATTCTTTTAATTACCTTATGCTTGATTTTTGAAGAATTTGAATTTAAATTTTATCATTCTTGCTCTACCTTTATTACTTTATTATATTTTATATTTTAATTGTTTCAATTAAATTTTTAAATTATTTTTCTTTTCACAAATCACAATCTTTTTAATGAGCTATCATTTGATCAAAATGATTGTAAGATTGGAGTTAGAATTTAAAAAAGTGTGAAATTCCATCAATATAAAGAAGAACAATAAATTTATTAATATGGTTATTACTATCATTGATGAAGAAGTAAGTATTTTACTATATAATTAATGTATTTAAAATTTTCATTTTAGCTTTACCGTATATTATGAATGAAGACATAATTATAACATAATAGTCTTTCTACTTTACAAAATAAATATATGCATGCATGGATAAGAGCTTAGCATGTTAATAAACTCAGGCATTTTCTAGAGGAAGGAAAGATATATGACATTACTAATTTTACATTAGGAATAACAAATTCAAATTTCAAACCAATAAATATAGCTCAAGCTTTTTATAGAACACTTTCATTAAAAAAATCCTAATGAGGATGGTAAAATTCTAAAGCACAAATTGGATTTTGTAACGTTTTATATAATTTTCACAAATATATAATAACGATAAGTTGCTTATTGGTATATTGAAATTTACAATCAAATTCAATAGTTCTGTGTTATATATTTTCGTAATATGCTGATTAGATGTAGACAAATAATTACTTATAATTGGCTTAATTAAAGAAAATTTGTTAATAGTTCATGATATAACTAAAAAATATACAACTTTTCACATTACAACTTAAACTTATAACATTATAAAAATATATTTTTTTTCCTTTATTTACAAACTTATTTGTTTAAATTATAAGGGAGAAGAAAATTAGAATCATTGTATAGGGATCCCTTGCTATATTAATTGATAAGTACATACTCAATGACAATAATGGTCTTCTTCTTCTTATTATTACTTTAACTATTGTTAGGCACTTCAAAGGTACTTTATTAAAAAAAATTTAATTATTACAGTATTTTGTTTTTGTTTGCATTTAAAAAAAAAAACATTTACATTATATTATTACAAGAATGCTGATCTTTATAGGTAAGTTTTGCTTGTCTTTCAATACGTGCAACCAAAATTTATATTAATAGACATTGCATAAACATCAATGATTTTTAAAAAAGGTATGTATAATTCAAATGCTCAATTATGGCAATTACATTTATACTATGTAACTAATGCATTTTTTGCTATAGCACCTTGAAAAATAGCATTGAGATTAAATCAAATATCATCCAACTTACATAATATATGGTGCCTAAAAATACAATATTTATGCATAGATATACTTTGCAATAGATCCTTGAAGTGACATCTTACCATGAAAATCAAGATGGTGATTTAAATTTTTTTTTTTTGAAATTTGTGAATAATTTGGATCGAATATTTTTATACTTTTTATTACAACAAACAACATTTATATATATAATGATAGCTTTGCATGTTGAAAATTATTCATAATTGTACTATATTGGATAAGACATTTGTAGGCAAAGGATCCAAAAGGAAGAAATTGAGATTTTTGCAAATATTGTGAAAAATATTCATAATTACCAATACTAAGGTAATCATCTCTATTACTTTAGTAAACATATGTATGCATTATGCTTTTTTAGTACAAGTAGAGTGGCTTTACATTTTTATAGAGATTATTTTATCCAATGTAAATATATCAAATATAGATGACAATAGATGATAGTACATTGAAAACAAAATTTCTTATGTTTGGTCATGAGGTTGAAAAGCTCTTGAATTGGGTGCTAATGATTTGCACACAAAACAAATTAGGTATTTAAATTTGCTATTAAGAAAATAGATAGTTTTTAATTTTTATAAATGTATCCCTTACACAATAGAATTTTGCTTCAAAATAATACAGAATGAACCCTTCAAATTGCCAATTTAGATAGAGAACTTTTGTGGAGAGAGATTTATTTTTAGATTGAAGTTGGATTATTACAATTCAAAGAAAGACATGAAACAATATTTAATTAACAAATCATTGCCAACTGTTTTTCTAAATGAGACAAATTGCACTAATAAAGAACATATTCTTGGTTAGTTGCTATTATTAGTGCATATTCATGCTTAGACTTACCATAAGTGATCTCGGCTCATGGCCCATCAGTTTAAGAGGATAAGGAAGAGAAGGAAACAAATGAGTATAGTAAGGAGATCATATCTAAGATTCATACCATACCTTTCCCATAAGTACCTTCAGAACCCTTTAAGTAAGGAGAACCAAAAATCTAGCCGCCATCTCTCTTATACTCTCATTGTTGGTTTATTCTCGACTACCTTACTAACTTGAGTCTTAGAGTGCATACATTAGCCTCACCTTCAACGTCCTTAATAACTTATGTTTGTTACTTGTACTAATCTAAATAATTAATACAAAGCCAATCATAGGCCTAAACCTTCCTATCAAGGATTTACCATCAATAATTGACATTTAACATAGGGGGAATATGGCGAATGTTAATAATGCATATTCCCCCTAAGCTTTTCAATAAGTGAGCTTGGCTTATGGCCCATCAATCCAAGAGGATAAAGAAGAGAAGGCATTAAACGGATATGATAAGGAGATCAAATTTGAGATTCATTGATCAAATTTAAGATATGAAAGAATCCTAAAATCTTTCTTACCTAATTAATCTATACCTCATATTTCCTATAAATACCTTTGGACCCCCTCCAAATAAGGAGAACTAAAATCTAGCCAATTGTCTCTCCTTATACCCTCATTGTTGGTTTATTCTCGATAACCTTATTGACTTAAACCTCAGAGTTTACACATTTGAGGTCTATACTACTTATGTAAGCCTAGAGAGGTGATATTTAGCCAATCATAGGCCTAAACTTCCTTATCGATAATTCTCCATCAATAGTTACTATACAATTATATTTGACTTTTTTTTAATGCATTCATAAATGCTAATTCTATTTCATTGGTTATTGCGTAGATGATGGCATGAGAAATAATCAACTGAAGAATTATCAATCAAACTATCACTATTTACTTCACAAAATCATTCTCCACAATTCAAAGATAAACAATCTAAACAAAACAAGAACAATCATGATGATACAAATATAGACCATTAACAACATAGCTAAGAAAGCAGAGATGAAACGAGCTGTTTTTCTTAGAAGTGCTTTAACATAAACTTTATTCTTTTTTGTAGGGGGGTTTCAATGCTTAACATTTAATAAATAAAAATCAATTCTAAAGAACAAGTATATATTTATGTATGTATGTATGTATGTTCGTTCATAACAATATGATGGGTTTTTTCTGAAATAACATATCAATTGATGTTCATATTCTGAATTTTCATATTTATTGACTTTAATTGTTTTATGAAAAATTATAATATTGTAGATGTAAGAGATTTATTATGAGTATTAGCGCATGCAACATGTGCCCATACGCTTCACATGAATGGAGAAGAGTTATTGTGTTGTGATAGAACAAAAGAAAAGACTGAAGTAAAAAGAGACTAGATAGGCAGGATAAGCAATCTTAGCAAGCCCTAGATTCAAGTGACAAGTAGTATATTGGAGGGGCTAGGGTTAGGTCTCAACCTCCTTTCATAGATAGTACACATACTTTTATAATGAGTAGTAAGTAATCATCATTGTTAAATTATATGAACTATGAGTGGATAAAATTATTAGTTAGGGTTTAATAATCCGAAAAGGCTAAAAAGAGAAGAATAAAGCCCAAGTTATATATAATGAGCCCATTAACAACTAAGCTCACTATATGAACCCTGTCCCAAGCTCACTAATACAAAACTCTCTAAATTATTCCAAACTAAATCTAGTTATTTGAATCATATCACTTATGCAAATAATTAATCTAAGCATAAATTGGTTAATATTCATTTTGACCCTAAAATTATACTATATAAATTTCCTCATCTATATCTTGCTCCCTACCTAAGAATTCTTTTAGATATAGAAGAGAGGGTTATTGGATAATCATCAAGTACCTTTAGCATTAAGTTGCCACTCAAGTAATTTAACTCTTAGATAGTGATACAATGTGCCCATGCTATTGAGCATTGAATATAATGCATCACATTATGTGCATATGTAATGTATACCCTCTTTGATCATATCATTTGATGTTATACATTATTTAGCATTTGCATTGCAACATATTACACAAGTCACTTACTTATGCAACAATATATTTGTGCATGTAACATAATAAAAATTAAATATGCTACGTAATTTTGTGCACAATGTTACATTCTTGTAGCAAAGATGCATATTCAGTTTATTCTCTTTTAAAGGAGAGAGAAATGAAAGATTGGAAAGTTATATATTATTTAAAAGTATAAGCACAGAATTTATTGCTCTTATAAATTTATCCATGTATCTCCTAGAAAATATTGGAGATGGAAATGTGCTTATACTAGATCTATATGCTCAATTTTTATAAAATTGAAAGTGCTCCAACTTTCATCAAAATTGCTAAATATGTATCTCAGCTAGACAACCTATAGCCATATAATTATAGTTATTAATTTTTATATTTAAATACATCTAATGTTTAGATTAAGGTGGATTTTTATCCATATGAAGATTAGTTAGTATTAGAAAAAAATATTTTTAGGAATCATAAATTCATAACTTTACTGTGAGTAAAAGCATCTAATCACAATAAAATGTGTTTAGGACCATCTAGAAAGTCTAAAGAGAAAATTTAATCACTTAGAAAGTGATCTTATAATTAAAATTCTTTTCTTGTATAGTAAAATATGACCATAGACATAACCTTGTTGTAAACCAAAATGTTAATAGAAGCGATGAAAAGTATACTATTAGGTTTTTGAAAAGGTTCTTTCTGTATCATTCTGTTTCTTTTTCTTTTTTCTTAAACCACATATTTGATATTTGAATTCCAATACTATAAACTAAAAATTCTAATGAGAGAAAAACCTGTTTATATGATTAATTAATAAAATAAAATTTCCAAGTACCTGGAATCCATCATGCATGTCTTCCCCTCATTCTCTTTAAAGACTTTATACAACTACTCCCTTTTCTAGTGGAGTTACCTAAGGTTCATGAAGAGTCTCACATGCATGTAATACAAAAGAACATAATGAAGTAAAGAGGGATTGGAGAGTAGGTATAGGTAATCTCAATAAACCTACATCCAAGTGACAAGTAGTAAGTTAGATAATATAAGCATATTTATAATGAGTGGTAAGTAATCCTCATTGTAAAATTATATGAACTATGAGTGAATAAAATTTACAAGGGTCTAACAACCCTATGGGCTAAAATGAGAAGAATAAAAAGCTCAAGTTATACCTAATGAGCCCATTAACACCTAGAAGTTAAAAATGTGTAAGACAATTATAAGAAAACTTATCTAGAGCCCACAATCTTAAAACACTCTACTTAGATTTAGATATCGTCACTAATCCAAATAATTAACCTAAGCATAAATTGATTAATATTCAAATTGATCATAAAATTATATTAGACAAATTTTCTCATCGACAATAATTATTTAAAATTTCATCCGCACATTGTACCTGTACTGACAGTTTAACTAATTTTCCTTTAGTTTTGAAATCGCACTTTACAATTTTCAAGATATCACAATTACTATTGTAATCATCATCATCATTGTAATGTTATTATGACAATTGACCATTTTCCCAAAAGAAAAGAAAAAAGAAATTGCAAAATGAAATCTTGGACTGTAAACATTAAACTCCTTTTTAATAAAAATCTCCTTCATAAAACTCCTTATCAATATTAACAAGTGTTTTGCATTATTTTTTCATTAAAGTCCCTTTATTTTTATAATTTATAGGTCAATTCTAACAATGATCAATTTAAAAATTACTTTTCCAAAGTTATAAAACTTGTGAAAGGTAATTGAGAAAATGACTTTTCGTTTTGAAAAGCGTAAATCATTTTCTTAAAAAACATTAACGTTAGAATTTTCTCTTTAATAGGAAAATGTTTTCCCTTAAAAGGGAAATTGTATTCTATTTAAATAGTCATATTCAACCTAACAAACAAAGAAAATAAAAAAAAAATATTTTCTCTGAAACAAACAGGACCTTAGATCCATTGAAAACCCTAATTCAAAATAAATCCATCTAGACTTCGACTTACTCGTACTTACATTCTACATTGACAAATGAAACAAGATCTATAAGTTTAAGATCAAATTGATTCAACCTTCAATGATTCTTGAAGATTGAAACTTGATACTTCACATTGTCCTGATTATTTAATAGGATTAAACACTTACTAAATTTAAATATTAAAGATTAGAACTTATTTCCATGCACCGTCAATCCAAATCGTAAAAAGCCATTCAAAACCTAAAGCTTACAAATTTCCCATAATCAAAATACACAATAAGAGATGAGGTTTAACCACACTAATACCTTAGCCACCCACAATATTGAAGCCAGACTAAATTGATTTGATTTCTTTGAAAATACAACGCAATTATATTTTTTGTTCTCCTCACATCATTATAACAAAGCCAATAGTATTTATTGATTAAAGAAGTACTAAAGAGATCTGTAAAACCTCTTTTTAGCCCTAGTCGTCTCTTTTCAACAAATCCACCAAGCTATGAATAATTAAAAATTTGTACCTTTTAGGGCTATAATTGATATTAGAAACCATAAAAAGAGAAAGGAGATAAGTTCTCACCTTATAAATCCTTTGTGTTGCTCATTGCCTTTCTTAGACACTGATACTAAAGGGCTAGGGTTTTTGTCTTTTTTATTTACTCAGAGGAAAATAAAGTGAGGGTTGTCTACAACAACTTTTATGGGGAAGACAAGACATACCACTTTTTAAGTTTAGGTTTACCATCAATGGAGTTGTAAACTAAAGGGGTTTTCTACGGTAACATCAGCAATTCAGGATTACTGTATCGCTGGACAATGTAAACCATTGAGTGAAGTTGTTTTAATATATGCTATCTATTCCATTAAAATGAGTTAACTTGTTACTTAAACAACGGGTTATTAGCATTTATAAATAAAAAAAAAAGAAGACCAATTATTAAATAATATTAAACAATAAAAGAAAAAGTAAATTTACAAAACTAAAATATAAACCATTTTCATAATGCCACTCTCTCAAAGGAAGAAGAAAGCATTTCATAGTAAAAATCACTTGAGCACGGTAAAATGTTGCATTCCTCGACAATATTTCCAATATAATTCTTCATTCAACTATGTTTTTTTTTTTCATTCTATTTCCTTCTTATTTCATGGAGTTTCTTTTTTTTTTTTTTTTGGTTTTAGGGTTTTAGATGTTTGATTCAATTGTTGACAGTAGCTCTTGGATTTTCATGCAAATTATTTTTACAATATAGTTATAGTGAAGAATCATAACCCTAATCATGCCATATTATTGTAGCATTTGTTTAGAAAGATTGGAAGTGATTAGGGTTTTTGCAATTTTGGAAGAATTGCACCTTCGAGCTTTTCCGTTGATAGTATTGATAACTGTCGATAGTTCATAGGGGAGGGAATAATTTAAGTTTGATTTCCTACCAAAAGTTCAACATCACTATCGACAAGAAATCAAACTTAAATTATCTTCTCCCCCTAACTGTCAATAAATAATAAGAAAGTGTTATGTATTACCATTACTCCATCAACAATTATAGAGATTTGTCAACAGAGCATGAGAGTAAAAAAGCCCCAACCTAGTAAATGTCGATAGATAAAACTGGGGGAGCTTTTGTACCCTTATGTACTCTTGACAATTCAATGTTACTATTTTGTTGTTATGTTTACCGATAGATAGTTTCTATCAACAGTTTTGTGTTTTCTATTGACAATTATATTATTGCACATAACTATCTAACTTTCTTAATTCTATTAAAACTTAATTTTATGAATTGCGTGCAGGTTTGTGATCATTTAGTCGAAGAAAGATGAAGCGGCTAATGACATCGTACATGCATTGCTTGTACGACTTAAGATGTCCTTTTTTTAGGGGGGGTGGGGTGTTCAATTGTATTGTTTATGCTTTTACTGTTATTGGAACGTCATGATTTTGTTTTCTTGGTTTATCCTTGCACAAGTAGAACAAGGGTAAAAGGCTTAAGGTGGATGAACAACCGGTTAAGGGGAAGGTTAGTAGGGATTTTATTTTATACATTTTGGTTAGCTTAAGATAATTTTAGGTAACTCTTATAAGATTTTTTTTTCTTTTTTAGATGCGTGCAAGGAGAGTTGAAAAGTAGTGTACTCTTCCTTCTGTAGCAAAGAGGGAGTAAGAAAAAAAGTAGATGAATAGCTTGAAAGAGTATTAAAGTTAGAAGGAGGAATCTAGGGGTGCTATGAAGTTGGTAAGATTAAATAGGTATTCAAAACTATTGACTTGGGATTTTGTTATCTCTTTTAATACTCATTTTGTTTTGTTTATTTTTTACAATACCAGATGAGATGTCCACCTAAACACGTTGTCGAGGTCTTTTCATCTTTTATTGATGCGAAAAATGATGTAGTGAGTGAGGTAAGGTTTGGTCGTCTTTTAGAGTTGAATTGTAGTAAGATAGATAGAGATTTATGTTTGTGGCTAATCGAGAACTTTGATCTTGAGAGCTATGTTTTGGACATAAATGAGACAAGTCTTCTTATTATTCCTCTTGATGTGGAAAATTTTCTTGGCTTGAGTAGTAAAGGTAAATATATACCAATAGATGTTACAGAGGAGCTATTAACCAGTGTAAAGAGTAAGTTAGAGTTGAAGGAAGATGTTAGGTTAACTGTCCTTAAGGAAAGTTTGCAAAAAGCTAAGGTAGTTGATGATAAGTTTAAGCAATTGTTTGTTATATGGCTACTTGGCAAATTACTTGTCCCACAATCCAGTGTAACGGTGGTGAGAGTATTTGGCAATGGTTATGGATGTGAGTAAGCTACCATAATATAACTAAGCAAAGTACGTCATGCAGAGAATGCAAGATGGTATTCTAAATTTTAAGATGACTAGTCAGAGTTATATGTAGAGTTGCATTTTGTTCCTCACGGTACGTTTTCATTTTTAATAACCCCTACTTTTATTTAGTAGCATATAATTCATTAGTAATATAGTTGTTGAATGCATTATATCACCCATGTAACGTATTTAATTTATTACAATTTCCCACATTTTGTTCTCTTTAGCTATATTTTATCGACAAGTGTTTACTGGGCTTTGCGGTGGTCAATAGCTTGATCCAAGCCTTACCTCGGTTGAAGACATGAATGGAAGAAAGAGTGAGGAAAGCTGTACAAAAGTTTGACAAGATCCTAAGGGATCCGATAAGCTATTCAAGTTTTATTATGAGGCTTTAATTGTGAATGCCTTTAGAGTTTTTTGTACCATCGTAATTATCATTCCGTTATTTGAAGAAAGATTGCCTGTGCTAAGGAGATCAAAGCTTAAGGTCACACTTTTCCTTTCTGATTGTAGCTGTCAATCTAGTTTATATTCTTAATTGATTGATATGTAATGTTAATATGATTTTTGTTGGTGTTAGAGGAGAAGCTAGATCTTATATTGAAATAATAACAAGAATTGAAGGAAGAAGTTCAAAGGATTGCAAGATGGGATACCCCATTTCTAATATCCATGAAGAATCAACTAATGGACTTGATGAATATGGTTTTTCCATGCAAGAAGGCATATAAAGGTCTAACCTATGTAAAAGAGAAGAATGAGGACTTAGGTAAAGATTCCCCTGCTCTCTAAGACCCTAACTTGAAAGATGATTGATGCATGAACATCAAGCCTTTGCAAGAGATGTTACCCAACTATTATGAGAACAATCTCAAACAACCATAGGTAACCATTTATTCAAACTTTTACATTTTTATTTACTTGAATTATCCATCTAAAGGTCTAACCTATGTAAAAGAGAAGAGTGAGGACTTGGGTAAAGATTCCCCTGCTCTCTTAGACCCTAACTTGAAAGATGATGGATGTATGAACATCAAGCCTTTGCAAGAGATGTTACCCAACTATGATGAGAACGATCTCAAACAACCATAGGTAATCATTTATTCAAACTTTTACATTTTTATTTACTTGAATTATCCAAAAAACTATTTTAGCTCGAATCGTTGAAATTAATGCATTGCAATTGCTTTACTTACCTTTCTATTAGCTTTAGGATAAAGCTGAATATAGTGTTATGCATGGCCAGAGGAAAGAAATCATGATCATCTCATCAAAAAGTCCTAATCACACTCATTTTGCTGTATAACCTAGAGAAATGAGGGAAGAGACAAGGCTATCATGATATCAAGTGTCTCTTTACTTAAACACAACGACGATGGATAAGAAGAAAAAACAAATACTAGAACAGGCACTGGTTAGTAATATTTTATATGGTGTTTGATTCTTTTCTTTTTCTTTCTCTTCCTCTCTCTTTTTCTCTAATGTGGTTTATTTTCCAATTTTTCTCATTATTTTACATGTGAATCAATACATTAGGGAGCATATACAAAAGAAAGATGAAGGTTGCTAGATTTCCATGCCCCACGATGATGTGTGTATGATTAACTATTTTTTTGATACCAAATAGGATTTAGAGTAAGATCAATGATCATAAAATGTATAGTTTAAAGTTTATTGTGAGAGTAACATGCTGTAACATATGTTCTCTTACTTATGCAGTGAAATACTGGTGTAATTCGATTGTCATGTCATTCTAAAGCGATTGAATCTGTACACACTGAGACCATAAGGGTGGTTGTGTAATAGGTTATTGACATGATGATGAGAATTTGGTACCATTCAACATGGAGTGTGGTGTGAACCATGACTAAGAACAGACAAGGTCAGTCGTTGGATGGATTCAAGCTTGCATAAAGCTCGAAAAGGGTTAATAGGAAAATGTACGAAAAGAGTGAAAGCAAAGGATAAAAACAATAAGCAAAACCCATGAACAGCTCTAGAGGATATGACGCACTAATGGAACCTCCGAAGACTTACAGCATTATTTGATGTGACGTACAAATTGGTCCAATGAGGTTACGCACTACCTAACCTTACTTAAGAGAAAGGATAAGAGTAATGCCAAGAGTAAACAATAGCATTTGCACAGGGAAGAAGGTACTAAAAAATGCATTGAAGATTATCTAATCTCTTACAACTACAAGTACAAGGGTATTAATACCCACAAACTAAGACAACTTGCCCCAAAGGGAAAACACAAAAAGGGAATTTCCTAAGGGGACAATGTACATGTTATAAAGGGGTAAAAATAAATATATAAGGAAAATAATCATTGGTGCTACAGATTCTATATACGATACTATATACGTGGTGATACAGCATTGGCAAGATCGTTAGGAGATGCAAACAAAAAAGTACCAACAAATGGGCTTGTCCGAGTAAGGATGGCTTAATCAATCCGAATTCTCTTTGTCGGCTTCTCGGCAAGGATGATGCCAAGTAGTTGGATAGCTTAGCACTAGAGAGCACTCGTCTACTTGGCAGACCATAGAATAATAGACCGTCATACGGTATGGCATTAAAGGTGACTCGGTAAGGAAATACTCGACCTTGGCTTAATTGGAACATAAGGATTTGACGTACCAGCCCCTTTAGTCCTTAGGCTCAGCTGCGAGTCAGGGGTCTCGTAGCTTGATTCTCATCAGACCGATGAGACAAAGAGGCAGGCATGGTTTTTTCCTTGCACTTTTACAGTAATAACTCATTATTTCATTACGTAATTACTATGTCATCGAACTTTTCCTAATGAATCAATTTATTAACACTGGATGTAGGCATATGTCTTCATAAGAACGATCGATTCAATTGGCTTCTATAACATCTTACATATTAATGAAGTCTTTAGGAAAAACAAATCTATGTGGGAGGGTACGTACTCTATTGATGTTTACTATTCCATATAACATTTGTTGTAATTTAAGTGTTGAGACAATTACTTAATGTAGGTCTTCATACCAATGAATACATTGAAAAACATTGGTATTTAATTGAGCTACAAATGACTTTCGAGACCATCATGGTTTATGACAACATGTGCACAACATTAATCGATAAGTGTAAAACTAAAGTGAAGCAAATGGTAAGTTGTTTTACTATTCGTTGTTAGGTAGATTGGATGTGCCTCATAGTTGAAATCAAAATATGACTACTTGGTGATGATAATTTGGCAGGCTGAAATTGTGGATATTGTATTCCATCTGGAAGAATTTATGAATGAAGATACCAGTCCATGCAACAGTCATTTCTGATTGGCCAATTCAAATAAACGATGGAGTGCCACAACAACCAGATATGGGTGATAGGTAATACTCTTATTTTTTTAATACACTCATTTATTCAATATAATTTGGAGTTTCAATGATAGTAACTTGTTTCGTATACTGTAGTTCCAATTGTGGCATATATGTTCTTTAGTGTTTGAAAGCTGAAGGCCTAACTACTGAGATTGAAGGGAATGTACGACTTTTACTGTTTTTATACCTCTTAACTTTTACTTAAACCTCGACATTATCTCATATATTCTCTTACTAAATGTCCTTTTAACTTTTACTAGGGTTAATAGTAATACTAATTCCATGCACAAATGTTCGAAATTCAGTAGCTACAGTGTTAAGGTCCTATAACTTAGTTATTACATCACTTGATGTCATGTTTGAATTAAAAATCTACATTAAATGTGGATACATTGACTAATTCGTCATCTTAAGCAAGATTATCGAACTCGTGATTCTATGTAGAATTGCTAGAGAGTTAGTAGAATTGAAACTTCAAATCAAGACGTAAAAACATAAGTTTCTATAAATTATATAAAATAACTTTAAAAAACTATAGAGATGCGTATAGTAATTATTCAAAACTTAAAATATATAATGAAAATATAGAAATGAAGAGATTAAGTTCCTTTTTTATGAAATTTTTTTAATAATATATAATTAAACATGTATGGAAGAAAAACAAACAAAGTTGAAACTAAACTTTTTCCATTATTTTCTTCTGAAAAAAAATAATGAATTAAAGAGAATCAAATATTTTAACTCATAACAAATTACTAACTGTATAAATTGAATTATATATTTTTTCTTGTAATTTTTGCTTTTAGAGTTGAAACCTAGGTGAAGGCTATAAACATAACATAAGGGATTAAGAGAGTGAAAAAGAGAGAAAAAAAATAAAATAGGATAAGGAAGATGATGTAATTACCTAATAGTTGATGACTTGTAAAAGCTTAGTTGTATTTTTTTCATATTTTAGCCTATTCAACTCAAATATGTAGAATCGATAAACTCGATCAAAAATGTAAATTTCTACACAAAAAAGAGTGCTACATAAGTTAACTTAGAAGAGCTTTCCTAAAATCATAACACGTAGAATCGCATGGGTAGAATCGCAATTTTGACAACTATAATCTTAAGCATACGAACGATACCATTAACTTCTAAACTTTTGTAGAACTCAGAACAAATTTCTCTCACAAAACCCGACTCAAACTCATGACTAAAATCTATACTACAATTAACAAAAAATTCTTGATACCTTAGCCAATGGGCCTCAAAGGGGAAATCCACACCCTAGACCTTGCTACGCTAACGATCTAACGTCGATCTAACCTCCCTCACATGCTTATTCTTAGTGTGAGGAGCCATTGGTGATGTAATTCCTAAAGTAGATTAATGAATTTAGTGTTTTGTTTGAGGTATTAGGTACGTTTGGAAATCAGGTGTTGTCGACTATATGTTGGGTGTAGGGTTTAATTTGGCTTTAGTTTTATATACTAAAGGTTTTTGGGGCTTTTTGTTTTTTTTTTTTTACCACCTGTATGTCTCTTAACAATCCATGCCCCATAAAGGTAAAATAACACTCCGCCACAGTTATACAAGATCCTTTGTAGCAAAACAACATAAAATATAGTAAACTCAACATTCGTTGACAGTGACAGTATGACTGTCAACAAGACTCTTTCCAAACTAGTAAAATTATACTCCAATATGATAAAACTCTTTCTTTTAAAGTAAGAAATATGCAATGCAGCATCTAATGCTAACTGTCGATAGTCACCTAATTCTGTCGACAATACATGCAATTTAATTATTTCTGAGAGTTAGAGAATATCGATAGTAACTTATTCCTGGTGACAGTTTAGGCAATTTAATTATTTCAGAGAGTTGGTGACTATCAACAATGTGATTGCAGTGGCCAAATTGTAGACAATAGTAAGGGTAACTATCGATAGTTTAATGCAACTTATCACTTCCCCATTTAAATAATCATAAGCTAACATAATCAATGTGATGGAACAATGATATTGTTTAGTAAGAGTATGCCATAAGGAAACTTCAAATGTATAACCACTATAAGAATGATTCTTTGTACATCAAAATTGGACTGCATTTGCTTGAAGCGGTCTTTCAAATACATTGGTAACACTCTAACACTCACTCAAAGTCAAAAGACATGTTATTATTATAAGGATCAATATTGTTTGTTTTTTGGCCAAAAACTGATAATGGTTGGTTCTCTTAGATTGAGGCGTGTGATCCAGAGCATGCTGTAATGTTTTCTTTAGAAGGACTATCCAAATTTACTACCAGTTCTAAACATGTACTATTGTTTCGACCGACATTCCTAGGATTCCTTGGGTAACATACACGATTATGTCCCTCCTGCTTGCACAAGCCACATCGAACCTGTTTTCTTAGATACTTTGATTGCTGACTAGGACATCCTTTAGCTTGAACGACTTTTTGATCCTTAATCCTACTTCTCCAATGTAGTGGAATCAGCATATAACAAAAAAAAAAAAAAAAACACAAATATAATATGACATAAGGTGAAAGGGTCTTACCACCCATTACACCATCAAGTGTTGGGATGACATCTACATCATTTGAAGCTTCTCGCATCTCATGAGTCAATCATGTAATCTCATTCATTACTCTAGAAAAGGTTGTCTCCAATTTGGACCTTAGATGACAGATAGCTCGGCTAACAGTTGATAGTGCACCATATTAGACTTGTTCCGTCATGGTTGCATCTCTAGTGCCCTACGTAGCCCCATCACCTCCATGAATGGTCTTTGCCAACTTAGTCCATCTTGGTAATATGAGATTCTAAGGGATATTATTCAAAAACTCTAATTTAGCCACATAGAAGGCATGACTACAAGGAAATTTAGTAGTCTCATAGTGTCAACTTTCGCAGTTTATAGATTGGTTGAAATTTTTGAATGCTTGCCTTACGAGTTTAAAGAGGTGATCATAGCGATGTAGAGTATAGATCGTACCCTAGGTTCATTGTTATCATGAAGGTATAGAATCCATAACACCTCTCGCTCAATCTTTAACCTCGCTCTTTCAAAGGATGCCCTCCTATATATGAAAGTTGCATGGTTTTCAAAACTCTTGAACATAGTACATAAAATTGATTTTATGTGTGCACTTTCGTAGTTAACCTTTAGTTCTGCATGTCTTAAATTAGATAACACCCTCTCAAAGTGCTGAACCAGTTGGTACATCCAATATTTTCGAGAAATAGAATGGTTTCCCTTTACAAATGAGTGGATCCCCTCACATCTTTGTGTACTTCACATAAAAGCCCAAAAATGTCCCTTCAAATATGCATGTTCCTAAGAGAGCTGCTTCTAGTATAACTCCTCAACCCTTTCATTTCCTTCAAGTTCATGCCTTTCTAGGATATCTACTCAAGCCACTTCAAATTCATTGACATATTCAAATTAAACATGCATCTCTTGAAATTTTGTGAGAACCCATCGCTATGAACATAAGATATTGCATTCCTCTCAAGGTCCCATGAACAAAAGCGGTGTTGTGCTTAAGGGCAAACAAAAGTAATGGTTTCTTGTATTGCCCAGTCTTCATCTGTGATAATAGACATAGGCATTTTGCCTTTCATTGCACACAAAAACACATCAAGCAACTAGCTATATACCTCTTCTATCTCATCATCTAATAGTGCACTGCTGAAGATGCAAGTCTAATGGTAATGGTTAACAACGACCAATATTACCAACGACATTAGATACTTGTTCGATCGATATGTGGAATCAAGAGCAATGACATCTTCGAAACAAGCATAGTTAAGCTAACATGTTGAATTTGAACAAACTATCCAACTAAGTTCTCCTTCTTCATTTACAGTGTACTCATAAAATAACCTAAGATCAACTTCCTTTTGGCCCATTAGGAATGCCAAGGCTGCCTCAAAATCACCAGTAGATGTATCTACCCACTTCTACTTATCAATATGTTGTATAGGTCTTTCTTCATAAATCTAACTTTCTCGTATCTGCCTCCTTAATGAACAAGATATTTCATTATATTATGTACTTGGATAGGAGAATTTAACATACTTTTGATTTGAACTCGATCAACATCCGACACATACCTATTAGAATTTAAGAAACAATTTTGCGATGGTAGCACAAGCTCATAATTGTGCTCAATATTTATAGCTACAACCTCCCAAAGTCCATCTTCTACGACAAGTTTTACTTTAAACATAGCTTCGTAACCAATTCTATTCAATACCCTTTCTAACTTGGTCATTCCTACCAAGATGTTGACTCCTATAACCCTCCTTATGGCACACTTGCAGACACAATCTCACCTATTCTGCTCACTCTTTTTAGAATTATACAAATAAGTACTGAACCGTTTATAGTAGTATACCTAATATAGAAATCACTAGCTTCTGAAAAAGATGCAAACTTTCTACCAACTAGAAGCTTAATCAAATGCAAGCCTTTATAGGATGACAAGTTGTCAATGGTAATCACATTGTTGTGCTAAGAAGAATCATCACTTCTACCATCATCAAAGACTGAAATATCACCCAATTCATCCTATGCAACATCGCTTTCGATATCGTGGTCATGAACATCGTATCCATCTTCATTATTACAACACAAATCAAAGGTATGCCTACTAGAATCCATATTGTGATTGTAAAAGTTGTTATTGTTGTTCTTTCTACATATTGAAGGCACACTTAGGGTTTTAGTGTGGAGAATTACATGTTTAGTACTAAAGATAGTGAACCTTAGTGTAAAAAATATCGAGATTGCAAAACGTTCTAATTTTTGAAAAAAACTATCCAGAGTTGCACTATTCTGTCGATAGTAAAATGTCCATACAAATAAGCCCATGCAAAAGGTTGTCGATAGTAAAAGATATCTATTGATAATGATGTGCTCCATTCTTGATGAAAATTAAGCTATTAGACCTCTAACTCGCAGCCGAGCCCAAGAATTAGAGGGACTGACATGACAAATCCTTCTATTCGAGTTAACCCCTACCGAGGTCGAGTACTTCCTTATTGAGTCGACCAATTACTAGCATCTTCCTTGCCGAAAAGCCGAGAAAGAGAAAGAGTTCGGACTGACTAAGCCATCCCTGCACGGATAAGCCAACCGTCCATGCTTTTTGCCCACATCTTCTAACAACCTCGCCAATGTGGCATCACTATACAGTATCATGTGTAGAATCTGTTGCACTAATGATTATTTTTCTTGTATATCCATTTTTACCCCTTTTGTATTTTGTTCTTTATTTCCTTAGGAAATGCCCTTTTGTCTTTTTCATTTTAGGCAAGTTGCCCTAACTTATGGGTATAAATACCCCTGTACTTGTAACCATTTTAGGCAAGTTGCCCTAAGATTTTCAGCAAGATTGATCTTAAATCTAGCTACCATCAAATTTACATGAAACCAAGGGACGAGTGGAAGATTGTGTTCAAGACTCATTGTAGACTTTACGAATGGATGGTCATACCTTTCAGCTTGTCGAATGCCCCGAGCACTTTCATAAGACTAATGAACCATGTGCTGAGACATCTCACAGGGAAGTGTGTTGAAATGTACTTTGACGACGTCCTAGTCTACAGTGTCGACATGTCGAGTCACTATGAACATGTTAGAGCAGTCCTAGATATCTTCAATGCCGAGAGACTATTTGGCAATCTAAAGAAGTGTTGCTTTTGCCAAGAGGAAGTGGTATTCTTGAGCTATGTAGTCAATAGAGGAGGCTTACGAGTCAATGATGAGAAGATCCAAACAATTGTCGAGTAGCCAACTCCTATTGCTTGTGTTAATGTAAGAAGTTTCCACGAACTGGCTTCATTTTACAAAAGATTCATTAGGAATTTCAATACCATTAATACGCCACTTACCAAACTAACAAAGAAAAACACCGACTTCTGATGGGGAGAAAGGGAGGAGAAGAGTTTTGTCGAGGTAAAAGAAAGATTAACCTCTACTTTGGTGTTAGTGTTACCTGACTTTGACAAAATTTTTGAGCTGGAATGTGATGTGTCAAGCATTGGAATAGGCATTGTCCTAATGCAGGAAGGTCGACCAATTGCCTTCCATAGTGAGAAGCTCCAAAGACCCCAGTTAAATTACTCCATATATGACAAAGAACTTTTGGCATTGATCTGAGCACTACAAGTATGGTAACACTATTTATTGCCGAGAGAATTTGTCATATATATTGATCATGAATTGTTAAGATACCTCCGAAGTCAAACCAAGTTTTCGAAGTAGCAAGTGAGATGGGTTGAATTCCTTAAAGGATTCAATTTTCTAATAAAATATAAATAAGAAAAGAGCAACATAGTTGTAGATTCTCTTCTGAGAAGGCATGCGCTTTTATCAAAATTGTAGACCAGACTATTTAAGTTTGTAAGTGTCAAAGAACAATACTCTAAGGATCTACACTTCGGACCCATAATTTCGCGATGCGTCGATGAGAGGATAGTGGACGAGTATTATGTAGAGGATGGCTACTTGTTGTGAGGCAGAAAATTATGCATATCGAATTGTTTACTAAGGGAGCTACTAATCAAGGAAGCCCACAGTGGAGGATTCTCCAGACATTTTGGAGAAAGGAAGACCTGTGAACTATTGAATGGCTAATTCTTTTAGCCGAGAATGAGGAAAGATGTGCACCAAGTTTTCTAAAGCTGTGCCATGTGCAAGAAGGCTAAGTGCTGAGCCGAGTAAGGGAAAGCAATGCCCCTACCTATTCCAACGAAGCCATGGATTGAATTGAGCATGGACTTTGTTCTTGGATTACTGCGAACTACCCGAGGCAAAGATTCTATAATGATCGTTGTAGATAAGTTCAGTAAGATGGCACACTTCGTACCTTATACCAAAACTAATGACACTTTGGTTATTACTTTTCTCTTCTTGCAAGAGATTATGCGGATACACAGCGTGTCGAGAAGTATAGTTTTTGATAGAGACCCAAAGTTCTTGAATGGCTGATTCTTTTAGTCGAGAATGAAGAGAGATGTGTACCAAGTTGTTGAAAGCTGGGCCATATGCAAGAAGGCAAGTGCCGAGTCGATTATGGGAAAGTAATGCCCCTACCTGTTTCAACGAGGCCATAGACTGAATTGAGCATGGATTTTGTTTTCAAACTACTACAAACTGCCCAAGGCAAAGATTCTGTAATGGTCGTTGTGGATAGGTTCAGTAAAATGGCACACTTTGTACCCTATACCAAAACTAATGACGCTTCGATTATTACTTCTCTCTTCTTGCAAGAAATTGTGTGGATATATGGCATACCAAGAAGTATAGTTTTTAACAAAGACCCAAAGTTCTTGAGCCATTTCTGGAGAACCTTGTGGCGTCAGCTGGTGACCAAATTACTCTTCAGTACCCCATGTCATCCCTAAACTGATGGCTAAATGGAGGTAGTTAATCACACTTTAGGATCACTACTCCGAGTTGCAGTGGGTAAGAACCTGGCTAATTAGGACGTCTGCTTGCCAGTAGTCGAGTTCACTTACAATTGAACAGAACATGACACCATTAAGTAAACTCCTTTCAAGGTTGTCTATGGATTCAATCTTAAGTTGCCCCTTAACTACGCCCCTGCACCAATACCTGCATACGAGGACCCCGATTCCTCGACCAAAGCACAATCCCTTTGGCAATCTATGACAAGGTCACTTGGCACATTGACCAAGCTGCTAGAAGAACACGAGAAAAGGCTAAGGGTAGGATGGCCAAACAATTTTAGCTGGGAGACTTGGTGTGGCTGCACCTCAGTAAGGAATGGTTCCTGAATAAGAGGAGGAACAAATTTTCTACAAGAGCGAAAGGGCCTTTTAGAATCCTCTAGAAAATCAATGATAATGCTTACGGATTGGAATTACCGGAAGGCTAACGCCTTCAACATTGCCAACCTCAGTCCGTATCACCCCGACAGAGAACTGAGCGAAGACCATTCAAATTTGATCCCAAATCCAAAACAACCCAGAGGGAATGATGGGAATCAAGCTATCGGACCTTTAACGCACAGCCAAGCCTAAGGACTAAAGAGACTAGCATGACGAATCCTTCTGTTCCAGCCGACCCTTGTCGAAGCCGAGTATTTCCTTGCTAAGTCACCCTTCATGTCGAGCCATATGACTGCCCATCTTTTTGTAGTACACCGAATTGAAGATTACTTACTCATGCCCAAGTCGACCAATTACTCAACATCTTCCTTACCAAGAAGCTAAGAAAGAAAGAGTTCAAATTGACTAAACATAATATTTTATACTGACAATAATATATATGGATTACCACTATACGAATTATATGTATGCATTATAATTATATCCAAACTATGTGGCGTATATCTTTTAATTTCAATAAATGATGACTTTAATTGTATGGAACAAAAAGAAAATACACATTTATAAATAGTTTATAGACAATGTTATACATAGGTAGCATTGTTGTGAAATTCATGTGCAATTTTTTGAATTATATGAATTATGTATGGATTTAGTATTTTCCGTTAATCATAATATAGTATACGGACAATGGTATGTACGAGTTTCATCCATATGAATTGTACGTAAAATTTGTCAAATTATATGAATTGTGTATAGTTTCACTAAATTCTAATAATTATAAAATTAATAAACAAAATAGAGAATATCATAACAAATTATCATTTTCTTATATAAAACGTATGAAACATTCAATTACTTCTACTTTATGTGAATTTCATAATAATAATGTAAATGATAGATGAAGAAAAACTATATAAACAACAATTTACTATAAAATGAACAAGAAATTAGGCAATGGGAAAATATTTTGAATCAAGGGAGGTAAAAAAAAATTAATACATAAGTGTAAAAAAGGATGAGACATATTGTAAAAATAAATATATTAATATTTAATTGTAAAAACGGAGATGGATAATGTAACCATAGGAATATTTACATTTAATTGTATGGAATATTAATTAAATGGGAAAAGGAACAATATATAAAAAGAAATATTAAATAAATGGAAAATGGGAAAACATAAAAAGGAATGGGATTATAATTAAATGGGAAAAGTAATTAAATAGAAAAAGGGGAAGGAGACTTAGGACTATATATTATAATGAAATAAGTTGCCACTTTACTTTTAGTATTTGTTATGATAATGATAGTAAGATATTTTACGAAAGAAACCTTTAGAAAAATGTGATTTAAAAATTCCTTTATATCCATAGGATTATTTGTTGCTAACTTTGAACTTGTAAGAGAAATTTTTTGATATAGCTTTCCTCCTTTACTCCAAATGCACATAAATATATGGGGAAATACTTCTTCTCATTTAAAAAAAAGGGTAAATTATAAATATAATTCTTTATACTTCTTATGTTTGTACTCCCTCTTACCTTATAAATTGAATGCTTACACTCACAAATCATCAGAAAAAAAAAGTTTTTTTTTTTATCTCTTAATAACAATTTTACCCCTTAAAAGTAATTAAAAAACGATATTAGTATTTTCTAAATTAACTAATTCAAGTGAAAAATGGTAAAATGGAGTTTGAAAAACACTTTTAAAGATTTAGGAGTTTAGGTACTCTATTAAGATATGAGAATCTTAAATGCTCATCAAGTACATTTGTAAGCATATGATCCTTCAATAATGGATATCATCAATGTTACACTTATCATTTATAACTATAAGGGTAAGTTTTGGATTGTAAATTGATCTAGAACCAGCTCAAGCCTAGGTTCGGGCTAGTACTTGGGCAAGTCGAACCGTGGTTTGAATCGCCAAGCCTTAATGGCTTAAACGGTTCAAAGTTACCAACCCACTAAGTTAAGGGAGTTACGAACCAACGGATCACCTACCAGTCTAAGCTCGACTTTTTTAAAAAAAATTGGGGTCTTTTTTTCAATTGCAAATTTGTATTGGTCATTGTTATTTAATTTTATAATATAACATCGCTTAAGTGAAATGAATTATTTTAAGGTCTTAAAAAACATTTGTTTGGAAAATATATTTTACAATTAATAAGCAATGAAATAGAGAAATAAACAAAAAGTGAATTAGGAAAATTCCATAAAAGATTTAAAAAATATATAAAAGAGGAAAATTTCACAAAAGATTAAAAAAAAGCGATTCATGGGCCAAGTGAATTGGCCTTGAAATGTTGATTCACTTGAACCAACCTAGGTTCGTATTCTCTAAGGGCCAATCTCAGTTTACCCTTCCACCGCCTCGTGAACTAACAATTCTAAACCAATTCAGCCTAGTGGATAGCTTGTGGGCATATCATCATTGCTACATTTACACAAAGATATTCATACATTCTCTCTTAATACATTATATAATCATAAAATAATGAATATCATCAATACTATATTTAGCATTTGTAAATACATGAGCAAAATCCTCTTTAGAACTAGTGAAACATCCTTTTGAGTTTTCATGCTAAGATTCCCAATTTACATGCTAAAAAGGTATTTAGATCCTATTTCGATTGTCTTTTTTGTTTTTTCCTCCATATATCTTATCTTTATCTATTTCTATTTTATAATTATGACAAATGCAATAATTAGAGTATATGAATTGGGAAGTGAACCCAAATATTTTTATGAAAAAAGATTTAAAAGTACATATTTGTGCATTGGGGAATGATATTTAAGTTAGTTTTTGTGTGAAATAAGTAAAGTAAGGAGAATATAAATTTAAATTTATAGAGATTTTTAAGGTATTTAATTTCTAGAATAAGAATATATATGGAACTATATTTCCATCTTTTTAGCCAAATGTAAGATTCGAATAGATATTAAAACGATACCAAAAAATGAGAAAAAAGATAAACCAAATAAACCCTCAGATATATAATTTCATTCAATCAAATGAAATTCATTGTCTCTTGTTTGTTTGTAAAGACCTCAATATACTTTACTACTGTTGATAGTATATTTCAACCTTGGTCCTTTAAGCCCAACCTCGGTTTATTAAGGACATTTGAGTAAGGAGAAGATAGGAAGTTTAGACAATTAATATGGAAATTGCCTACAATCCCATAATTCTCTCTCTATCATCTCTAAAACTATAAAGCCCATCAATAAAATAAAAAAGAATGAAAAGAAAAGTCATAGCAATCTAATAATTACATTATAAGTAGTAAGAGCAAAATGGGTATCAACATAAGATCCTCAAATTCCTATTTAACCTATTTCCCACCTCTCTTAACCCTTCTCTTTTATTAGTAGACTCTACCCTAATATATTAAGTTAGAACATGATACATTGGTAAGTTTCTTAATCACGTTGAATTGTGAGGTTTATCTAACAAGGGAAATTGTCTAAAATCATGTTGTACAAGGTTCATAATGGAGAGTGAGTATAAATTTTTGGGAGACCTTAGATTGGTAAGTTGAAATTTCTTGTGGAAAAGAGAGTATTTTAATGAAATCTCTAATTTAAATTGATGTTTGGATTAAAGGAATTTTCTTTGGGTCACTATAAGGCATTAAGGCGCTAAATTGTTGCAAAAATTGAATCAAACAAAGTACGTAAGAATTTGTTTATGTGAACTTTGTATTAACTTATATGATGGTTGGAAAGACATATGTGAGTGTCATATATTGTGAATTTAAGAGTAAGAGATTGAAGGATTTCAAGTTTTTGAGAGTGTTAGATCAAGCGTTGAGGGCTTAGGGAAAAAAATCATTTAGACATGTAACTTAAGGGTTAGGAGAAGCACAAGAAAGTGCACACTCATGATCACATATGTGCATCTCTTGAGCAGATGAGCACTTGTGCACGGTTGAAGTGCATGATTATTGACCATGGCCATGAACCTCTTGGGTCTTTTGTTTTCTTACTTTGCACGACTGTGTTTCTTCCTTGGATTAAGCATGCACTTCAACACGCCCATATACACAGGTGTATTGAGGCCACATATATCCTTTACGTTCATTTTCGTTATTTATTAATTATTTATTTAATCCTTTTACTTGTTTAATCATTAAACTTAGTAATTCAAAACATTATAAACCATGTTTAAGGATTCAATGCTTAAGTGTAGCTTTAGCAAGCTTAAGTACTAAATTACAATTAAATGATAAAAATTAGGTCTAGTAAAAAGTGATCTTTTATTAGATATTACCTTAAGTGTATAATCTTTTGAAACTATTTCAATTCTGATATAGCTTTGTGTCTTTCAGCAAAACTAAGTACATATTTACTATACTTAATGGTTGTGCTTGTTAAGCTAGCAACAACAAATGAACTTAATCAATATTTTGCTAATAAATTGTTCACTGCTTATGTGTGGCTGGGCCTAAGGGCTGGGAATGGCAAATCCCTAAGGGTACCCCTATGATCCTTGAGTGATGTTACCCTTGGTAGAATTGCACATGAAAATGATTTGTGGTAGATTTAAGGGTATTGGGGCCCGTAGTAACAGTTCCTACCCTAGGTTCTAAATCTATATAAATACGTTACATTAGAATTGGTAGGATCATAAGTATCCCACTACTATTTGTTAGCCAAATCAAAGATAATTAAAAGAATGGTTATGACTCATGTTGCATCAAATGCATGTGTTTTTGTTTTGAGTGGCATGCATTTGTGGTTATAGTACTCACATACTGATCGTTAGCTCATTCCTTTTCTTTTTCCAATCAAATGTACTTTTGAAAGTAGATTATGGAAATTTTAACAATATATATTATGATATCCTACACATTAGCAATTAGGACATGAACATCTTAATGTTAGAGCAAAGCTTCATTCTTATATAATTAGGGTTGACAATTGATTTAAGGCAATCAAGAAAGTAATCTGATTAGATTAGAAACTTAAGAGGAACATGATAATTCTAATTAAGGAATCCCCACAAGCTTGGAAGTAAAAAATATAATAAAATATCAAGAATATAATTAAAATAGTCAAGACTTACTTTATTTGAGCCTTTAAAGTTGTATTTAAGGCCACCATACCTAGTTAAAGTGGCCTGGTAAAGTTAGATGTTAAACATAATGACCTAAAACTCCAATTATAGCATTAAAAGTGAAATTATTCAATATAATATAAAAGTCATTGAAACTTTAAAACTGAGTCTAAAATGCAACGAGAACTTAGAGATAAGTTATTTGAGCTATAAAAAGAAATAGTATAATATAATATATTATGTGAATATATGTGTTTTTTTAGGAATATACCTGGTATATATAACAAATATATCCGTAAATTAACTCAAAATTATATAATTATACATAATAAGTAATAAATTCGAGAAATTAAATAGGAAAAATGTCTTAAAAATAAAAGACATGCTAGAAACATAATTATATGTATGTAATTACTCATTACCTATAATATATATAAGATATAGACTCATATATTAACAAAATCATTAAATATTAATACAAAATACCCTAAAATATCATCTATAAATTAAATAAAAATAGGAAAAACAACTTGGAATCATCAGAAAATACCATGTAGTAACTTAAAAAGAAGAACCAATTGCATCAAAAGTGATTTGATAAAAATTTGATACTTCATCCTATTAATTGGACACTCATACATTAAAGGAAAATTCTTAATAATTAAGAAAAAGAACCAATTGCCCCAAATCCTTCTAAATATGGTCCTTAGGTTCATATTACACACTTTAGCAACTAGGAGCACTCAATCAAAATTAAAAAAAAAAAATTAAGAAAAATTAGACAAAAAAAAGAAAAAGAAAAACAAAGCAAATCAAGCCTTATCGTGATTCCCTAATCCATTGGCGATTTATTGTTGCACTTGTTCCACCATCGATAGATTGCCCTGCACCACCTATGGCCGATAAGCCCTCTTTAGCCATCAACCACCTTATTGTTGATGAACACTAGATAAAAAATCTACCATGTTTTTTATTAAATTCTAAAAAAATTAATTGAAATAGGAAAATTATGAAAAAATTTATTCTAAATTCATTTTAAATATACTTTCATGTTGTAATTTCATTTTTTAAAAATTATGAATATTTTATATACTTCCTTAATAAATTTACTAATCACCCAAATTTTGAATTTTAAAATAAATACACTAAATGATGTTATTTTTAGCTAAAAAATTTTCTATAAAATACATATTACATCTAGTATAATGCAATGTAGCTTTATTTTGGTTTTATATATATTTAGTATTTATTTTATTTTTAGGCCCTAAAAATAGTTAAAAATAGGGTAATTTTTCAAATAAATTGATTTTAAGGAAAATAATTGATGAAATTAGGATCAAATTAATTCTAGATGTTTTTAATGATGTCAAGGTAGGTTGGAATTAGTTCGGTGTAAAAATCATATTATTTACTTAATTAACCATGATTTAGGGGTAAAATAGTAATTTTATGTATATAGGCAAAAAAACCTGAATGCATAAAACAAGTTGCTAGTTGAATTCCATATAATTTTATGAGTCTATAGGAATTTTTGTAGAATTATTTGATGATATGTGCTATTTATTATGAATTTTCATAGTTAAATAGCTTAAATTAGTAATCAGGATATGTATTTAGTAATAATATATTAAAATATGTTAATTATTTGATTAAATCATGGTTGAACGTACCTTGACCAATTAGGATTATCCATTTATTTATAATATTTCGTGCTATTATAAACATCATGTTATAATATCTATACATGCTAGAATTTAATAATATATGATTTATCATATTTTGTGACCAAATTGTGTGAAAATATATTTTATTTACATAATACAATATCAATATGATATTATTTACTATACAGCTTTATTTGTATATTAGGATTACAAATATTCTTTAGGAATCATCTTTTAAACGAAACATATGACACATATCATTGAGTTTATACAAACTCCACAATACTAACCTTACTAAAATTGGATTACCTTAGGTAATAAAGCAGTTTTTTCTAAAATATTATGAAAAATATTGTCATACAACGATTTTTCCATAATTAAAACGTAATTTTATTTTTAAAAAATATGTTTCAATACAATCAAAACGATATAATATAGGTAGTAATAAAACTACGTATATTAGATAATATTAAGTAAATTACTATAACTTATATGATAAAATAAATTATTTAAAGTATATATATATATATATATATATATACACAACTCTACTGGATAGCTACATAAATAATATCTTGACCAAGTACTACATAAACTTTGACGTTTTCATAAATCTTAAAAAAACTGAATATAAGTTTTGGTATATATAGCACTTCCAAGTAAGTGAAACCTCAACATCTAGATCTATCGAAATGACCTTCAATATAAGTAATTAGGATTAATGCTTTACAGCATTTTAAGGTATCATTTTAGAATATTTGGAGACTTTGATATATATTTGCTTATGCATATAGTTAGCTATTTGTGTATATGTAACGTTTGTGTTTGAGATTCAATTTGCTATGATAAGAGTTAAGCTCCATGTTATGGTTGTTTCATGAACACTATTATGCTTGAATTGTTTGACTTTGATTGATCACCTTAAAATTGAATTAACTCAAACTCAACTTAACATCCAACTTGACATGCATCTCAACCCACTAGAGGTAACGGTTAGGATTCTTAGGCCAAACATAGACTCCCTTTGATGAAGATAACTGAAATGATCATTTCCCCACCTTAGTCGAACTAAGTAATAAAAGAGAAGGTTGTGACAAGGTTTGAGGTCGAGGGTCAAAGGTGGTCACAAGAAGAGAGTATTCTCTAATGCGGATGGTAGCCAAGAACAGATAAGGCCAGTCGTAAGAATGGGTTTGAGTTTGTCGAAAGCTCGAAACGAGTAATGGAATTCACGTAAAAGAATAGAAAAGTAAGAAAATAGTAAGCAAACCCACGAACAATTCCAAAAAAAGTGATGCACCAATGGAACTTCCAAAGAATCATGGCATAGCTTGATATAATACACGAGTTAATCTAGTGAGATTACTTGCAACCTAACCTTACTTAAAGTCAAGATATGAGTGAAATGTGAGTAAATAAGCTAATGAGAGCTATGTCCATAAGAAGAAAACTATCTAGTATATTAATGATGATAAATTGACTGTCTATAGCTACATGTACAATAATTATTTATACTCGAGAAATTAGGGCAACTTGCCTAAAAATGGAAAAGATAATAAAGGTATTACCTTAAAAAAGTAATGTATAAGGAATATAAAAGGTTAACAATAAATATCCATGAAAAAGGCAATGATTGAGTGTAATAGATTCTCCATGTAGGCTTGGACACGTGGCAACAATGTATTAATGAGGCCCTTGCAAGATGTAGATAAATTAGTACTATCAGGGTAGGTGGCCAAGTAGGGGGTGGACTCATCCGAGGAATGGCTAAGACTTCACGCGGGTTCTTTCGGCGTCACGACATCATTGTTGTCGAATTGTAGGTCGACTCAAACATGTTGGGCAAGAATGAATGAAGGGGCTAGTCTACCCACAAAGCAATGGTTCATTC